>MU105632.1:0-90336 GCA_012274485.2 Sinapis alba | reverse complement strand
CTCGTTAATCCTATAATTCCAGTCATTAATTTATAAATAATTAATAAATAAAATAAAAAAGACAACGCACCAACAACCAACGAGTGATTAGAGTTTAAGACAGAGAAGATCTATGTGTCAGGTAAGACCCAAGCTGTCTGGGGCCTACATTCCTTTACTATTTAACGGAATCTTAGCTCTATTGCTCTTTCACCAGTCGGCATTTTCTTGATTTTTGGTAAAAAAGAAAAAAAGACATTCCCTTGCCGGAATAATCACAGGAGATAGAAAGAAAAAGAATGGCGTCCCTGAAATTTCCATCGGAGATTCTCGCCGTCTTCGTCATCATCTCCGTGATTCTCTTGCCGATTGCTCATTCACAATCACCTTCGCCAGCACCCACCAGCGATGGTATTATAATCTTCGATATTAACGTTTTCTTTAAGAATCTTTTGGATTTATTAATGTTTGTTTTTGTTTATTGGGATATGGCAGGAACATCGATAGATCAGGGGGTAGCGTATGTTCTAATGATGGTGGCTTTGGCGTTGACTTATTTCATTCATTGAACTTGATGTGTTCTTCCTCCACAATGCTTTTGTTTCCTAGTGTTTGTGTTCTTAATCATTTTGGCCTTCTTCTTTTTTTTTATGTTGTTGGATTGACGTGAGATTCGTAGAAAGTCAAAAGATAGTTAGGATTTGGACATCATGCTTTGTTCTGTTTTTGTTGGTTGGATAATTTGTGTAACTTCTGTGTTCTTGTTTAATGAAAAAGAAAACGTAAATATACTATTTCAATCATGGGGTAATTTCATGGTTATTTTTATTGAAAAGAAGAAAACCCATTATTAATTCAATAGTAAATTTGGTAAATGACAGGAAATGAATTTTTATTAAGGACTATTTACTGGAAATGTTATAAGAAAATAACAAAAGGATACGGCTAAGAGTTATTTTCACTATTGAATAACTCTTTCAGTTGACAAAAAAAAACTCCTTTTAAACGAATAATGGTACAAGTCATTTGTGTAATCAATCATTATACACTATTGAACCACTATTGAATCACTTCTTCCGCTCTAATTTAACATAGTAGCATCTACCATGTGTTAAGTCCACCTTCTCACTAGTTTACACAAATTGTTTCATACTCTCTTTGGGCGATTACATTTCTAAGTTTTTGTGACTATTCAAAGCGAGGGACCAAATGGAAAGTAAACAAATTGGAGACAAGAATGGTTATTCTATCATTCATCATGCAACCGTTTTATAGAAAAAAGAGTTGCACCTACCTCTCTAAGATTCAGAACTACAAATATCCTTACACTGGCAGATAGTTGCAATTTCTTTACCAAAAAAAAAAAGAGGTGTGAAAATGCTTAAGGTTTGATGTCGCAGTTCGTTGTTTATGGTAAAGATAGTTTTGATTGGCTTGTTTGTGCGTTCATTTTGTGCAACTGAAGAGAGGCAATAAAAGTCATTAGACCATAATATGTAACCGTTATATAATATATATTGCAAATTAATATCATAGAGAGGGCCTGCGATTTAATCTATAAGCTGCAGTGACAGACTCAGCAACTCCTCCAGGAATAACATGATTATAGGGAGAATGAGTGAGCTCAGCCTGAACCACTGCTTCCGCGTCTTCACTTGTTACCGATCTATCTCTCGTCATCTTCACATCAATCTCCGCCATGATATCTCGCAGATGAATCTTATTCTCATCTTCTTTACCAATCTTTTTGTTACGAGCAACCGCCTCATTTGCCACAGCTGTGATACTACTACCGCCGCCGCCGCTGCTCTCTATATTGCCTCCGGTAGCTCTAGCTTCCACCTCTTTTATGGCAGCTAAGTCTGTGGTTTCCACAGGCTTGTGGCCGACGTTAATGGCTGCTGCTTTGAGAGCCTCCGTCAATCTCGCCGACCTCCCGATAAGGGCATTAGCCGCCGTGGATATTTCTTCTGTGGGACCTACAAACTGTATCAAAACACATCATTTGATGTTACTATGGAATCGAACTAGGGGCTCATTCAACACAAAAAAAGTCCAAAGACCACACCACTAATCTATGACACACTTGTTACAAAACCTATGTCTTGTTGGACATAAACTAGCTACCTTGGTTTCCTAATTGTTGTATCATTTGCTTCTTGTAACTATTATGAAACACTCCAATATAGTTTAGAGTTATCTATTTAGATTATCCTTATCCTGATTGTAATTACTATTCCTAGTCTCAATATGTTTTAGGATCTTCTAGCTTGTATATAAACAGATCTTACGGTCATGAATGAATAACACAAACATATTATCGATTATAGAACTTCTCATGGTATCAGAGCCACGACTCTAAGCAATCGATTTTTACATATTATCAATTATAGAACTTCTAAGTAACTTCTAACACAAACGCGTTTATTCTTTTGGTTCGTTAGTAGAGCATACCCAATAACAAAAGCCAATATCTACATTACCTGTCCACCGTGATTAGATTGAGAGACCCTAAAGTGCTCCTCTACAGAGATGTTGGTGAAACTAGCACCATCCTTTGATTCAGTCATTTTTTATAGTATTTGAACTCCGTTCTTGTTTTTTCTTCTTCTTTACTCTAAATAAGCCTCACCAGAAGATACACGTCAGTGTTTAACAGTCCACGTGTTCACATTTGGTGCGACAGTGCCTTCCATGCATCGGTGAGACCAACGCGGATGACACTTTCGGCCATTTGGGCCTCAATGAATAAGACATTAAGCATTTAACACGTACATTCCCGGGCCGGGTGAGTTCCAACCCGTTTGCGAAAACTGTTCAGCACTAGTTGAGAAGCATAGTGAAGATTGATGTAAGTTTTGGCTCACTAATGGCCCGTATATTTCAAAACTATCCAGCCCTAGTTTATTCCACCTTAGGCCTATTTTACTTTGATATCACATCACTCCATCTATTTATGAAACTGAAGCAATATAAAAAAAACTTACGGATCCAGAAGTTTATACTTATAGTCCTGACTATCTTGTTTGAGTGGAAAAAAACATATATTCATTTCTTTTGTTTATGACTTGCGTTTCTACCAAATTTTCTACAAGTTCAAAATATCCATTGTATATAAACACTGTAACGTGTACTCCTAAAACAAAGTAAACTGTTTTTAGCTACCTTTTGTGAAGTTATTGGTTTTTGGTTATATTGATGTGAATTGTTTGTGATGTGAACAAAGCAGAGATCAGCGAGAGGATAAGGAGTCAAAGAGGGATGCATATAATGTCTATTTTGTCTCTCCTTTTTTTAAAAAAAAAATATTAAGTTCACATCACTTTTTCTCTACACACTTAACGTTATAAATGTCTTTTTTTTCTTTCTATATCTGCGTCTACCCTTTTCTCAATGTTGTAAACATGTTTTTCAACGTGATTAGACAAATATAACACCAAAGGATTGTGAAAGTATTGGTTTGACACTTTGTTTGTCCTGATTCGCATTGTGGGAAATATCACCCCGGGTTTCCTGTCAAAATAGGTCAACCCAATTTTTTTGTTTTGCCTGGAATGTTTTTTTGGGCAAATACTTTTCACATTTAGACTATACAATATTGTATAGTGGGAATGTGGGATACTAAGATATAGTATATGATAATACAAATCTATATAATATATCATCGAAATTTGAACAACGAAATACTTAACCTAGCTGACAAAACTCAAAAACATATTTTTTGTTATTAGAACTGATAATAGAATGAAGAACCATAACTTACGATGTGCTTTGTGCAAGATTGTAATTGATTTTTAGTTGTAGTACAGTGGCGTCTGAAGGAAAAGAAGTTCAATATGGCGAAATTTTGGTTTGATTCCCACTGACTATTCAGGATGTCTTAAATGATAAGAATACGTGGAGTGTCGTGGATTTTGTGGAATTAGTCGTTTGACCTCGGTCGCTGGACTCCAAAGTTATGAAGAAAAAAAAAATGTAATTGATAGGAAAACAATATAAGCACGTTGTCATTTTGTCAATTTGTAACTTTGAAAATAGAAAGTAATATCTGAATTTGGTAACTTCCATTTTCCACATATTCTACGATTGGAAACTAAAAACAAAATACATATACAAGTGAAAACTATATATGTTTAGTCAGACACCAAACAGTAATGAAAACCAAAGTCATACTTGTAATCCCACAACATAATCATAGTTGTGTTTTGTCATTGTTAATCCTTATGTATGTAGCTCAGTCAAGAAGATAAGAAATGAACGCTCGTGGATAGTTATAGATATGGGATAAGCGAAATAATTATAATTCGATATTCACTTTCAGATGTGGATTATAGATTAAAACGAACAAGGGTTGGACCAAGTAATAATTATGAAATAGCCAAGTTGCTTCATAGTGATACGACAAAAGCTGATGAAACCGGTAGAAAGTGTTTTGCCACTTCTAAATAATTATTAGCAGATGGGTCACAATATATCTTTTTTCTTTTATAATTTTTTGGGTAAAACAGTGTAAAGCTTGACGCAGACAGACTATTGATTGTCATAGCGGTTACAAATCCTCAATAGCTTCTCTTAATCCAAAGTCTCAGAGGACATGAATTTCATGTTTATAAGCTAGTTTCTGTAGAAGTTATTTTTATGTATCTGCTTCAGTTATATGACTAAAAACATAAGTATTGAACCATATACCAGATACATATATATAATTTAAAAATAATGTAGACGGATAATACAGAGAGCAAATTACGTATATAACGGATAATCCAGAGAGTAAATTGTATATTAACTATCAAAGTCTGTCAAAACAAAGTAATTTTTGTTATTTTAATGTCTAAAACCCGACCAAAATTAAAATCATAATAGAAAAACTCAAATCTTTATAGCACTTCCAATATAAGTATTTACTTATTAGAGTTTTTAAAATATATATATGTATATGTATATATTAATAATTCTATAATTAAATACTAATATTAATATATATATATATATTTTTTTTTAAGAACTCTAATGGTAGATATTAGTTTTCCAACTCATTAAATGAAAACTTGAACCATTTGATTATATAAAGATTGGAAAAGCATAAAATATAAAAATTACTAGTCTATTATTGTTTTTTCTTCCTTGAGCAAGATCACTTTCATTCCATAGCTATCAAATATATTATGTAACATTATAAGCTATCCTGTTTCTACTATCACATCGAACATTTTGCTTCCACGTTTTTTGTTTATTTCTCTATTTCATTTGATAACCACAAATTGAGATATTCTCAACTGTACATATACGCAGCGAGAACCAAAATTCGTTTACGGTGTTTCGTGCCGGATTAAATGATTCGACAAAGGCGGGAGATTATATCATATATGAGTTTACAAAACGGAATAGATTAGATGATGTGAGTAGAAATAATAAGGTATATATAGTTGTTTCAAAATGTGTACTTATACGTAAACTTTAAAATAAGTAAATAAATATCTCTGTAAATCGTCAGATAGCTTTAAGCGGACAGCTATAGTTTGATCCCATACTTCCACCAACAAAAAAACATAAAAGCTTTAAATAATTTCTATTTTAGACAAAAACAAAAAGCTTCACGCTACGTTTCGCTATAATAACGTGGATGGTAAAATTTGGACACGTCGTTATGAACAGATGGGCTTTTTATTTTACTTAGAATCATGCAACTGTGCGCTACAAATTGCAGGGCCCATAATCACATCACGTGACCTTGTACGCTCTTTGTCTCTCAACATTCCTTTTAACCTAAAGAGTTAAAATAAATACTCTCACCGTTTCATATTAGTTGTCATTCTATGTTTATTCACATATATTAAGAAAACATATGATTTTGTATATTTCCAAAATAAAAACACAATTACCTATACACCTAACAATATTTCAACTAATAGAAAAATAAAAACACAATTACCTATGAATTTTATTAATAAATTTTGCATTGAAACTCTAAAACGACACTTATTTTGAAACAAAATTTTTTCCTTACAACGAAAAATAATATGAAACGGAGGGAGTACTTTCTTAGATTAAACTTGTCTAGTTTAATGATTTGTATTAACAATGTTGATGTTTTACCATCTGTGTTCAAGCCCACATACCATACATATATTGTTTGTTTGTTTTGCTAAAATACACACACATAATATATATAATATATATATGTATATATTGTTGACATGAATACATAACGCAGCCAGAAATGGTTAGAATATTTCTTATATTTTTCTAAAGATTCGATGCTCGTTCACTAGTTCAGAACACGGCTACTGGTATAATTGGAAGATCGAGAAAAGAGAGGAAGGAAAAGAGAATTGTTCTGAACTATGCAATAAAGCATTTGGAATCTGCAATTTGGTAATATGCTAGGTAAAGCTATTAGAATTAGGCATATAGTTAACTCTTGCGCCATCTAAGCCAAACGGGAGTGTGTTGGCTATTTTGATCAATCCCACTGCTTCAGAGCATGCAACGTGTCACTACACCATTACCACTAGCTGCCTTGATAAGTCAACGTTCTCCCTTCTCTTCCTGTAAAAGTGTGTAATGCCATATATTACCGACAATAAAAACAAGAGGTAAAAGAGTGAATATATAGCATTACTTTACAAAGATATTCAGATCTCAATAAGGTAAATAAATCTCAGAAGAAAAAGCTCTTGCAATACTTTGCCCAAAAAAAAGAGATCTTGCAATACAGAAAATATAGATACGAAGTTATGATAAAAGAAGAGAACAATAGCTAGGGGACCAAAACAGCTTCAACTCCCCATAAAAAACAAGTCGTAAAATGAATTATGAATTGCGGCTATAAATTACCCACTTGTAGAAAAAAATTACTAAGACCTTACAGTATTATTGTGATTTCTTTTTCCTTTTGCAATATTTGCCAAAAGAAAGAAACAAACAAACACAATCTACTGCATTGTGTGTACGTACGTACCTAATAGTCATTATAGAGCCTGTCAGTTCGTTATAACCTACTCCCTCCATTCTAATAAGATAAAAGTTTTACAAAAATAAATTGTTTCACAAAGATGTATTTTTTATATTTTTTATACAAAAATTGCAAATTTTAATAAATTAATTGAATTTATTAAAAGACTATTGGTTAAAATACATTGAAATTTGATAATTTCTAAAAATAATGTATGATTAATGTGTTTTCTTAATATGTGTTAAAACATTAAAACATTCATTTTAATGGAACGGGGGAGTATTAAATAGTTGGGCTTTATTTGACCGTTGAGAAAAATGGAAAAAATCGACATGCAAAATTCATGAGGAAAGCTGCAACTTTTTCTTGTGAGACCAAACTATGTGATTTCCCATGCACATGAAGACTAATTTGCGGCTCAGCTCGATTAGGACAGACGCAAAACAACATTTTACTAGATATTTATAGACAACATGGTTAGTTCGGTTTATATATAAAAAAAAGCTTCTTCAAGTTCAGGCGAAACTAATTTATCGGTTTTTATATTCTGGTTTACACTTTTACACGGTGATTGGATTTTTTTACTATAATAGAAACTGTAATTTTCTTTTTAGCTAGTGATTTAATTTATACTTTTCTTTATATCATTTGGAAGAGGTTTTTATTTAAAAACTTAGAGTAGTTTTGGCAAAAAAATATACCTGAGTGAGCATACATGAAAACGCGTGACTTCAGTTTTCAGGATTATCATGTTTATGTTTATGTAAATAGCAGATTAGCTGAATATATAAAAGGATTAAAACGAGAAAAATTGGGAAATTTTAAAAAATTTAAATTAGAACCTCAGCTCCTGCAACAACAAGCAAAAGATGGCACTGCATGTGGCTCCCAAGCTGAGTAAAAAAAAACTAAAATCGTAACTTTCTAGTGTTTTTTTTTTTCTCAAATAATAATAAAAATGTACAGTTAGTTAACTCATATGCAAAAAAAAAAAAATTATAATAAAAATTGCAGAAAAAGAAAAGTGTACTCCATTTAATTTGTTATTAGGGAAATTATTCCGGCCAAGGAAATAAGGAGTAAAAAAACTTAACTGTAACTGTTTGATAGAAAAATCATATTCTAATTTCATATTTACAAGTGTTTTTAATGGCTCAGCAGGTTGTATGTATATTATTGTTTATGTTATCATGCATGAACGGTGCTTATAATAAAAAAAGTTAGATGGTCGATGTGTTTATTGTCCATTTCTGGTGGAACTATGCTGTCAGAACGTATATTTATTATATAATATTATATAATTTTAGAAACGGAAACATTAAAATAAATGTGCTTGGATTTTGTATGGAAATTTAGTGTGAAAAATGACAAAATGTGAGCCTCTTGTGCAGGGTTAATATTACCTATACCTAAGAGGCCACCTCATGGGGGGAGGGGAGAATTCACGTTTGATTTATAAATGCGTCCTAATTTTTAAGTAAATGAAGATTTTTTTTTCTAACAAAGAAACTTAAAATAATTTTATTAAAAACCTGGTGTACGTATTAGCTTAGAGTGTGCAGCGAAAAAAACGAATTTCAGTCAATTTGATTGTTTACGTTTGTTTGAATTTGAATTGCCGTTTTGGAAACTTCAGGAAACGACATACACGTTCACGTTTGGTGTTCTACTTAGTAGTCAAATTGAATAGTGGATTAAGTTCTACAAACGAAGAATGTTTTTTTTTGACGTCAACCATACTTCTTTAAATATAATACTGTATTCAATATCGCATACATCAATAAACATAGTTCTCTTCAAACCGGTTGAGTTATCTACGCTTACTAAAAATGTGATAAATTGATGAAAGTATAGAATTTGAAGAAGTATTACTGACTCTCATAAAGAATAGATTACAATATGCAAATGTTTATAGCGATGACTAAACCTAATTGAGAAATTCCCTTAGATACCCCTTTTTAGTTTGTTTGTCATAAAAATAGTTTTTAAAGAAGAAAATGACCAAAATGTATTTTTTTAAGCTAAAAATGCATTTATATGCATTTATACCCTTAGGGTTAACTAATTTGGACTTTAAGGTTTAGAGTTAAGGGGTGGGTTTGGGGTTATGGTTTCAAATTTCAAAAAAAAAAAAAAAAAATCAAAATTTTTTTTTAAAAAAATTGTTTTGATCATTTTATTTTTTTGAACGCTATTTTTGTGACAAAAATTTAAAAAAAAACTATTTAAGAGAATTGCCCAACCTAATTTCTAAACTAATATGAATATTACATTATAAATAATAACAAGTTTCCTATTCTAATATATTGATGTTTATTTTGATCTTGGATTTGGGTCGATCTTCTATATCTTTCAATACCTTTCGGCAAACTTATGTGTGATAACACTTATGAGATTGGACAAATCTTCAAATATGGTAGTAGAAATAACTCAAAGGCTTGAGATTTATAACATCGAACTCTTCTTGACAGTATATGTAGAAGTAGAAAATTGCTTGTTTTGGGGTCACCAAAACATAGCATGAGTACTAGTAATTGAACAGTACCCTTATACCATCATGAGCTCATGATTCTTATGATGGAAGGCTACTTAAGAAACCATACACAAACGTGTGCATCACAACTATCTGATGACGTGAAGTCGCAACGATTTATTCGGTGGTAGTAATAGTTGTTGCTGCTTGATGAAGCGGCAGTAGTAATTTAAGTAGCAGTAGCTTTGATGAAGCAGCATTGGTAGAATATGTATTGACTGCGGCCTGATGGAGCAGCATCAATAAAATAATAACTTTAAGAGCAAAAACCAATGGCATAGATGTTCAAGTTTGGAAGGTTTGTGCAGCATCGTTGTCGTGAATAGATACAAAGGCAGCTTTGATATGAATAGTAGAAGTGAAGTATATTATCATGAACCAAAAAATCCCATCACATGGTGTACGTGAAGTAAAGATGGCATCCAGTGATAATATCATGGATAGCTTCACTTTTTCTTGAGGAAGAAGAGGTCATGACTCATATAATTTTTTTTTTTAGCAACAGAAAATGTACCGTATAAAATTTCTCTAACCCTTGTGTTAAAAAAAAAAAAAAAATTCTAACCCACTAATATTAGAATCTTTGTGGAAGCTAGTAAAGGAGAATTTTCCATCCTGCTAGAAGTAGTAGTAGACGTAGTGGAGGTATTCGCCATAAATACCACCCGATATTGACAAACAACTTTGAAGTTTTAAAATTTTTTTGCTCTGATACCATGATAGATTGATGAAAGTATAAAATCTGAAGAAATATTATTGACTTTCAAAGAGAATAGATTAGAATATGCATATTTTTATATAGAGATGACAAAATCTAATTCACAAACTAATATAAAATATTATATGATAAATAGTTATAAGTTTCATATTTTAATATATTGATATTTATCTGGAGCTTGAATTTAGATTTGGGTCGATTTTTTAGATATTTTCTTATTACTCTCGTATAGTATGTTATATAGTTTGTCAGGTTGACATGTCAATTGGTTACTATATATATTATTATTGCTTCCTCTGTTCCCCATTATATCAAATGCTACAAAAGCTTACAAAGTGGGTCAATGAGGTAGGGGTCTAGGTGTTGCTACTCAGCATGCCCACAAATAAGTTTGTTTTTAAAGTCTTTGACCAATCTATGTCCATTAGCAAGTTTTGTTAGTGCGTTTTCTTCTTTTTGTTATTTTGTACATTTATGTATGATGAAGTAAAATATATTTCTGACTAATTTCATTCTTTGAAGTGTTCAATATGTATTTCCAGTATTTCGTATTTTGATTCGAAATTAGAATCTTCGGAAAAACTGACTGTATTTTTTTTTTTACATCTAATCGGGTTTGCCTAATTTTGAGTCTAATGATTGTGGAAGAGGGGTGAATCTTAAAGCTTAAAATGCCTCAAAAGTAGTTTGAAAGGTAAAAATACAGAAAAGTTACCTCAAAGTGAAGGAAATTTTCTTTAGAGAATTTTAACTAAATCAACTTGCATATGGTGACTTTTTCGATACTCCAAAAAGGGGAACTTATATGTATATACATATGGAAAATGGTACGAAAAGGAAAAAGAAAAACAAATTGAATGTTACTCACGTGAGTAGAGACATCATGAACCTTAGCTTCACATGTTATAATATGCTTCAATTATCACTAACATATATATTATATATACATATTATGTGTGCATGTATGGTTTGATTTACAAACACACAGCCATAATCACTCGGTCATGGATATGTTAGTTTTAGTTCAAGACCAATGGAAATAATCATGACTGTTACACGGCATATATTCAAAACATTGTTTCTCAAAAATTTTTTTGTCTCATTTGGTAAATATGGAAATTGCTGGTTAAATCTCAACAGTTTTTGTTCGTTAGAGTCCAACAATTAGAATATTTAATCCAAATCACGTAGATGTTAAGTGAAATCTAATTTTTCTTTTTTTGATAATCCAGGTATCCGGATCTCTCACTTAGTTTGAATATCCCACCGCATCCAACCGGAACTGGCAAAGAAGGTCCTGGAAACTAAACGGAAACCATGTTAAATTCGCTGTGGCCGGAGCTCAAACTCGTGATGGTGAACACCTCAGCTGAGGTTCTTTTACCACCAGATCACGAGGCCCTAAGTGAAATTTAAATTAATTATAGATGTTGACAAGTTTTCTTTAAAGAAAAAAGATTAGTCCTAGGAATGAAAAATATAGAATTCACATACGTCCCCCTAGCATAGGGGGTCAGTGAAGATGTTAGAAAGTTTATCGACAATACATGTACGACAAATAAAATTAGACAATAAAAAGTAGTTATTTCCAAACCATCGACTGTTATAAAATCATTACATTTTCTGGTTACGTTGATTTTAAATACAACCTAATATGCAGATTTACGATCACCATGTTAATTTGATAAAACAAGTTTTTCATTTTTGACAAACTGAGGAAAACAATTTAATTATAACAACTATTTGATAGATTTTAAAATAAACGATCAGATAATATTTTTTCATGTCGGTAATGATGGTGTGATCATTCGAAATAAAAGGCTTACGGGTGGAGCGGTGAGCTCCCAATATACTTGTGTAACATATGCATAAAGTAAGAAAATAAAAGCTTGAATAAAATAATAGACGCAGCTAAAATATACGTGTATGTGTTTTTTATGTGGTCGAGTAAAAGAACAATATGAATGATAACTATTACTCCAAATAAGGCCTACGAATGATATCTCTGTCTCTCGGCAATAGCAGACCAAGTGGTAAACCTTATTGAAATCCTCTTGGCACAATGTCCTTTCACGTCACAAAAGCGAAAGCCAAAGACATTAATTATTCTCTTTTACAAAACCAAATATATAAGTTTTTTTAATTTGTATAAAATTTAGTATTATAAAATTTGAGGTATATGTGTGCGTTTAACTTTTCTCCACATAAATAAAAAATTTGTAATGTTTCCTATGCCACCTACTTTTCTTCTACATTGACCAAATTTTCAAATAATTTCGTATACTTTTAACTCGTTATTGTGTCTTTAAGAAATATACCAACCGGCCAGAAGCCAAGAAGCCAATAAGACATAAGGAAAAAGCGACGTCCAAAATCTTTGTTTGTACTCTCTAAATTTCATAAAGAATGTCATTTTTAAACATTTTTCACATAAATTAAAAAATTAATTAAAATGCATTTAAGTTATTATTAATTATACATATTCAACTAACAATATTTGAAATAAATAAGATTATTTATGAAACTAATTCATTTTAATTAATATTAAGTTTAAGTTGAATTAGAATTATAGAATGACACTTTTATATTAAAAAAACAGTTAAATGACATTTTTTAGAAATAAAGGAGTATTAAATATGTTTCTTGAAACTGATCGGCTCAGCCAATAAAACATATGTAAAAAAGATTTTCGTTACCTGCATTAAGTTCGAAGATTAGAAAGTTAAAAGATAATTGAGACAAAATGAAAGGTTGTAAAACCGACATACAATTATCGATTATAAATAGTCCATGGTCTATATTGGATATATGGAACTTGTTATATTACTGCAGCTTAATACTGATAGATAAACCGATGACAAATTAGTTTAGACTCCAGTCTATTTGAATTTTTTGAAATCTCAAATAGTGATTTGTTATTACTGTCTAAATTCAGAATTTGATTTTGTTCATGATACTCAATGGTTTAGAAGCATTTTGTTGGGAGAATGCTAGATTAACCTATACTTTCGTCAATAAACATATGATCTCAAATTGAAAATGAAGACTGATCATAACTTGGATTTTATTTTGAGTAACAAGGCAAATATTAAAATAAAAATGGCTAAGGATACTTGACTGAGGTATCGGTTTGTTTTTTGACATAGATCACTAATTTTTGGTATTTGTGGGAATCGAAATCCACACCGTCGATTTTAGATAATGGAGTAAAGCCAAAATTATCGACTTTTCTGAAAATCCGGATTATCTGCGAAATCACACGAAATCGAAAAGAGAAAGATAACAAAACATCGATTGAGAAATCGCACAGAGGCGTTTTATCGATTGATAATAACAAAGATACAAAAGTTCACCGAAAACAGGATGAATAGAGAATTGCTAACAGAAAGAATCGCATAAAACGAAAAACGGAAAAATGTTCCAAGTATTCCTTCGCTAGTCTAACCACCTAAGTCTCATGTTCTTCTAAGCTAGCAGGAATTCTATAGGTCTAGGAAAATTTCGTCCCGGCGCTCTTTGCTCCAACTCTCCTTATATATCTCGTCGAGGTCGGTTGCCCAGGTTTATCTCATTTTAGAAATATTCTATTTTTTCCGATCTTCGTAATTATCTTTGGAAACTTGATATTTATCTTCTTTTATGAATAAACGATAAACCGCCATATTAATCTTGGGTTCATCCTCGTCTAAAACCGTAAGTGGACTTTTATCCGCGTTTTAGATCTCTTTGGGCCATTTTTCGACTTTGAACGTTTTACGATTTCTTAAAGAAATCACCTTCGATATGATGCATGTTTTATAAAAGAGTTTAAATCAATCATACAGCCAAGGCATCTGGAAGTTAACCATCGCCGTTTTATACGATATTTTAACTTATGCGAGAAAACAAGTCTTCGCGGTTTTTATCGTCAAGCCTCGACGGTAACTCCGATCGAGACGGAACAAGAGACAGCATGGTCATGGATTGATGAGTCGAGAGTGCCTGATGTTTAGATGATGGAGCTGAGCTCACCCTAGGGCAAGCTGGCCTGGAAGGAACCGATCTTGTCCTAGGGCGAGCTGGCCTAAAGGAACCGAGCTCGCCTTAGGACGAGCTGGCATGGAAGGAACCGAGCTCACCCTAGGGCAAACTGGCCTGGAAAGAACCGAGCTCACCGTAGGGCAAGCTCGCCCGAAGGAACCGAGCTCGCCCTAGGGCGAACTAGCTTGATGGGACCAAGCTCATTCGGTAATATTTTTCCCTGAAAACCCGAGCTACTAACAAATCTGGATATTGTACCAGACGCTACAGTTGTTTTGCTAATAAAACCAAATTGAACTCATGGATCATATGAAATCCAATCTCGCCATCTTCTCTTGGTAGAAAAAGCTTTTCCCAATGAATACCTCTTTTTGGCATATTTGAGCTTCACCAAAATTGTGCAATGGCTCTTGCAAAATTTCACAAATTTCCAATGGGAGCAAGAAGCTAGACATAACATATGTTAGAAGAGCTAACAAGATAAATTTTATTAGGACTTCCTTTCTTCTTTTTGATAGCCATCTACATGTCCATCCGTTCATTTTGTTTAATTAGTTTGTCCTTGAGGAAAGCAAATAACTTTCATTTGGAGCCGCTAATATCTTCTGGAATTTCTAAATATGTCCCCATTCCTTCTTCATTTTTCATCTCAGGTGTATCTTTAATATGTTGTCTAACTTCTGGACCGGCCCTCTTACCAAAGAGTAAAGAGGACTTATCAAAATTGATGCATTGATCCGAAGCTTTTTCATATTTTCTGACTACTTTCATCACTTCTTCACATTCACGGGCCTCCGTCTTACATAAGAAAAAGCTATCATCAAAAAAGAGAATGTGAGATATTGAGGGACACACATGTGTAACATGCATCCATGTTATCTTCCCTTGATACTCTGCATGATTAAGAAGGCTAACGAGCGCTTCCGTGCATAGAATAAAAATGAAAGGAGACAAAGGATCTCTTTGACGTAGACATTTTGCGGGATAATATTTCTCCTTGGTTGACCATTCATGAGTACCTTATACTTAACTGAAGTGATTCAACGCATTATCCAGTTAATCCAAGTGTCAGAAAATCCCATTTTCCTCATAACACCTTTGATAAATTCTCACTACATCCTATCATATGCTTTACTCATATCCATTTTTATGGTCGTTCTCTTTGATCTTCCACTTGGTTTTGTTTGTAGCGCGTGGAACATTTCCTGTGCAATTATGATATTATACATGATATGTCTCCCAGCAACAAAGATTGAGTGGATTTTTGAAACACGATCAAATATGATTTTCTCTAATCTCTCGCATAAGACCTTGGAAATTATCTTATAACTCACATTGCACAAGCTAGTGGGGCAAAACTGAGACATTTATGTCGGCTTGTTTATCTTTGGAATTAGGCAGATATTAGTATCATTCAGGCAATTCGCCATTGTTCCCTCAAAAAAAGTTGATTAACCATATGAGTTAAATCCTCATTAACATATTCCATACTTTTTTATAAAATAGAGCAGTCATCATGTCTGGTCCTGGAGCCTTTTTTGAGTGCATAGAAAAGAGTGCCAATTTCACCTTCCATTCAATAACCAGGGCTGTAAGATAACCATTTATAGTTTCAATAATTGTTGTTGAACCCCCGAGAGCGTTTCCTCTATATCTTCTGGGTTAGATAACTCAAATATTTGCCTAAAATAATTAATAGCAATGTCTACCAGTCATTCCTCATTCTCAACAATATTTCCAGTTCCGTTTAGGAGCTGAGTAATTCTATTTTTGCTCTCCTTTGCTTTGTTGAAGCATGATTTTTTTTTGCATTTTTGTCACCTTCTTTTAGCAAAAAAATAATATAATTTTTTGTCTCTAGAACTCCTCCTCTTCCTTAAGACCATAAGATAGTTCTTTTAAAGTCACTGCTATCTCCTCAGTTTTAGCATCATCATTGGCATATAGCTCCTCAGCCTTCTCTTCCAGCTCCTCCACCTGTTTTTCATAATTCAAATTATGATGTCGCTTCCACTGGCTTAAGGCTCTGAGATAACTCGAGATATGCTCCATAATACTTGCTTTAGGAGGCAAAGACTTTTATCCCTCAAGAGTAACTTGCCTCAGTTCCTCACCATCCAGCCATCTTTTATCAAATTTGAATATCTTAGATTCTTTTTGTTGGCTTTGTGAGTATATCCGCTAGGACCGAATGATGATCCAATCCTCATAGCCTCATGTACTTTACAGCAGTATGAGGAAAATTTCCATGACAATCCTCATTTCCAACAGCTCTGTTTAGACTGCATCTAATAGTAGATTCTCTTGCTCGTTTTCCAATCCATGATAGCATATTTCCAGTAAATGGAAACTCCATCGTACCACAGTCATTCATCATATGTTTGAATGGCAAGAACGAGCTATCAGAGCATCGTCTACCCCCTTCTTCTTCGTTATGATCAGTAAATTAATTTCGTGAAAAAACTTCAATCATAAACTAAGGCTCATTTTGTGTCCTATCGAAGCGCGTAAGATGCTTCCAAACTTGATCTATGCGTTCTAATACATGGTCGCCATAAACAAACGTCATAAAGACTTTTATTCCATCAATGACTGCCTCAACGTCAATCATTATGTTATTTGAAAATAAAATATTTATTTGAAATTCTTCCATAGAAAATAAAGTTAAACCTCCGTTGAGTCCAAGTGGCTCAACGGTAAACAAACAATCAAATCCTAAGTCGGTCTGAATGTTTTGCAACAACAGCCATAAAGAAACACAAGTTATGGGTAATGCTTCTGACACATCTCCATAAAGTCTCGAATTGTAAGGTCATTCCCAATCCATCGACAGTTCCAACTGAATGTTCTCATATATGTTTGTGGGATGAGTTTTTAGAACCCATCAATCCATCACTCTTGGACAACCCAACTCTCTAATTCTTTGAACTCTCATGATGACGCCTTGACTTTCCTATTTCTCCAGATATATGAACTCCATGAGATGAGTTTGATCGCTTGCGTGGAGATCCCCGACGAAGGAACTCAATTTTTTTAATTCTGAATGCTCAATGGGACACTCGAGTTGATACCATGTTTACTACTCCTCAATGCTTTATCATCAGATTTTACAAGTGCAGTGATTGAATCAGACTGAACTGCATTTTCTTCTATCTCCTTCAGATCCAAGCTCAGTAAATCATCCTCTTGCACTTCGCACTCCATCATCCCTCCATCTTGCTGGTCCTCAATATCTATATCATTCAATACACCAATAATCTGATCACCTCCAGCGATAGTCAGAAGCTCTTGGTCGCTTAAAGTAGTAAAAAAGAGGATCATGCAACTTTTTTAGATCATTTAATAGCATTATCTTCCATAACAAGGTCACCTCGAGATGGCGTAATAATAGTACTAGCCAGTCGTCTATTACTACGAGCCTCTCCATTCCTCGTATCCTCTTTATCTTTGGTTTGTTTCTCAAACCCGATAGTTGTTCATAAGAAACAACATATTGAGAGCTTGAGATATGTACCTCACAATCATATCCAGACACTTTTGCCAAGTTACTCATTGATTTTTCCCTCCAAGTTAGCTCCTGGTGTCGATCATATGGACCTTTACCAGACCGTAAACTACCATATTGGTTACTCCTAGAGTAATCATTATGACGTCTCATGATCCTATCAGTATGTGCTCCACTATACTCCCAAGAGTAGGGAGCATCCGGCTCATACTTTCTATCACTAAGACTATTTCTTGACCTTGTAGAATGTTGGGTAGATAGGCCTTTACTGGTAACATTGACTGATGAGGAAGCTGTGAATTTGGCCGATGATCCCTCATCGAAGACTGTCATTGCGACTGTTCCAGTGGGAGCTGCACCAGCGTGAAACACCAGAATGCTCAGACTGTGGTTGTATCCGAGACTTTATGTCCAAGGAAGGGAAGTACTGCTTCTCATGAGAAAGCAAACCATATATAGAATAGTGTTTAAGCAGCATTTCATATTTAATCTCGATCGTGACCTCGTCCCCATCCGGAGATTCAACCTTTCTTGAGAACTTAAGTGGCCGACGAGTGTCAACATCAATGAGCATACAGCCCTTAGACAGCTCCAGTGTGTCGACATGGCCCAATCTAGCTCCTATTTTTCTCAGGTTGGGTATCGTCCATAGATGCAGAGGAACACCAATCAATCAAACCCAAAAGATAATAAGCCAAGGGAATCATCATGAACAATGGGTTCCCATCTTACGAACACAAACATGCAAAAATTGTAGTGAAAATGACCCTGTCAAAGAACAAAGTTGAGGTCATCTTCTAAAGTGAAGTTGAGTAGAAACCTCTCGTTGCCCAAATAATTAGCAGTAATTTGATCCTCCATACCCCCATTACGATGGCATCTTTTGGAGAAGCTTCTCAGCGTTTTTTTAGGATTGAAAATCTTGCCAATCAATGACATTCGAAACTCCTTGATGATTTGTGAATCATCTTGATCAGTTAATTTGATCGGTTCATCATCGTCCTCATTGAGAATTCCCTTGCCCTTGATATCTGCCAAGGGAGTGGATTTATGACTGAAGGATGACCCCCATACAAAGATGTGAAGGTCTGATCTCTGTTATGAAAAGAGTAAACTACGAGATCAGAGCTATGAAACGCAAACGAGAACAGACAGCACTATGGTTGGAGATCTATTGCACGACAGCCAAACAAAATTAAAATCAGGTCTGATCACAACGACAAAGACCGTATTGATCAGAGAGAATGATATTTCGATGGAAATATTCAAACACAGACTCTGAAGGCTCAAACGAAGCCAGAAATCTCCATCATTAATGAGATGCTTGATGAAGACGCCATCGAAAATACTTCAAAGTTGCTGCGGGAGAAAGAAATCGACAAGGACTGTATGTTAGTCTCCCTTACGATGATGCAAGAGCTGTCGGAGCCGTAGTCGATGTTTTGTACTTGTATGTTCACTTCTTAATCGCTGTTATGTTTTTTTGTAAATGGATTTTTCACAACATAACATATGTAGGTTCTTTCTAATTGGTCATGTTGAGTAATTGCAGAATAACAACAATATTAAGTTGTAAAATAAAAATTACCAAACAAAATTTCTTCAAAGAGAAAATTATGAAATGAAATTTTTACGTTGGTTAAATTTTGATTTTTTCTAAAAAGGTTTAAATATTATTTTAAAAATTAAAATGAAGTTTAAATAATATTTAAAAATTATATAAATTTTGATTTATATTGATATATTATAAAAATTTGCAAATAGTTATTAGAAAATTTAACAAGATAGATATTATCAAAAACTGCTTGGATTATTTTATCATTGATTTATTTAAATACATTTATAATACATAAGAATCTATTGTTGTTCTATAGTTTTATTCATTACATAAGTATTTATAGTTAAAATTAAAATTCTTGTTAATTATTAAAAACAATATATACTATAAGTTATATAATTTATTTATTAAATTTGGTATTTTACAATACAAAAGCTCACAATCTAATTAATTTCTTAATGGATGCTTTGTGTATTTTCATCTAAATGTAGTTTGTATTTCTGTGTTTTAATTTTCATTCCATAACTATCTTAAATAGATAAAATATTTGTGGAATTGTGTTTAAAAGGCAAATTTGTTTTGTCTATCACCAACAAACAATACTTACCTCGAAGTATAATTATTCTCTGCTAACCAAATTTGCACAAATATAGAAACACATTATTTGTTTCCTAAATTATGAGGCAAATAGTTGGAGGGTTACCAAAGGTGGTCTTTAGATTTCCATGAAACCTACAAAATAAAAATAATAATGAAAAAAAGAAAAAAAAAAGCATTTTCTACTTAGAAAACATGATGATAAGTTATCACTGATAACTAGAAAATAAATTAGAAAAATTCTAATTGTATCTCAAACTTTATACTACTTTCAAATTTACTTTTAACTGATAATCATTTTTATAATTATCTATGTTAATTATAAAAATGACAAAATTAACCTTTGTAAATTATTTATAAATATTTATAAATTATTTATAATAGTTTATAAATTAAATCTCACTCCTAAATATTAAACTGTAAACAATAATTATTGAAACTTAAACTCATATGTTAGTGTATTTGATTGTTTATATTTAAGAAAATAGTATATATCCAACTTAATGCATTTTAAATAATTTTATTTTTAAAACCATTTTATTAAAAAGCTCGGTAAAAAAACGTATTTTGTTTGTTTTAAACTAAAATAGGTTTTGATAAAATTCGTATATAGATTATGGTTCGTGCAAAAACAATTATAATTAACAGTTAGAGGGTTGATTCTACAAAATTAAATTCAGTCTAACAAAAAAGGTGTAATCTGCAAAAGGTTTCTCTAATATTCCTCCCTGAAAAAGTTTTTTTTTATTCTTCTTTTTTTGAACTGTTTTTAATTTATTCTTCTTCCTTAGTGTTTTTCTCTATTTAGTTATTTAGTTGTTAGCTAGAACTAAATTTTGTTACTTTTCCTAGTGATATTATTTCAAACTTTCAAGACCACGTTTAGTTTCATGTGCAGTCAGCAATAAAACAAGGAGAACTCAATAAAAACGATTTGTCACAAGTAATTCGATTTTTGTTTCACTCTTGATTCAATGGTTGATGAATCTGATTTCCACAAATCAATCATCCAGTGAATTTGGAAAATCCCTCCAAAACAAAAACTGCCACAAAAATCTTAAAATTCTTATGTTATAAGCAAAAAAAATACTAGACGATATCCCTATTTTTTTATTATTAATATAGCACATAAAAATCAAAAATAACTAAAACAGATTTCATTGAAATGTAAAAATATTTTATACCTCTAAAATTAATTAATTTATAGTTAGGGTCTAGAATTGAAGAGTGAGGTTTGGAAATGGTGGAATCTAAGACTTTAAAAATAAAAATTTAAATTTAAAATTTTTTAAAAAAAAATCAAAATGAATTTTAGGTTTCAAAATAAAATTTCAAAAAATTAGAAAAAATCGAATTGTAAAGTGTTTTTCTAAAAATAATTATTTAATTAATATTTGAATATTTGAATATTTATATTTATTTAATTTTTATTTTTTGGTCATTTTCTTTCTTGTATGTTTTTTTGGTAAAAAAAAATTAAAGATATTTTGAGAGATTTGACCATAAGCAAATTATGTTTAAATTTTTTCAAAACTTAGATATGCGCTTAAAATATTTTTAACAGGTTATGAAAAACTATAAACGTTTTCCATTTTTTTCAGGAAAAAGAAGCACAAGTTTTTAGGTGATGTTTGGATTATAGGTTCTGATAGTTTTTATAAAAATAAAATAGTATACATATATGCTTTTTGTTGAATTTATTTATATGATTTTTACGAGACAAATACTTTACATGATGGAAAGATCACTCTTCCTTTCTTTCTTTTTTTAACTATTAAAGCAAACAATCTTTTAATATTTTGTGTCTAAAATTTTATTTTATTAACGATTAGAAAACAACTCTTCAACACTTAAAAACATATTTTTTAAACACTTTAAGATATCAGTTTGAATTCATGTTATATATATGTATATAATTTACTTACATCACATTCACAATGTAATATGACTAGAGGCACCAAACTCTAAACCTTCAATATAGATATACACAACACAATAAAATCACCGTTAATAGGGAACACTCCCTGGTCGCATGTACATACATTTAATCTATAAGTTTTAGACTAACTTTTTCCGACTGTTTACCAAATTATCAAAAATTAAATTGGTAAATATTAAAAGCCATATTATTACTAAATGAGAATTCTGTGAAACCGCATATGTACATTTCTGTGAAATAATATTCTTACCGCTAACATAAAAAGGTAAAAATAAAAACTCAACATTCTTCTGTTATAGATTGAAAGAAAACATAAATGAGACCAAACACAAAGCCCTTCAGTTCACTGGCCACGACCGTAATTTGCGCCTCATAGTTAGATATTGACAAAGAGAATGCCACTTTGGCTTTTCTAAATTGAATAATTAACAAACTAAATAAATGCAAATGCTATGAATATTAGAGTCTAAAAATTAAACACGTTCGTGCAACTCATAACACATTTAATTAATAAATAAGAACAAAATGCATTAACAATTTGCCACTATTTCTCCAAAACTGTTTTACAATCTCCTGACAAAACTAAATTATTAAAGCTGATTAAATAATTATAAAAACATCAAAATTTCTCCGTAGCACCTCCATAGATATTTGCTGATTCTTGTAGCTTCTTCTCTCACTCATGGTATTATTAAACGACTAATAGTTCAGATATCAAGGAATCATCAAAATCACTGAACATTGAACCGATATCTTTGATAGTTGAAGATGTAAACTCATCTTCGATGTTCATACTAGTTTGACCACCCAAGAACATATCACCGAAGATATCATCATTTCCTGAAAACACTTGACCCATTGGTTGATCGAATATTGAAATCTCCGGTAGAGATTCGTTGAAATAGTTGTTCAGAAATGGGGTATCCAATGGAAAAGAATCATCGGATTGACTTGAACCGGTACTAAACCGGGTATGCCACCATGGAGCATCTGAACTCTCTGGTTCTTGTTTAAACGGCTGCTGCATTTCTTCGGATGATTGGAGATTGAGAACCGATGTCGGAGATGAGATATGTTGAAAATCTTCGGTTGATTCAGAACTCGATGTTGTTGTTGTTGTTGTAATAATGCTTTCCGGTTTATCAATAACCGGTTGTTCCGGTTCTGATTTTTCATCATCTTGTTGAGATTGAGGCGGTACGGAGAAATTGGTGAGAGCGTCGGGTCCACGGAGTCTAATAGCAGCGTTATCATAAACCACAGCAGCTTCCTCCGCCGTCTCAAAAGTACCGAGCCAAATCCTCCGGCGTTGCTCCGGATCTCGAATCTCCGCCGCCCATTTTCCCCACGGCCGTTGTCTAACGCCGCGGAACTTCCTCCCATTTGAGACTTTGAGAGAGCGGTGACGATTGGAAGCCGCCGGAGATTGAGTTTCATCGGAGAGTCTCTTCCTAGAAACTCCGGTGATATTGAGGTTGTTGCAGCCAGGCTCGACTTTGATCTCGTTAACGAATCTCTTGACTCGTCGGCGAGGGAAGAGGAAGTCTTCTTCTTCGTCACTTGATGAATCGGTTGCGTAAGGATCGGTCACAGAGACACGAACGATTCTCACTGAGTCAGGTACGGAGATATTTTTTCCCGGTGAAGTATTGGTGGAGTATTTAGTGACTGATGTTTTGTGCTCTGTGTACTTCAATGGTCGAAGATCCATATATTCATCCATTTTTTTAATTCTCTATATTCGCATCAAAATGAAAAAGAAAGGGAAGAACTTGAGAATCAAAGAAAGTTTCTGTGTTTGTTGAGAAGAGATGGCTATAGAATCAAAAAAAAAAAAAGAAATAAAACTTCACGAGAAATTTAAATTAAAAAGTTTTAAAAGTGAGAAAAGATGGAAGATTTTCTTTTTCCAGTGGGTGAGAGAGAGAGAGAGAAAATGTGTTTCAAGCACAGTGATTTTGCTAAAGTGTGTGCAGAAGACTTCTCAAGCTCACTCCTCATAATCCTAATTTATAGGATCGGGAGGAGAGATATTATCATTATTTTTATTTTTTTTAATTTTCTGTTCCTTTTCCGCTCCTCCACCGATGGCAGTTCCGATATTATTCGTCAAATGCAAGGGTAGTTTCCGAATAAGAAAATTGTTTAAAATTACTGGACGCCGCATTCATGAAAGCAAGTTGAATGGTGACACGTGTCAATATATGAATATTTGGCCTCTTCTTGTTGCCTATGGTATGTGCTGAGTCAGCGCGTGCTTTCAATCTTTAGCCTTACCTATTCATGTCACGTGACCCCCAAGATACCCGGTTCTGGTGTTTTTTTTTTTCTTTTTTAATCAGTAATTTTATTGTTATTATAATTTATTACCTCTTCTCTAACAAATTTTAAAAAATTAAATCTGTTTTACTAGTTGTTATCATTCCACTAGCTTTGACCGACATGTATGACTAATTAATGATGATTTGTAGAGAGTGCACGTACTAATGTTTTTTACTTAAATGAGAGTCACCAACTGTTAGCAAATTTAAAGAAAACTTCCTTAAACTGATATATTCAAATTTTTGAATACGATGTATTGTCATTATAGTGTTTTCTAAATTAGAAAACAAATAAACTCATTTATAGAAATATATATATTTATATACGAAGTTTTGTATTTAAAATAGATTTGCCAAAATCAATTTAGAGAAAATATCTGTTGAAAATAAGTACATACTTGTACTAGTAAAAAATCTTACCATTTTACAGCTAGAAGTAACGTGGGAAGCAACCTAGAATTTGCCGCCATTTATAATTTGGAATGGTACATCTCTAGGCTTTTTCTGTATTCTTTGTTTCCTCACGCGCTATTTCACCACTATTTCCTCTTCGTGCTTTTCACACGCTTCGAAAGTAGCATTTAAATTATTTTCTGATTTTCTCTAAATATTCAGTGATTGTTTTTCTGGGCTTTTATTTGAGTTTGAAAAATCAAAGCCGTTCCTATTTTTTAGGAAATAAAACTCATAAAACAATAGTATTTGTTTATTTTCCGGGGGTTGATTGATATTGTGCATTTTCCCTTTGATTCTTTAACTAGGTGATTCATCTGACATATGTTTAAAAATATTAACAGATAAATATATAATAATAATTAATTAAGATTTTATTGTCAAATTTGAATAATTTGTAAAATATGTATGATTTATTATAAATACTATTATGTTAATTTAACTAGACATGGGATTTTGGTTATTATAATATTTAGTCAGTTGAATTATTATTTGGATATATTAAATTACTTTACTTCTCCAAATTCAACTATGATATTTTTTATTCTAAATAGATTAAATTTGAATTAATTTTGTTATTTGAATTTAGTTTAATTATTGACTTATATTTGTAAATATATTTTAGTAATTTTATGTATAATTTAATATATGTATTTCTAAAATTAAATGAAAAATAAACTAAAGTGTTGATCATTCAAAGATACATAAATAAATATTTTGATAATATTTTGAAAATTTATACATATATATATACATATTTTTTAAAGAACTAAATTGCAACATTTGGTTAATATTTTATTTTTATTGTTAGTATATTTTGAATTGTTTCCTAATTTTATGTATAACAAATTAATATTACTATAGAATATAACAAATTGTTATTTTAAATTAGATTTTTAATTTAGGTGTAAAAGTTTAAATTAGTCCACTTACTCTCTGTATATATTGAGTCAGATGTAATCCTTCAAACTGAGAACTATTTTTATTATATTAAACAAAATCGGATTAATTTTATACATTACATGAGTTTGGTCATTCATTTTATATGTGTAGATATATTTTCATAATTTTGTGTATATTTGATGTTGATTTACTTAAAAATTAGAAAAATAATTTTTGATCAATACGAAGTTTTATAAACAAATATAACCCATGTAATTTTGAAAGTTTAACATTGGGTATTAATATTAAAAAATAATTTTAATATTTTTAATTCTAAATAATTTATATTTTAGATGTATAAAAATAAATTGGAAATTAGTTAAATAATATTAAACAAAAGAATTTTGATTAGTTTGAGTATTCTTAATATTAACCAATTTATTTTGATCATAAAATTTGATTATTTTGAGAAACAATGTTATATATAATATATTTTCTTTTTAAAATTTTAATAATGTTTCTTTTTCATTATATATGTTATTTGGAAAGAACGTAAAGAAAAAGAAAACTACAATTTAAAAATAATTTATATAAATTATTAAATAAAATAAAAAATTATATGTTATTTGGAAAGAACATGAAAAAAATTAAAATTAAAAACACTAAATGCTTAAATTATTAAATAAAAATATTTTTTTTAATAATGTTAATATTTTTAATATATTAAAGATATATTTGTAATTAATGTATCATAAGAATTAATGTTAGAAACATATAAAATAGTAATTTTTTAAAAATAATATAATAGAAACTGATGTAAAGAAAATGCTAGGTGCATCAATTGGATATAAATCTTAGATATTTATTAAATATATTTTTTTTGTAAAACCATGATTATATTTAATATATTTTAGAGTATCCACATATAATTTTAGGTTTTTGATGGTAACTGCGAACTAGGTGATACACAACAAATGAATTTAGTAGGATGAAATAGTTTAATTATGGTTTATATGAGTAAAATGCATTTTGTGGAACAAGTATAGTTTATATAAAATAAATAGTATAAATTAATATTTGAATAGTAATAATAATAAGTGCGGTATAAATATAAAATAAAAATATTAATAATTTTATATTTTAAGAATTCAAAAAAAAAAAATATTTCATAGATTGATAAAATATATTTATATTAATTTAAATAAAATTGATCACAGTTGATATTAATACAAAATATTATACTTGTAACCACAATAAAATAGATAGTATAGAACACATGGTGTGTTTTAGTATAATTTGGAAACACACTTCTCTTCTTATAATTAAATTAAACACTCATTTTATGTCAAAAAAAACTGTGAATGAGAACGTAAAATGTGGTTCACTTTATTCCACATGTGATCCATTTATCGGCTTAAATACAGTACCGGAGAACTAATATGCGATACAAGCGATTATAGCTTACTTTTTGAAGGTTTGTAACTTTCTTCTCATAATTAAATGGAATGACAAAATATTAAGACTGTTACAAACCAGTTACGAATCTAGTTAATATGTTACGGATTAGTTATGTTAATAGTGAATACAAGTATACAACCACACTAGCCAGAAAATTAGTTTATATAATTTGTGTAAAACTAAAGAGGTAAAAAACCTTGTTGAACTAACACAGTCTTTGTATATCCCATTTAGTTTGAATGCTACATGAATAATATAAAAGGGATAAAGGACTGGTTTTTCTTGATACTTTTGAATTTTAAATTATATTCTCGTGAAAAAATATTAAAGTTCATAACTTAGAATTTATTATATAAAAGTTTATTAACATAACTGGGACAATATATTAAAAATTGAATTTCAATTTTTAATTTTGTTATTATTTTAAAATATTCTAGAGCTAATTGTAAAGTTTCATTTAAAATATATTTACATTTTGGGATACATATATCTAATTCATCAAAAAATTAATAACTTAACAAAAAAGAGATGAAATCAAAATTTATAAGTTTAATCAATATATAAATTATAAAATAATATATTTTTCTTATTTTAAAATATATGAACCTAAGAAAAAGTTATTTAAAATCTAAAACTCTATAAATTTTGTAAATATTATATTATCAATTTATAGTTTTGTCTGTATATATGTTAAGAAATTGAAGAGTTAATAAACATCTAAATATGACTTAAAACATATTTGATATGTTCATATTTTTCTTATATCATATGGTATATTTTTCTATTGTTTTAGTTCAAATAAATATTTTAAAAGTTAATATAAAATTTTATCCTCAAAGATCAAATCTGAATTTTTTTATAAAACATTTGACAGAAAATGCATAAAGAGAGTTGTCAAGTTAAAACCGAATTGATGAAAATTAAACTCTTAAACTCCCAAACCTTTGCAGCAAGCCAAAATAATTACTTTTGCACTTTCTTGTATTCAACTTAATAAATAAGTATTTCGATAAATATTCAGTGAGAGAAGTGAGAAAAGCTTTAAAAACTTCAAACTTATTATCAATAATTATCCAACAAGGCTTAAAGCCAATCTTGGGCATGGAAAGCACTTTTCTCTCTTGCTCTCTTTTCTTCCGCTAGCTCGTCAACTCGTCGGTTGTACTATTGGGAATGAATTGCAAACTAGTTAGTGGTTCGATGATTGGCTCTCTCATGGTCCCCTTATTGCTTTCATTGGCAAAAATGGACCTTGCATATTGGGCATCCAATCAATTCAACTGTACAGGAAGGTTTCTCTCCTGTAGGTTGGATATCGCCTTCTGCTCACTGTCGTTCATCCTCTCTAGCTGCTGTGCGAACAATTCTGTTTCAGCTCCAGCCTCCTACTGTCCATGATCCTATTGACCTATACTCATGGGACCGGCAAACAGATCTCCAATTTTCACAAAAAAGAGACTTTATAAGAGATTATGCACCACTGGTACAATAGGAAAAATCAGTTTGGTTCAAGCATGCGTTTCTAAAACAAGCTTTTCACTTCTGGGTGACTAATTTAAACAGTCTCCCAGTGAGAGAAAGGTTAGCAAAATGGGTTGTGTGTGACCAAGTTGCTAGTTGCTTATGTGGATAAGATCAGGAAACTAGAGATCATGTCTTCCTACATTGTGGAGTTGTTACTAAGATTTGAGACCTAGTCCTACCTCGTCTACGCCAACTGGATCTTGGGGGATGGTGATATATATATATCAAAACTAGATATTAAATTTTTAGAATCAATTCATATATATATATATATATATATATATATATATATATATATATATATATATATATATATATATGTGATGGAAAAACTCTAGCGGGAATATAAAAGATGTTTTCTATTATTATTGTTATTATTTTGCTGTTATCTATTACAAATCACTGAATAAATAGATATTTTATAATATGTAGATAATGGTAGTGATTTTTCTTTTTGAAAATAATTAAAAATTGTAGGTTTGTCAAATATCCTGAGGCAGACAGATCTAATAGGAAAATTGTTACATCATCATGGTAATAGTTTTTTCAAAAATAAATATTCTAATAAAAATAGTTTGATGATCCTTTTCTCTTTATTAATTTCAAATTTTCCTGAAAGTATAATTCTTATTATCAGAACTTTGTATAGCATATTTTAGCCTCCACAAAACTGTAATTAGTTATTTTGTTTTGCAGTAAAAAAAATTTCATAACAACGTTACAAGCAAACTGTAAAGAAAAAATGGGACGTAGGCAATATGAAGCATGAACGTGGGCCATAAAATCTAAAGAGTGAAATAGCTTTGACCACATTTCATGAGTAGATGCATCCTCTTCAGTCGCCTCCGTCTGCTTTTACTTTTATCTTTTTAGAAATTCCCTTTTAAATTTAAATATTTTTAATCGATATGCTTTTTGCATTTAAACCGTGATCCATATATAAACGCCATAATTTCAGATTGCAAGAATCTTTACAACAGCTATAATAGTGTACAGTGTAAATAACAGTTACAATAGCTAAAAGTGTTAGTAATAAATATTTATCTTGTTAACGCGTATAGTAATGTGTCAATATTTACTACTAGCATTCTTAAATCCCTCTTTCGTGTGAAAAAAGAAAATAACTGTAATTGTCCATATGTTCTAGATTTGTGTGATGTCAAAAGTTTTATACTCTCTCTCTATTTCATTTTATTTGTTGTTCTAAGTTTATGTACATATATTAAAAACATATGATTTGTATATTTTCAAAATACAAACATAATTACCTATACACTTAATCATTACTTCAACCAAAAGAAAAATAAAATAAAAAATTTTATTAATAAATTAACTCTAAAATGACAATTATTTTAAAATATTTTTTCCTCCAACAACGACAATTAAATCGAAACGGAGGGAGTAGGTCGCATGCTTAGAGTATAGTTTATAGACTATTAATAATATAGTTTGTGTCTTCGTGTTTCTTTTTTTGGGTAAGAATTCATTTTTAGTCTCGTTACACTTTAACCGGTGTCGAATGTGACATATTGATCCATCACTTTCGATAGAAAAATCTTGAACTATCGACGAAACATAATATTTATTTATATAGAGTGTATGTTATGGACATTTGTTCACCAATAGTTGCATGTTTTGTTAACAAAACAAAATTTGTATTTTTGTTTTTGAACTTCAATTTGTAGCCCAACGAAAACAACATTCTTTAGAATATTTTATAAAATTAAAACGTAGCAACCAAATAACAGATTTATAATGTTTTAAGTTGAAAAAAGCTAAAAGAATTGGTAATAAAGATGGAGTGGACAGGATCAAAAGACGGCGAAAGTGGAGAAGAACAATAACAAATGCTAAGGCCGTGAACTGACTGAATCACGCTTCACGGACGTGACGGTGCGATCTCTAAAAGAACCGCTTGCATGTTGGCATGTTTGCCATTCAGGATTGTCCTTATAATCTTTAGGTGAATGCTTATTTTTTTTGGTGCGGTTCTTACTTTAAAGGTAAAAAAATAACACTTAAAAGTCTGACATATCTGGTACCAGTTAGAATTTCACGGGTGCATAAAAATCTTTATTACACTTATAAAAAAGTTGTCAAAACACTTCAAAACAGTTAAAATTCAATAATTAATACACTCATAATAAAAAACTGTATTTACTATTTAACTTTTCTTGTATTCATTTTATACTATATTTCCAATTACTCACTTATTTTTCCACTTATTTCTAGGTACATTTATTTCGAAATAGTTTTTTTTTCATGTATTCATTTTATACGCTACCTGATTGTTTACACAAATTCATTCATGTTATTGGATAGTATCTATAATATCTGAATTATTTTATTGATAATTTAATTTATAAAAATGATTAAAAATTTTTTAAAAAAATGAAAAGCTCCCAATTTTTTTTTTTGAATTAGATGAACCTTTCAATTTTAGACTGAACTCTTGTCTAAAATGAAGAGAGTTTAAGTATCAAAATTACAAAACATATATGGATTTAGTCATGGAACAGAATGTATAATTCAATGATTATATTTTAATGGACAATTCTCTTAAATAACCTTTTTTAAGTTTTTGTCACAAAAATAGCCCTCAAAAAATAAAATGACCAAAATAGATTTTTTTTTTTTTGAAATTTTGATTTTTTTTTTTTAAAATTTGAAACCCTAACCCCAAACCCACCCCTTAACTCTAAACCCTAAAGTCTAAATTAGTTAACCCTAAGGGTATAAATGCATATAAATGCATTTTTAGCTTCTACAAAAAACATTTTGGTCATTTTGTTCTTTAAAAACTATTTTTGTGACAAACAAACTAAAAAGGAATATCTAAGAGAATTTCTCTATTTTAATATATTTATAAATAAAAATTATATTTATAAATTATAATTTATGTATATACTAAGGATGTGTTATGTACTTTTAGAAGATAATTAGTTATGTTATATTACTTATTTACATTTTCTGTTATTAACTTGTACATAAAACACGGTATAATGTTACTATAATGGGCAATTCTCTTAAATAGCCATTTTTAAGTTTTTGTCACAAAAATAGCCCTAAAAAAATAAAATGACCAAAACAGATTTTTTTTTTTAATTTTAATTTTTTTAAATTTTTTTTTTGAAATTTGAAACCCTAACCCCAAACCCACCCCTTAACTCTAAACCCTAAAGTCCAAATTAGTTAACCCTATGGGTATAAATGCATATAAATGAATTTTTTAGCTTTTAAAAAAAACATTTTGGTTATTTTTTTCCTTAAAAACTATTTTTGTGACAAACAAACTAAAATGGGCTATCTAAGAGAATTTCTCTATTATAATAGTTTAAAATATTTATACATTTAAAGTATAATTTTTAGATCGCCTAATCTACTTGAGTACATACTCCCTCCGTTTCACAAAGAGTGTCGTTTTAGAGAATTTTTTTTGTTACAAAATAAGTGTCGTTTTCGTATTTCAATACAAAATTTAAGAATTTTATTTTTCAGTTTAATTTTCTATTGGTTGAAATATGGTTAGGTGTATCGGAAATGATGTTTTTATATTGAAAATATGTAAAATTAAATGTTTTCTTAATTCGTGTGTACAAATGTAAAACGACACTTATTATGAAACAGAGGGAGTAGTATATTTTCAGAAAATGGGATATTAATCGAACACTCGTTTGTGGTTTGTCACCTCCTTGATGTCCAAGACAATCATATACTTAGCTCTCATTATCATAATGCCACTCGTTGGTCCGGGTGCGTCCACTTGTCACATTTATTTCATACTTTCCATCATAATAATCAGGTTGAAGTCACGTATTTTGGTTAATCAATTGAAAAACACGAAGAAAAACCATAATAATAATAATAATAACAAACAGAAGTCGCGTGGGAACGCGTGAGGAGAAGAGGAAGAAGAAAAATGTGTGAAGATCCAATGTGAGAAGAGAGAGAGACATGGAGAATCCTTTGGATTGGCAAAGACAAACCCCAAGGTTTAGTGCAGTGTTCTCCTCCATTGAGCCAAGTGACACCAATACTAACATTTAGTAATATATATGTGTGTCCATTAAAACGACAATCAAGTAAATACAAGGAAACTTAGACAAACTGAATCTCGCTTGGCATTCATCGATAAACACAAACATTACGTCCTTAAGATTATTTTTTTTGTTATCACGTTTTCCAACCATATGATTAATAATCTCAACTAACTAACAATATCACATTTTAAAAAAAAATCTATTAATTCTCTTTTCCTTTCTCTTAACAAACAATGTAATCTTTTTTCTGTACAAAGATATATATATTTCCTATTTAGCAAAAAAAAAAAAAAAAAGATATATATTTCCGTACACGGTAAAATAGAAAGAACAAAAGAGCGGAAGGATTAATTGTATGAATATAAAGTTGTAAGGTGGTTGATTAAGTTAGAGCACCCTCAACGGGGTCCTTAAGGGGGAGTCCTTAGCGGAAAAATAATTAAATAATTAGTGGGTCTCACAAAAACTTAAGGATTCGATCCTTAAAATCTCTAAATAAAGATTGGTCCTTCCACTATTTGCGACACGTGGTGACCCACGATTAGTTAATATATATATATATATATATATATATTTTTTTTTAAATCTGAAAAAAATAATAATAATAAATTTAAGGACTCCGCAAGGAGTCCATGGTTGCGGATGCTTTTATAGCTCCTCGAGTGATAATTAATGTACGTAAACATCCACTTGGTGTTTGGTAAAAGTTAGTCAAGAGTGGGGAATATAATTCATTGCTCATCAAGTCCAAGATCACCCTCAAAGATTCTTCCGGATTATATGCATGTAAGCATTTTCTACACGCACACACACACACACGTAAACCTACGTACATCCATTCATGATGCATGTATATATTATGGCTATTCTTTTCTCAATAAGCGATTAGTATCGTAACGAAATAAAATGCATGTAGTGTGAATTGGTAAGATTAGCTGGAAACAAAAACTCATAACTTTTTTTTTTCTGAAATTATTTCTTAACTCACTCCTTCGAGATAGTGATCATTGATTTCAGCACCGAGATTGTTTTGTCTAAAACGGTGATTAGAAAAGAAAAAAAAAATCATGTTTAACCGTGAATTACGTCGTGTGCGACGTTGACAGGATCATGAAGTAATTAAAATTATTACTGTCCGTGCCAAGTAGTTACATTTACCATAAATAGATTAGTACTAGNTAGTAGTTTTTACAATCATGTGCTAAAAACTCTTTCATCTACCCGATCGAGATAATTCTTGGGAAACATTTTTACCTTTGGATTTGCTATGTTAAACGTGTAGTCATATTTACGACTTGATACAAAATATATCATCACACTGCTACAACTATGATCATTAATCAAATTAATATCACACAAAATATATTAAAATCTATGATTTCATCCATTAAATGTAATTTTTTAAACTTTTTGTCACACTGCTATAATAGTAATCACAAATCAAAATGAATATCACCAAAACAGAGAATACCCTAAGATATCTATACAATCTATTTTTGTCATAAATATAGGATCCAAGAATAAAAATGACCAAAATCTTTCATTAAAAAAATCAATATACATTTATATCTTTATGAATTATGATTAACTAATATATACTTGTGGTTTAGAGTTAAAGGTGAGGTTTTAGAATTAAAGTTTATTTTTTTAAAAATAAAAATAAATATTATTTTTTAGAAAAAAAAAAAATTGTTTCAAAAAGTATTTCTGAATTTTATTAAAAAATTTGAAAAAATAAAAGAAAATTATAGAAAAAATTCAGAATTTTTGTATATAAAAAATTGAATTTGAAACATATCATTCAAATTATATTTTTTTTTTACTTTTTGTATTTATATATTTAAAGTATAAAAGTCTTTTTTACTCTTTAATGAAATATTTTGATCATTTTTCTATTTGATGTTTTTTCTGTGACAAAAACTTAAAAATTATATATTTGAAAGAATTGTCTAACAGTATATCTCAATGCATTATATGAGCACTGTTTCCTTCAAAAAAAACTCCAATTTCTTCTCATTAAACTTTCTTGCAAATTGCTTTCCGATTAAAAATTTACCTTTACCACTTTTTAATAAGCAGGAACGATTAAAGACGTACCATTAAATAAGATTGGACACACCGCATGTCAAAGACCACAAGTATCAAGCTTAAGAATATCCCGTTTTTAAGTGAAGCTTAATCAATATCTCTACAGTCCAGATGCAAAATCTGAATATAAATATCCTTGTCTGAAATCGTGCTTCGCACGATGGGTCTGGTCTGTCTTGCCTCACTTGAAGCCGGTGAGAATCTAGGACATAATTGAGTAACTTCTCATCAGATTATAGAACTTTCTTAAGAGCACAATTTTTTTTTACAACTTACATGTTATTGGAGTATTAAGTAGGCATGGACAAATTATAGAGAGTCAAATAAACCGTACCATTCAAATTAACAAAAAGCATACGAATCAAACTAAACAGTTATACGTATTTGAATTGGTTATTTTCTTGAAACCTTTTGATTGCTTAAACTAAATCAAAATTGAATCGACAACTAAATAAAATAAGTATTCATATACCCAAAATACAACTGTGTACACAAACATTATTCTTATATAAATTTGAAGTAACTGTAATATCTACAATTATAAAATTACAAATTCTTAATCTATTAGTTACTTTAGATCAGTATAACTAAAATATTTTAATACAGTTAGCTATATTTTTAAAGTTAACCAATGCTTTTAAAAATTTAACCAAATTTTATTTAAACTGAACATTATTTTTTTGGTTTTTAGATAGTTTTCTTTTAAATATTTCTAATATGTTTTTTTTTAAATTTGGATAAAACTATTTTATGGTTCTTTACCAACTTTAGATTTATTATCTGAACCAAATTGAACTAAATTCTGTTTGAAATGATCCAAACCAATTTTTATGCGATTTTTATATAGATCTTCAATTTTTTTTAAACAATCCAAAATTTATGGGATTATACTGAACTAAATATCCCATGCCCACTCTTACTATTTCTTTTGTTTCATTTTAGTTGTTTTAAATCTGTGTAGACATATTAATAACACATTTAATTTTGTATATTTTCTAAATAAAAATATCATTACTTATACATTTAACCATATTTAGCTAATAAAAATAAAATAACATATACAGTTTAAAAAATTATATTTTTGTCAGCAGTTAATAAATTTTACATTAAAACTATAAAACAATACTTTTTATAAAATAAAAAAAATTATTTTACAACAACAACAAAAATAAAATGGAAGGAGTATTAAATATATTTTTGGCGCGTTCCCAAAAATAGTTATATCCTAATGTAATTAACATAAACATCGCAAAAAACATTCGGTGGATTCGAACTTTCTAATTATGATTATCGAATTACTTTTATGATAATTTCGAAATATGTTCCGTCTAACTTTAGATTGCATTTTTATCTTAAAAAAACTTTAGATTTTATTACAAAAAGTTAATTATAAAAAAAGGGTCAAATGAAAATTTCCGTGGAAAGTGACAAAGGATTTTAATGACATCAAAGTACGTAACTCGTTGTAACTTGTATAAGATCGATGTTTGGATCTCATAATCAAACTATTTCACGTGGGTTCTATATAAATACGTAAGCAAACAACTTAGAACAAGTATTAATGCAGTATTTGTGTTTGACATAGATTGATGAAACTGAACTTCTAATTATTTCAAATAACACAATGTGCTTAGTTTTTTTCCACCCAATATTGCTGGTCATAATAACCATATATACGTTTACATATGTGGGTTGAAACACTTAATTATGGGGTTACTTAACAACAACAAAGACACTTATTATGAGTTAAACAGAGATAGGTATTTAAATATAGTTATATGTAATGGAGATATTTAGAAGGAAAAATATAAAATTAGGGACAAAGATCCATTCTAGAAAGAAGGGCCACGTTTCAAAACACAGAAGCTTTATCACCATTAGTTATGTGATTAAAATCATGTGAAATGGATACATGTACGTTGGTATTTGCGTAAACCTGTAATCAAAAGCATAAGCTCGAATTTTTATGGGCAAATAAAAAGACTAGAGAAAGACACACATTGATATTTGTCATGACTAGATTTAAATATTCGTAAAATTGTCAAACATCTTCCTATCTATTTTCTAATATAGTATTTATTATTACCGTTTTAGGTTTTCTTCAAAAAAAAAAAGTTTCTTTAACAAGTGTGTGACAGTGTTATATAAAACATAATACTTTGCAATAATTATTAGGGGTGATAAAAAAGCAAAACCCCCTCACATAACCAAATCAATCCAAAATACTATAACGAAAATCCTATCATTTTTTGTTTAATTATTTAAAATTCACAACTGAAACGGTACCAGAATATTGTTTTGTGTGTAGCAAAATCAAATTGAATAAATTAAACAATTATATTTTGACTATACTTGTATTGAAGAGATATACTCATATTGAATAGTTATGATATTAAATAAATCATTAATTATTTATGTGTTTTAACTATTTGGCATAAATACTAACAGGTGATCATGATTCATTATTGAAGAATTGAATGAGATTATAGTAAACCATGAAAAACAATAAAGAAAAATAAGAAGTAGTGAATCTTTTATGACCTTTAATATAAAAAGGAATAGTGGTCTAATTGAATTTTCAGCTTTGAGAAATTAGATGTCATGACAAAAAAAGAGAGGAAACATATAATTTGATGCCAACCGAATATGATTCTAGTTAATAAAAAATGTTATACTTTGTTTTCATGTTCGTTTACAGAATATTTGGACTTGGTAGAATTAGATCATAGATTCATAGTAACAACAATTGAAGATAAAGTTCCACAAAAGAAAACACAATTTATATTTGACAAAAAATGAATTGGTCATAAATGTTAACTCAATCAATATTTCGAAGTTGAAAATCATCAACAAAAAAAATCAATTAAGATTTTATGATAAAATTAGGACATTGTAGACATGAAATAGCTAGACGGAAGAAAAACAATCCAAGATAAAATAGACAAGATAATTGAATTTTAGAAGACATTAGAGAAAGTTCATACATATAAAAATATGACTCAAGAAAATATTCTGGAGATACCTAAAAAACTACATGAAGCATATATAAAGATGAGGAAAAATATTAACAACATAAAAACATGAATATGTGGCATTCTGCAAAGGATTCGAACACCAAATTTTACCATGTGCACCTGGATTATATAAAGAGAGGACCAATAGATAACATATGAGAAATGAATAACATATGAGACTGACATGAAAAATGTGACAATGGAATAATTTAAAAATCTCTTTAAATCAACTTCTCCATCGGTTTCGAAAACTATTACAAGATATTTTAACCAATATTATTGATTAGATGAATGGTCGAATTACTGCAGTGGCTACAAAAAAGGAAATCAAACATGTTTCGTTTATGATGCATCCTAAAAAGGTCCTAGGATCGGATGGAATGACTGCGTTTTTCTTTCAATATGCATGACATATAATTAAGACTGACATATAATTACGACATGTGTTCTTGATCTAGTGAACAACTTCATGTGGTCGGAGAAATTAGATAAGAGGTTAAATATTACAAATATTTTTTGATACCCAAGATGAAAATACCAATTAGGATGACGAAACTACGATCGATAAGTCTTTTGCAATGTGGAATACACAATTATTTTCAGAGTCTTGTACTAGAGACTAAAGAACTGTTTATCAAAATTGATTTCTAAAACATAGTCATCGTTTGTACTAGGGAGTTTAATTTTGAATAATATTTTAATAGTACATGAAATATTTCATGGACCAAGGATAAACAACTGCTGCCAAAACAAATTTATAGCAATAAAAATGGATATGAATAAAGTTAATGATAGTTACGAGTGCGCTTTCGTTCAAGCTTTACTAACAAAGACAGGGTTTGATCCACATTGGATTCATTTGACGATGGAGTGCATCAAATATGTGCAATTCAAGGTATTTTTGAATGGCCAACCTCGAGACCATATAATACCAAGAAGGGACCTGAGTCAGGAGGACCCCCTGTCACCATATTTATTATGCGAATAGAGGCTTTGATTGTCAATATTCGAAGAGTAGAGAGAGATAAAAAGTTGACATGATTAAAGGTAGCAAGATCAAGTCCACTGATTTTTCATTTGTTATTTGCAGATGATAATCTATTTCCGCAAAGCGGAAAATGAGAAATGTTAAACAATTTTGCAAATTCTGAAAGATTGTGGACACGTATCTAGTCAACAAATTAATTTTGTAAGATCATCGATTCAGTTTGGACACAAGGTGGTAGACACGATCCGTAAACAAATGCAAGACATTACATGAGGCATGAGATCATATTTAGGGATTCCATAATGTCTTGCAGAATAAAAAAGCTCAGATTTTTGTTTTTCTACAAAAAATGGATAAAAGATTAATGGGTAGACGATTAAATATCCTACGAAAGGAGGAAAGGAGACATTTATTAAATAAGTGAAAACATCAATGTCAAAGCATGTTATGTCATTTTTTGACTCCTAGAAACAACTACAACAAAGCTAACAATCATTGTATCCATGTAATGTTTATGACAAATTATTCTCAGTTGGTGAAGATGATTTCAGAATCGGAAGAATTGCCTGCTTTTGCATCCAACCTCGAGGAATCAAGGAAATTTTTCAAACTTCAGAGTCACGCACGTCCCCAGAGCTCAGAACACAAAGGTTAATTGTCTTGCACGTGGTGCTCGCACTTAACCATTCCAATTTGTATTTATAGACGCAGAGTCCCCTAGTTGATTAGCATAGTCTTAATCGAATGTATTTATATTGATGACAAACAAAAACCCACTAACCAAACTGAAATAACATCAACCAAATTGAGTCCAAAATGAACTACAAATAATTGTATTTTTATTAAAATTACAAATAATTATATATGGTTCACTTTTTTGATAAAGAAACAAATGAAACGAGTTCGTAAATCAGCTTTTCTATCTCTGATAGTAATTATGTTTAAATATCAATTCTATTTTTTCTGAGATTAGGAGGTTAAGTATTCAAATCCACAACTTCTCCCAAATTTAAGATCATAACATGTTATATAATCCTTATTATACCAAGGTAACTGATAGGTCCTTTAACTTACCAATATTATGCCATATTTAGAGTCCTTACTATATATTTCGAGTTTGTTTTAAGTCATTTAGAGCATCATTATCCCAAAGACCCATCTACGGTTTCTTAAGTATTTATTAATATTTTTAAGGAATAAATTTGACTTAAGAGATCTAGTTAAGAGACCCGAACATTTATGTGCTCCAATGCAAGTCTCTTAAAAAAAAATTATTCAACATTTTTTAGTAAACTTAAAAATTTATTAATTAAATAAAACATACTAAAATATAAAATATTAAACATATATTTTAAAATAAAAACAAAAACAAAGGTTAGTAAAATAAACGAGAAAGAAGCATCTGACATCAATTGTTGTCTTCATTACGTCTATATTTATGCCATATATGTTCAACTAAATCATCTTTCAGTTGTTGATGCATTTGTCTATCACAAATTCTTGTTCAAACACCCATCATATTGACGATATTTGTATGGATATCTTTAGAAAATGTGAGATCGACCTGTGAACTTTTGTTGTCTTCTCCTTGTTGGAACTCTAAAACATCGAATTGAGTGTAAGCATCTCGTTCGTCTTCTACTATCATATTATGGAGTATGATACATGCTCTCATAATCTTCCCAATTTTGACTTTATCCCAAAAAGTGTTGGATTTTTAACAATAGCAAAGCAGGCGTGCAAGACCCCAAAAGCGCGCTCGACATCTTTTTGGACAGCTTCTTGACGTTGAGCAAATAAAACTGCTTTTGGCCTTTGTGGTATTAGAATATATTGGATAAAAGTTGTTAATTTCGGATAAATACCATCGGTGAGATAGTAAGCCAAATGATACTCTCTTCCATTGACAAAATAAGTGACTTGCGGAGCTTGACCATTTATTATGTCATCAAAAATATGTGAGCGATCAAGAACATTGATATCATTTAAGGTACCTGGAGGTCCAAAAAATACATGCCATATTCAGAGATCATATGAAGCAACCGCCTCTAAAACGATTGTTGGTTTGCCCTAACCACGAGAATATTGCCCTTTCCAAGCGGTGGGACAATTCTTCCACTCCCAATGCATATAATCAATGCTTCTTATCATCCCGGGAAATCCACGATGCTCTCCAATATCAAGTAGTCGTTGAAGGTTAGCTCGTGTTGGTCTTCTCAAGTACTGATCGCACTCCCATTTGCTTGAGAGCTTGTTGTATGCGAACCGTCCTCACACTTCCTTTTTCTAGAGCTTCCAACTTTTTTAGCCGTTGAAAGGTCACACAACTTCTGGTCATTTCGAAACTCCTTCCAAGCATGTTCAAGGGTGAACTTCTTTTTATGGTTGTTGAAGAAAATCTCGTGGGCTAGTGTGATCACATCATTATCATTTTGACCACTACTTCTCTTTCTGGTTGCAGCCTCAAACACTCCACAAACCTTGCACACTAAATCATTGATCTTGTGCCAAGGTTGCTTACAGTGAGCTGCCTCCCTTTTTTCACTGCCAACAAGCTTAGGACTACCCGAGAAGTACGCTGCAATTCTTTTCCAAAAAGCAACAGACTTTTGCTCATTCCCTACAACAGGGTCTTTGCTCGTGTTTAACCACGAGCTGATGAGCACTACATCATCAGTAGGCGTCCACGTCCTTCGTTCTTTCCCTTTTGCAGGCGTGTCTTCACAGAAGTTTGAATCCTCGGTACCTTGACTGCCTAAGAAAGGAACTTGTGATGAAAATAGTGAAGCACTATCTTGTACGTTACCAAAGACTACATTTTGTTGACTGTTAAGTAGTTCAACAAAGTTTGAATTCACCCTAAACGGATTAAAATCCATTTCCGAAGTCAAAGAAGAGATAAATAAAAGATAAGGAAGAGAAGAAATGAGTTTTATAGAGAATGATGTTCAAGAAAAAGGATAAGGAAAGAATTTTATAGCTGGAATAGAACAATGAAGACATTCAACACAACCTACCAACTCGACTATCATGCGTATAAACAAAGCAAGAAAGACATTCATTACTTCACCTATCAAACCATAACTTCTATTTATTACCTAACACAACCATAATCAAACACAAACCAAATCAAAGGACCATCACTTCTATTTATTACCAACACACAACCATAATCTAACACTCAAGATCCCATTAATTACCCTCGGTTCAATTCAGACGTGAAGCTAACTCCTATCATTTCATACTAGATCAAAGAGTAACACTAACCTGTATATTACTCTACTCCTTTGTCCGATGAACCTTCCTCATGTCTCTTTGATCCATCCATCTGACGACACCAAGAATGACACATAAAACTGATCAAGGGACAGAAACCAACATAACAAATAAATCAAAATTGAAACAAACTTGCAACAAAATTGATCAATCCATCTTAAGATAAAATATATTGACTCTAGACACAAAATCAAAGACAAAAAAACAATCAATTAGTTAAAATTTGAAGAACATGAAACATCAGCTTTACCTACCATTCGTGGAGAGACACTGTCAGAGAAGTCCATCGCCGTCGAGGAGAGCCACCGAGAGACACAATCTAACATAACATGCAAATAAAACAATAAACACTTGCAATCAGAACAAAAACAATCATAATCTAAGACATGCATGGTTGAACAACACAACAACACCTTTACCTTTCGATTAGAGGAGAGCCACACAGAGAGACGCCGAGTAATTCTCCATCGAGGAGAACCACCGACAGGACGCCGAGTGATTCACCGTCGAGGAGATCTTGCGAAAGAGATGCAGAGTCGTCGACGTCAGACATGCCGATTGATTCATCATCGAAGAGAGGTGAAGAACGAGAGCCGAAATCGCCAACTGATTCATCCTACAAGGAGAGATCAATCACGGCGCTTTCGTTTCGGAACCGTCTGATTTCACGAAGTCGGGAGAGAGATAGAGATGAAAGAGAGGAGGCAATATGAATGTGTGACGCATGTCCTTAAGCAACGACTCTTGCTCTTCGTAATTAAGCGGCGCCTCTTCTATCAAAAGGTAATTTCTTTTTTTTTTTAATTTAATCACAATTAACTTAATCAACTCCCTTAAGCGACCCCGATAGTAATGCTCTTACATGTATAAGTGTGTGTTTGGAGTACTTTGGAGCCTTTTAGGATGTAGAACTGTGCAGATGGGTCAGAATTTTATCAATGGATAGAGGACTTACTATGTTGGGATTGAGCTCATAGTTTGCCACAAGATAGAACTTTGAGTTAGATTTCTAATGCCACCTGTATGAGGTCAATTAGGATCTTAAATAAAAAGTTATGTTCTTTTTACAGAAGAGTGGTACATCTGACACGTGAGCTGAAGCTGTCAAAGATTCAAGGTTGTGAGATAGCATCGACCAATACCCCTCCAGAATAGTACCTGACGTGTTTTTATCAACTTCTTGGAATTGCAGTTTGACTCAAAAATTTAAAAAGAGGTCCCTGGCGTGCTTTAACCTATATTATCTATTGTAAAACAATTATTGACGACTAAGCTTTCTTTTAGGTTTGGAAAAAGATTAGAATTCCTTAAAAGTCTTATATGAACTCGTGTTTTGATTCATATATGATTTTTATTTAGTCTTTGATTATTTTTTCTTTAATCATGTCTGAGCAATTCACTTGTTATATCTAAGAATTTTCTAAGGTTTTGATGAACTTGAGATTAATATATATTTGCTTGGGTAATTATTTATCTCATTTATCAGGTTTGGTCTTAATGCTTGTTCTTAGAGTAATTAATTAGAAAATTAATCATAAGATAATTAGAATAAAACAAGAGTGTGATTGAGTTACTGATCTGACTTTTGTTGAGTTAGGTTGTTAGACACATCGAGAGTTGACCTAAATAACTTAGTAAATATATCAAATTGAATTGTTAATGCATGTCTAGAAATTTGGTTGTGCAGCGAGAGTTGACATTCAAGGATCAAGAATTAGACAGTTTATTAGACCTAGGCATTTTACCCGATATATGAATCAGAACCCAAATCCGACCCGAAAAACCCAAACCAAAGTCTGAAACAAAATAGCAAAATACCCAAATGAATATTGAGTTAGAAGAGATTAGATATCCGAATCCAAACGAGTAATACCTGAACCCGAATGAATATCCAAAAATAAACAAACATATGTATACTTTAACCATATATTTCTAGTTTACTTCTCTCATTTAATTCAAAATATTATATTGACGTTGTACATGACTCAAGATCAAATAATATACATATAATTATAGAAAAATTGATTCGCTATTCACTTAAAATGTATGTCAAGCGTCTTGTTTCATGCATCAACAAAAGTTACATCAAAATTTTCAAAACAACAACTAGATTAGTGTCTTTCTAATTTCAAAGTTTTATCTCCAAGTATTAATCATCTAACCTATTAAAAATTAATTAAGTTAATTGTAAATTTTTAGGTACAACAAACTTTAACAAAAAAGAATTTAAAATATCCAAACTAACCCAAAATAACTGAACCTAAACTAAAGTATCCTACCCTGATCCATTATGTAAAATACTTGAATGAAGTCTAGATCCCTATATCAAAATATTCAAAAATCTAAAATACTTGATCTCGAACGCCCAAGCCTAAAGTTTATCACAACGAGAGTTTCATAACTGATATTTGAATTTGAGTTCTAGGATTGATCTTAATAAATCCTTAGCATCTATTTGTCTGAGTTTTGATTGTATGTTTGCATATCTGGATCTAGAGTTTTTCCTATCTGTTTGCAAATCAATTCCATTGTTCTCTTTAATTTAATGCATTTTTATTTTTGTTCTAGCTTTACCAATAACTGATAGTTTATTGTGTCGATCCACCCTCCCTGTAGTTTTGATCCCCAAGTACTACAATCGATCTCTTATTTGAGAGAGTATTCTTGGGATAATTTGAACATATCAATTTTGACGCCGTTGTTAGGGACTGTTTGGTTCACCATTAAACTAGGTGAAAAGGTATAGTCTATTTTTTTCTTTGTTACTTATAATTTTTTGTTTCTTTCAGGTGCATGTCCAATAGTACCATAAGCAAGAAAAGTGAACTCTTTGACCATCCGAATTCTGCTCAGCTTGAACGCATGATCCACAGCAAAAGCGGGTAGCATCGATCGACGGTATGACAACACCGTTCGACACCATCACTGAACCATCGTCGCTCTACGCACCATCAACATTGTTAGACCCCCACACCTGACATGCAGAAATGGTCGCACATCTCATCTTGGTTCAAGATGCTAAGGGTGTCATGCGTGACCGAGAAGGTCACCTGTGTAATGCAGCATGACAGAGGATAGATGCATAGGAGGCTGTAATCCATGATGTGATTGTTGTTGCTGAAAAGAATGACTTTGAGCTGAAACCTTGATATATCTCTTTCGTGGGTAACGATCCCTTTCATGGCCTTCCTGATGAGTATCCTATGTTACATATTGAAATATTTGAGGATTTTGTATCAATTATCAAATTCCATGGAGTCACTAAGAACTATTACAGTATTACTTTTGTAAGCTCTTCCCGTGTTCTCTTTCTGGAGAGGCAACATGTTGGTTCAAGCAGCTATCATTAGAATCTCTTACTACTTGGAATGACATCGAAAGGGCATACTGCTACATCTTTTTCTATGATGATTATGAAGAATTTTGCCTCTCTTATCTCTTCAAGAACTCTAGAGAGACCAAGATTAATGCTAAGCTAAATCAGACCCAGCAGAAAATGATTGTTGATTGCAATCAAGAGTTGGATTCTGTCTACAAGGAGCCGAATGAGAAATTTAAAACCCCAAACACTTTTTTCAAGAAGCCATATATTCAGGTTCAACAGATTGGTGAGAATGTGAAGGAGGTAGAAATAACTCATGGGATGATTTTCAATGCAACCTTGGTGGACGATGAAGAACATCATGCAAATTTGGGTCAATAGTCGACATTGAATCTTTGCATTGATCGACACCCTTCAAGCATCGATTGATGCCCTACAGAAAAATATCTAGAGATTGCACCAAAGGACATCATCGAATTACATTCATCTAGCATCAATCAAAGCTCATGTTTGGACGCACCGCCATTTTGCATGATTGAGCTAGGATCGGTTGAGGAAAGAGTCTACAAGTCAAAGATCCCGTACTCTGCTGTTCCCAAGAGTGAAGATGATACCTGAATGTGTCTCTTTTGAAGATTCTTATGAATAATTTTGCTTTTTTAGTTCTTCAAGGACTCTAGAGATATCATGGAGAAGATCAGTGCATTGTATGAATGAGCTTAGAAAACCAACTGTAGAGATCAAGAAACTCATTAGGCCACCAGAAACTGGGAAGTTGTAGTTCTCTGTGCTATTTTTGAAGTTGAATATCCTATCCCACCAGACAAAGGAGTGTATCTAACTTCTTGGATTGGTGCCTCTGAAATTGTTTTAGATGTTATAGCTGCTTCTCAGAGAAACATAAGTGATAAAAATGATGTTGAAGACTTCCTTTTGGTACCAGCATCAAACGAGACTCCATTGGCATCGATCGACACCATTCTGGTATCCAAGCAATCCGGGCAGAAAATTGAAGTTGGGGACACGTAAACAGAAACAGCCAAGTCTGGGGAAAAGAGCAGAAAGAAGAAAAGAAGAAGAAGAGAAAAGGACCAATGGCAGTCCTTGATTGACACTGATTCCTTAGAGCTTCTCAGATGGTGTTGTAAAGTACATAGTGTGCAATAGAGGTTTTTCACATCCTTTTTCTAAGGTTCGAGTACTCCTTATTTCTGAGATGATAGACAAATAAAAATAGTCTATGAAAGCTTTCACGAACAATCGGCTGAACAAAGTGGACATTCAAACTTGTTTAGGAACAAGATCCCAATCTCATCTGGACTAAATCTGAACTCCAGACTTCAAAGTAAAGACTATAAACAAATGTGCGTGTGAGGCAACCCACTTTTAAGTACTTTTTCGTTTTTGAAAAAAACAGGTTCACGAGTTAAGGACCAACATTGATCGACGGCTGGCCAGCGTCAATCGACGCCACACTACTAAGCATTGACTGACACTTCACTGCATCGTTCGACTCTAATCGCATGAAGCAGGTATACTCGATTTTGCTTGTTTATTTTTACAGCTTTTGTTTATTTTCTTTCGCCAATCTCAAAATGTACAACACTGCAGAAAATGTTGTACAAGTCTGGGGGAGGTAGTTACTGACATTTTATTTTGTTTTGAGTGTTAGTGAGACGTGTTATTGAGTCAAAACTCAGTCAGTTGGGGATGATGAACTTTTTCTTGGAACCAACTACATAACTAGTCTCTAGCACCATTCCTGGATTTGCTGACTGCATGGTGTTCTGGAAACACCAAAGCGGATCTACCTGGCAGTAACATCTACACTTGCTGAGAATATCTTAATGAACCAAAGTTGAACTCCAGCTTTAATTTACTCAATTTGCTTATTATGAGGCTTAGTATACACTGGATCGGATTCCTCATGCAGGTCTGGAAAGTGAAAGTCGTGTGCTTTTGGTTCTCCTCTCTTCTCTCTTTGGCATTTAAGAAAAGAAAAGATTGAAATGATTCTCTGAGATACAAAGGGATAATAAAATTTCATGTGATCCCATTAATCTAATTTAAAGGGATGATCACACAAAGCTGGAAGCGAGGGTATGAACATTTCCTATGACATAACTATTCGTCTACACTTTTCAAAGATGAAAAAAAGAAAAGAAAATAAGAGAGAAAAAGAAGAGAAAAAAAATCAGAGAAGAAAGAAAGAGGGAAGAAATGGACTAGAGCTGGGTAAGAGTTCATGTATCTAGTGATCGATACTCCCAGATAAAATCTTACACATATAATGCATAAATATAGTCAATAAAGGGATATGTCAAATGATGTCTGGTGAGCTGTGAGTTGGATAGTCATGTTGCTAAACCAAAGCCAAGTACATGAAAATACCTCTAAAGTAGGCATTGTTCTTATGTGGCTTGCAAACTTTAGAGATGATGGTAATAGTTCTGAAGAAATGTTAGTCCTTGTGTTTTCAAACCTCTTCAACAGATATGTTCTATGTTTTGCTTAAGTTCAAGAAAAAAAATAAGTCTGGGTGAGTTGATAGGTCCTAAAATTTATCATTATTAGGCCATATTATAGGCCATATTTAAGAGTCTTAGTATATATTTTGAGTCTGTTTTAGATCATTTATAGGTCTAGGTGCATTTTGGAGATTTTGTAGCTTTTGGAGTCTTTTGCGATGTAGAACTGCGCAAATGAGTCAGAAGTTTAACAATATATGGAGATATCTTCTCATTCTGCGATTGAGCTCGTATTTTGACACAATATAGACCTTTGATTTAGATTTCAGATGTCACCGGTTTGAGATCAATCAGAATCCTAGATCAAACATTATTCATGTTTTAGTAGAAAGTTGACTGACAAACGCACAAGCAAAGCTGTCGAGATCGACCCCCCTCCTGAACAGTACCCGATGAATTTTTATCAACTTCCAAAACTGCAGTTTGGCCCAGCAGTCTCTGGCGTGTTTTTAATTTATATTATCTATTGTAAAACGATTGATGACGACTAAGCTTTCTTTTAGGTTTATAGAGAAAATTAAAACTTCTTGAGAGTTTTCTCTAAACTCTTGTTTTGATTCATCTATGATTTCTATTTAGTGTTTGATTATTTCTTCTTTAATCAAGTCTAAGTAATTGACTTGTTAGATCAAGGAATCTTTTAAAAAATTTATGAACTTATGATTGATAGATCTGCTAGGATAGTCATTTGTCTCATCCATCAAGATTGATCTTAATGCTTGTTCTTAGAGTAATTAACTAGGATCTTGATAATAAGATAATTGAAATAAAACGAGAGTGTGACTGATTTCTTGATATGAATCATGTTAATCTAGTTTGTTAGACGCAGCGAGATTTGTCCTAACTAACTTAGTGAACATATCAAATTGAATCGTTAATGCATGTCTAGAGAAATTGGTACTGCAGCGAGAGTTAGCCTTCGAGAATCTAGACTTAAAAAGTTTATCAAATCGAAAGTTGGATAACTGACATTTGAATTCGAGTTCTAGAATTGATCTTAATAAACTCTTAATATCTATTTATCTGAGTTTTGATTGCATATTTGATATCCTTGAATCTTTCGTTTTCCCTATATGTTTACAAACTGATTGCATTGTTTTGTTTGATTTTCTGCATTTATATTTTTGTTCTAACTTTACTAATAACCGATAGTTAATTTTATTTCTAATTTTACTTTTCATTTCAAAATTATAGTGTTACTTTATCGAATTACATATAAAATGTGTTAGTATTCTATCATACATACTCAACATACATAAAATATATCAAATAATCTTACTAAAATAAAAATAATTCAAAATTTATAAAATTTAACTAATATATAATATTGTAAAATAAAATATGATTTTCATATTTTTAAAAATATAAATCTAAAAAGGAAATTTCTTTTAAGTTAATTAATAAATTATCATAGTCATAATATTATTAAGTTTTTAGAGTTTTTACTGTAAAATATTTTTTTTTTAAATTATTTTATTTTTGTAATATAAAGAATCCAAGCATATTAGAAATACGGTGTTGGTTTAGCCAAAAATTAAAATTAAAATAGGTCAGAGTTTCGAGTTTTCCAGTCTTTAATTTTAGAGAATGTGTAAATATACTCTTGGGGGAGAAGTAAGATAATGGTTTGTAAAGTAATACTCAAGTAATTTTCAGTGACAGTCTTGGTTTTTAAGCAAGCGATGTTGGTCTTATTATTACTGTTTACTTATTATCACAAGTCCCATGATAAAGCATTATCACATGTACAAGCTAAATATATAATTTGATTATCTTAATTTATCATGATAGTTATACAATCATTTAATTCAATTTTCAGCTGACTATTAAAAAGTATATGATACGAAAGTGCGAATAGAAAATATTATGAGAACTGAAAATAGACGTTATGTAAATTATTTGTTATAGAAAATATAATATTATATATTTGCATTAAACTTTAACTATTACTATGGTCTGACAGTTATAATATCAACCATCAAAATCATCAATAACATAGTCTATATGTAAATTAGATTTTTATTATATTAAATTCAGTTTTGATTATTCTTATGATTACACCTTCTTAAACTATACTTATGATTACATTTTTTCTCTTTCAAACATTAATTTTTTTTGTAACAATATAAATTAATAAATAATTATAATCTGATAGTACTAATTTATAGAATTTTTATTGTATAATATATTTTTTAAAATGTATTTTTTTCTTTTGTAATATAAAGAACCCAAGCATATTAGATACTGGTCTAGCAAGAATTCTAAATTAAAATACTTAAAAATTTCGAGTTTTTTTTTTCTTTTTCTTCTTTTTGTAAAAAACTTTCAATTAAAGAGCAAGAAGTGGATAAATGTTACAAACCCAAAAGGCTATAGTTTGTACATATCCCTTAGTGAATCAAATTAGTGGATCTCAAAGTTAATCTTTCGAAACTCATGTTCTCAACGCGGCTCAGTGGTAGAGAAAAAGTGGAAAGGCCCTTGGTGCATGCAAAAAAGTTTGATATGAGATGCAGAGAGAAGGGAACATGCAATCAAAGACGATTCCTATTGAATCCAGTTTTGCAGCATCGGAGAGGAGAGCATTGGTTTGGAATGTCTAAGACTCTGGGTTTTATTTCTGATATGGTTGTCGATAATTCGAAAGAGAGTATTGAATGACCTGAATGTGTTAGTGTGAAGCTTCGAGTTTCTCTCATTCCAAATCCAGTAAAGAGTCAATTGCCAAACAAGGATAGTGAGTAGTCGACGCAATCAGAAGGTCTTGTGAGTTGGTAAGCCTTTCAAGTTAGCAATCTTTATTCACCATGATTAAGTATTGATGAAATCGGTTACTGTGTCAGTAAGAGTCCACATGTCGAAGCTGTAGCTACACTCAAACTAGAGATGGTTCCGAGACTAAGGAGTGTTGTTACATAAGAGACACATCGGCGAAGTTTGCAAGCCCCAAGAGAGGAGACAGTCACTGGTTAGACATCTATTCAAAGCCATTAACCAAGAGTAGAAGTTATGTCGAGGGATGTTGTAGGATGTCCAGACGATCGACGCCCAGTCAACTTCTTGAAGTGTCACCCAAAGGTAAGAGTACACAACTTCAGTGGAGAATCTTTGTGATATTTTCTTCAATCTACCATTCATAATAGTCAGGGAGAACTGTGAGATTGATTGTAGTCAAGAAAGTGTGCAGTTAGAGCAGATTGTCAGACCTTTCTGGAGGGATACGCCAAGTTCCATTTATACACAAGGAAGCCACAATTGACCGAAGAGGAATATCTAGCCTAGAAAAGGAGAGATTGGGAAAACTTTACATGCTTCCGAAAAGAGACCAATTATCAAACCAGAAGCGAGCTGAGGTATCATTTTATAATCATAATTTAATCAGCGGGAACACCATATCTTTGAGTTCAAGTAGTTTGTTTGCCAAACAGGAATATTTTGAGCTCAGTTTTGTGGTCCAATATTATGGATGGGTCCCCTGAGAACTACCTCAATAAACCAAGTGACCCATACTGATACTACTTTGAAGAATAGAAGACAAATAAGTTTAAGGCAGCATGCCTTATTCTAAGTTAGCAAGTCTTTGATTCCTAAGCCTCCTTGTTTCTTTGTTAGTACTAATTTCTTCCATGCAACTGTATATATGTTCTAACTAACTATTTTCTTTTCCAGAGAAAAACATTACAAAGAGAGTTAATTCGAGCGATACAAGCCTTTGGGAGAATGAAAGCAGAGCACTGAAAGCTACTGATTCCTGAAATCACAGTCTTAATAAGAAGTAATCTGCCAGCGAACAAAAGAGTTTTTACTAACCATGAAAATAAACTTTTCTTTATTTGTTGAATTAGAGGTTTACAGTTGAAGATGTTAAGCTTGGGTGAACTCAGAGAAACACCTAGGTAGCAAATTAGGAGTGACCCACATTGCATACTAGTTGAGGCTTGAATGGTGTCAATCTCCATAGTGTATAGATTTGAAGCAAAGAAACTAATTTTCTGCATATTGACTTTATGACCTGATCGTTGCTCAAAATCATGAAGGACCTGGAGCACATTTTGTATTGATTCCAACAAGTCATCAATGAAGATTAGTAGGTCATCTACAAAAGAAAGGTGAGTCAATCTCATTGCTTTATAGTATTCATGGTATTTTATATTTTCTTGTGTCGCCGCTTTGTTGAGCTAAAAGGAAAGGCAGTTCATAACTATGCAAACATATATGGGGATAGAGAGTCCCCTTGTCTTAAGTCTCCCTATCCCTTAAAATAACCATTAATTATTTCATTATAGCCAACCATGAAGCTTCTAGTGCAAATGCAGGCCCGAAGCAGTGATATGAAGTGAGGTGGAACCTGAATGCTTTCCAGGATAGGAGAAATTCCTAGAAGAGATTATCGGACGCCTTCACAATATGAACTTTAATGTTAATTATCTTGGTTGTTTTGTTCTTGTGATAACCATGAACTAGTTCACTATCTAGGATTGGGTTTTTTACAAGTAGACGATCTTCACGAATGTTGTGGCAAATGAGTATAAGATCTTGGATAATAGGTTTTAGTCATGCCACCAGTAGTCTAGATATCACCTTGTACATTGTGTTTAAGCATGAGATTGATTGGAAATCTGAGACTTTAGTAGCACCCAAAATTTTTGGTACTAGTGAAAGAATGGTGGAGTTTGTAGTTGCTAGCAGAAAACTAGCTGAAAAGAATTGGAAAATGTAGTTAAATACATCCTCACCTAAGAAGTCCTATATTGCTCTGAAAAAGCAGAAGTTAGACCATCAGGCCCCGGTGCTTTGTTCGGATTGAGCATAAAGAACATAAGCATGAATTCTTCCGCACTAGGAACTGATAACATCGCTTGTTGTTGCTGTAGTGAACAAATGTAACCAATCAACTCTGCAAACCAGGAGTGTGTGGAGAAAATATGAGGCAGAGAGTAGAGATAAGGTCCGAGAATCTATTTGAAAGGCTTTACTGCAATGAAGCTCATTTCCAACGGGTCCGTTACTAGGTCTCCCCCGTTGTGGTGAACGATCTGATCATATTGTAGCTTGCTATGACCTGGCACATTCTATAAAAGTAAGTGGTGTTGAAAGCCACTTCTGATTTTTGCCTAAAGTAACACTCCTTAACTACTCTTAGGAAAGCCACTTCTGATGGAGGTCTCTTTTTTCTTGTAACAGCTGCATGGTGGGAGTTAGATCGCATGAACCTGCACACATTGCAACAAACCGTAAGTTTCACTCACTCATTCTTAGATTTTGGAGTAGTTTTCCTTGTTAAGGATTTTGAGGTCTTTCTTTATCGATTTCAGTTTTCAACAAAGTTGTGTTAGGTTCGAGCTCATGCTCTTTTCTTGAACCCAAGCGTCGTAAAACCAGCTTCTGAAACCATATGTGTTTATTTAGGTATTTTTGAAATTTAAAGGTCTGAATACCGGCTTTGGGGAAGATATAAGTTAGGTCAACTAGACAGGAACAGTGGTCAGAGAATAGTTGAGGCAGGAAGGAGGCAAAGCATGGGGGAGGTGGGAGATTATTTTTGCATTCATAAAGAGACAGTCTAACTTCTTCCTATAGGGGTTGAAGGCTGGCTGTTGGTCCAAGTGTTTGTTGGGCTGTTATAGCAAAAATCAAAAACTCCAGCTTGAAGGAAGCAATCTTAGAGTTATACGTACGACTATTTGGGCATTGATATGAAAAGAAGAATGCTCTGATGGAAACAAAGTTTGGTTAAAGTCGCCACCAACCATCCATTGTTTATTATCCATATCATAGGTATTGTGAGGTTGGAGCAGTTCAGCCCAAAGATCCACTCTTTCAGCACTGAGGTTAGATGCGTAGACCGCAGTATAATTGACATGGTCTTTTTGCGGCAGAGTGAGAAAACAAGTGAGGGATTGACTACTCTGGTCCAGCACCTCAAGCGTCATAAGGGATTTCCATATCAAAATGATCATACCATCCTCGTTAGACAAGTGGTTTGAGCAATAATTCAGTCATGGCAGACTTTGAACATTAAAGGAGGCAAGGAAAGATCTTTTACATGAAATTCAAGAATAGTACCAAAAAAAAAGTTTATGACAGTTAAATTAACTAACAAAAAGTCGATGCTTATCCAGGTCGTTTAAGCCTCGGACATTCCAAAAAAAGTCATTAGTTTACAAAGATGGAGGTCCCATCAGAAGGAAGGGCCTCGAGCTGCAAAAGAAGAGTTGGAGTTAAGATTAAGGGAAGAGTTTTCAGTGTGAGATGAGGTTTGAGAGGGGGAAGCAAAAGGAAGAGATTTGAAGAATTGGATGTTTTGAATGGAGAGAAAATGGGTAGTGGTTTAAATAAGGTTGCACCAGGGAAAGGTTTAAGGTCATGAGGAAGATTTTGTACGTTCATTAACTGGGTAAAAGGGTTGGAGTTTGTGGAGCCGGATGAGACAAGGTAAAGAATGAAGCGAGAGCGTTTTAAAGAAGGTTGATAGTTATGGATGGTTGACAGGGACAAAGAAATAGTTTGCCACCCGAATGGAGGAAGAATGGTTGGGAGCAGGAGAAGGTCTAACATCAATCTCCATCGAGTCTGATTGGTAGTTGGGAACGAGTAGGTGTTGAGGTAGAAGCCACATGATCAGAGGTTGTAGCTATCTATGGAGGAGCAAGGTTTTTCTTTTTCTGATAGATAATCTTTGATTGGTTAGAAGAACGTGTGGTAATTGCTTGCTTAGTTGATCATTGGCTATTTTTCTGGTTGGAGGATTCAATGGGAGGAGAATAGGTTAAACAGTTTCTGATAATATGACCAAGCTGATGGAAATAAGAGAAAGTTGGTGACACAACAAGGGTAGTATACTAGTACCTCCATAATTTTTCCACTCTCTCGCTCAAACTCAACAACAGAGAGAATGAATTTAGTAAGGTCAATTTCAACTTTTACATAAGAAATTAACTGTTAGACTGACTATGTTCTTGGTGATTTCATTAGTTTCTTTAGGTCTTCTACAATCACTGTGACTAGACTTAGCCCTTCTTGATGTATGAGATCCAAAGGCACTCATGTAAGGTGCACCCAAATCTTTATGGCATTTGGAGGAGTAGAGGAGGAATGTTTAGATAACCATTGGACTGTATGAAATAATGAATCTCTTACATACCAAATACTATTTTTAAAGATTTTATTCATCAAGTACTCACTATGAATCCTAATGTATTGATGACCGATTGATAGGGTTGTTATGGATCTTCAATTTCTTTCATTTACCCCACGTATGGTTGAAAACAATTTGAATTTAATTGAATGGAAGGGGTTTTTCATTGAAGTAGCAGATGATGAAATTTTTGTGGATCTCTGCTCCTTTTTGAAAAATAACATCGGGTATAAGGATTCTTGGTCCATCAGTAGGCGATATAGAAGGTTGTCATAGTCTAAGAACGGTTTTATCTTCAGAAACTCTTTTTTTTTTTTGATCAAAGTGGATGCAGCAGTATTGTGGTTGATGGATGGATAGGCTGGAAGAGGTGGGGAGTTACTGTTAGAGGTTTGGACAGGAGCATGTGGCAGGAAAAAGGGGGTTTTGATTAGGAAGGTTTGTCTAAGGTGATGTACTGAAAAAGTCTGGATAAGTGAGGAAGCATTGTTTGGTGTTTAGAGGAGACAGAAAAGTGGATTTAGGATTGTAAAATTGTTAGAGTTGGATAAATAGTGTCTTGAGCAGTAGATTTTTCTCTTACAAATATGGGATCATTAGTTTTTAATTTTTCTAAGACAGTTTTCTTTTGCAGGATTTTTTGTAACAGATATTCCAGCAAAGTTGAAAAGGGTTTTGTAGAAGTTGGCAAAGACAGTGACGTTTTGATTTTTTTTATAGCTTTTTTTGTTTGTTCAGAGTTTTTCAATCTTAATTTTGGAGAATATGTAAATATATTTTTGGAGGAGAAGTAAGATATTCCCTCTGTTTCATATTACTTGTCGCTGTAGGAAAAAAAATTCGTTTCAAAATAAGTGTCGTTTTAGAGTTTTAATACAAAATTTATTAATAAGATTCTTCACTTTATTTTTCTATTGGTTAAAATATATTTAGATGTATAAGTAATTGTGTTTTTATTTTGAAATATACAAAATTATATGTTTTCTTAATATATGTGCATAAACCTAGAACGACAAGTAATATGAAACGGAGGGGGTAATGGTTAGTAAAGTCATACTCAAGTAATTGTCCAATGTCAGTCTTGGTTTATAAGCAAGCGATGTTGGTCTTGTTATTACTGTTTACTTACCTTTTTTTTTTGTACTTACTGTTTACTTACTTATTATCACAAGTCCCGTAATCGAGCATTATCACATGTACAAGCTAAATATATAATTTGATTATCTTAATTTATTTTGATTTTTATACAATTCATTTAATTTTTAGGTGACTCCATGAAAAGTACAATTTAAAAGTGCGCTTATATTAAAGATATGAGAACTGAAAATAGACGTTAGTATACAAATTATATGGTATAGCAGATATAATATTATATGTTTGCATTACTCTTTAACTATTATTATGGTCTGAAAGTTAAATATCAACCATCAAAATCATCAATTTTAAAGTCCATATTTTTTTGTTGTAAAAAAAAAAGTCTATATTTTAATTGGATTTTTATTATATTGACTTCAAATTTGATTATTCTTATGAATACACCTTTTAAAAAACTATACTTATGATTACACTTCTTCTCTTTCAAACTATTGTAGACTTTTCAGTTTATTCACATATGTTTTAATTTAATTTCCAATTAATATATATTATTGCTTGTATTAATTGTGACTAAATTTTTTCTTCTAATTAAAAGATAATGTGGTAAACTCAGAAATAAAATGATAATTTCACACCAAAAAATACCATCCAATTTTTAAAAATGTAAAGACATGTCAGTTTGAGAATATGGATAATATTTGATTAAACCATGTGAATTTGAATAGAAAAGATAGCTATCATAAGTGGAAACTAAACGTAATTATTCTATATGTCTGTTATCTTAATTATATATTACAAATTGAAAAATGCCAATGATAATACTTGGAAAGTCTAAAAGGGCATTAAGCAACAGAAGTAGATAGAACAAATCGAATATGAGAATATTAATTAGAATAGTTGTACTTCACAGACTCTCCTAGTCCTCTCCATACTCCATAATAGTCAGCCAACGTGCGACAAATTCGCAAACTCTTTCCTCTGACGGTTTTGTTTCTGCCACGTGTGAACATCTGACATAGCAGAGAAACGTGGGATCAAAATCTATGCATTGGTCATTCACTCATACCAGGAGTCGAATCGGAAGAATCCTATATGCACAAATTAGAATTTTACTATCTCCACATCAAATTAAATATTTGGTCAAAAAAATTCATCTGTTTTGATTTATTATTTAATTACTTTGCATAATTATTCTTCGTGTGAATCGGACTTGAATTCATAATCAAAAATCATTAATTCAACTAGAAATTAAATACTTTACTAATATGCCAAAAATCTTCAATTCAAATGACTGTTTAAATAAAACTAATATTGCATGTTGTGGTTTCAAGTATAATTGAATTACTAACTTTGCCCTGAACCTCTTAGACTCTTAGTATTCAAAGAGACTTCATACTAAAACCATTTAAATCTTTAGTGAACCAATAGAAACTAATTAAATATTTCATTTAACTGTATAATTCCTCAAGTTTTTATTAAAAAATTGATAATAACTTTTTTTTAGTTGATAGTAATCTTTTTAAGAATTACAAAATAATTTGAGTGAAATTATAAAATCTTATAATCAGTAAAACAAATTTTGTTTAAAAAAAGTTAGCAAAAAAATCATAAAATATAACTAGAAACTAGAAACATTTGAATCTAAAATAAATCAATCTATGTACAAAAAAATCACTAATTATCTCCTTTTGAAAAATGATACTTGTAAAGATGAAAAATACGACACTTGTGAAAAACATAAGATTTTAATGCTATTTTTTGTTTGTTCTTGTAACATTTTCATGTTTTGACTATATCAGTTTTGAATACTCCCTCCGTTTCATATTAGTTGTCGTTCTAGGTTTATGCACACAGATTAATGAAACATTTAATTTTACATATTTTCAAAATAAAAACACTATTACCAATACATGTAACCATATATCAACCAATAGAAAAATAGAATAAATAATATTATCAATAAATTTTGCATTGAAAACCGAAAACAACACTTATTTTGAAACAAAAATTTTACTCCAGAGCGACATCTAATTTGAAACGGAGGGAGTATAAAACAAAAGTTACACCCGAAAAAATTATATATTTTCCGACATCTAGATTTTTATTTATGTGGGAAAATTGTAAGATCATTATGGAATCAGTTTTATTAAATCTGTATTCTCTCTGACTTGAAAAGCCCTAATAATGGGTGAATTATTGTTAAATCATCATCTTTTGTTTGCCATTTAACATGCAAGCCAACAGAATAAAGTAAGCTAAATAATATTTGAAGACTAATATCTTCCGGGAGACCATTTTATTAGTTAACGCGAAATTAGGCTATAAAGTTGTGCCCTTTCCCGCTTTATACATTGTAAATTACATAATGACAATACTAATTTGATATTCTTTGGAACCTTTGATGAAAATTATAACTAGAGAAGCATATGTTATCATTTATCAGTTTAGGAAACTATCATCACACAATCAGGATACATAACAAAGGTTCTTTCAAAAGATACAAAGTATTAATCCCAGTTTGTAGGCTAACGTGTTTTACAGAATATCTTCGACGACGTTTTCAGGTTTGAACAAACAGGAGATATTAATGAATAAAAATATGGGTAAATATTAAATTTTAAAACAGCTCTTTAGAAACAACGTAACGGTCTTTTGTTTCGACATTAAACCTTCGAATAACTTAACTATTAGCAGTAATTAACATTAGTTAACCGTCATCAATGACATTAATGAGTGGAGGCCACCTAGCTAACGATTCTGTGTTTCACTAGAAACAAAAAGGGAGATTAGTGTTAGAAGACTGTCTAAATCTCAGGCTGTATGTTCTTTCTTTTAGATGTAATTATTTTAATAAACCTGGTTTTCAGGACCATGCTCTTCTGGGCACGACCTCTCTCTCTCTCTCTCTCTCTTAACATAGGAAAATAGTTTATCATCTAAGTTATGGAGACTCTGGACACAGATTTATCATTAGTCCAATCTCTGACACGTGTAGTTGGAATTCATATACATTACTTTATAAGGTTTTCAACTTTAAAACAATTAATTATAACAAAATTAGATTCATCTTCGAAGTGGGCGGTGCAAGAGACTCGATGTTTCATTTTTGCCTTTTTCTTAAAAGCTGGTTAATTTTTTGGTTATTTTTAAAGTATTTTCCGTATTTTGCAACAAGAAGAACACTTGCGGTGTGGGTTGAAAATTAATGTAAAAATTTATTATCACAAAATTTCATTTCAGTATAAAACTAATCAGTAGTGTGATTACCATTGTAAAAGTTTTTTCTTGTTCTATAAGAACCATATAAAATATTAACAAGTATTCTTTTTGTCTAATGACATTGCGAGCGAGTTCAAAAATGCAATGGATACTACTATGTTATAATAATGCAATGCAACATAGCTGCTACTATTACAAATGAAGAACTATTAACTAAAAACAAACTTATTCAATGCAAACTCTAATGAAACCCTCAGGGAAAGAAAGACCTTTATGTACTGCTGCTATTTCCATGTGGTTAGTGGTCCATCATACGTCAATACAAATCAGTTTACAAAATTATTAGTTTAAGTAGTCTCCACAATTTTATTTAAATGTTTTGAGATAGTGCTTGAGTAGTGGAAAAATTATTAAACCATTCGGAATAGACCTCGAACGAAGCCTCGGTAAGCCCAAACCAGTATAGTATATGATTCACTGATATGTATCAAAGAAATAATAGTAAATGTTCTAGTTTCCACAAACAAATAAATAAGAGTTAGAAAATGATGGGCATAAAGCTTACTAAACAAAATGATTATTTGGTTCCAAACTGAAATTGTGAATATGATGTGTTATCACTTGTATATATTTTGATTTTTCAAAATAGTTATTGTTGCATTATTTATTTTAGAAACCGTTTCTCATGATTGTATATGATACTCCCTCTGTTTCATAATGAGTGTCATTTTAGGTTTTTGCACATATATTAAGAAAACATTTAATTTTGCATATTTTTTATAAAAAAACATCATTACCCATACATCTAATCATATTTCAACCAATAGAAAATTAAACTGGAAAATAAAATTAATAAATTATACATTGAAATCATAAAACGATACTTATTTTGTAATGAACTTTTTTTTTTAAAACGACACTTTTTGCAAAACGGAGGGAGTAGTATAATTAAAACTTAATTGATTGATCTTTATTTGGTTTTGTTGAAGGAAATTAAATGAATTACGGCTTACTAGTTTTAAGAAAGAAGAAACCAAGTAGCGAAGTTAATGCAGCCGATATTTTTGACGACGATTGGTTAATTTTGTATTGTCTCTTTAACCGTGCACTACTTGTTTATTACGATTATTTAACAATTTTGGAACACCTATATATCAATAAACCAAAAATTAAACGCCGATTTTTGTTCTTTTACTTCAGTCGGATCGAGAGCCGGTCCTAAGATTCATATACTCCCTTCATTTCATTAAAATGAGTGTTTTGGTGTTTTCACACATATTAAAAAAACACATTAATCATACATCGTTTTTAGAAATTATCAAATTCCAATGCATTTTAACCAATAGTCTTTCAATAAATCCAATTAATTTTATTGAAATTTGCAATTTTTGTATAGAAAACATAAAAAATATATTTTTGTGAAACAAATTTATTTTTGTAAAATATTTATCTTAGTGGAACAGAGAGAGTATTTACTTAAGGCCGCAATCGAAAAAAAAAAAACTGATTTTATATATATATTTTAAATTAAAGTTATTTTTAAAATTTATATTTTTCGGTGAAATTTGAGGCTGCAAGCGGATGCTTTCTTTGCTTGGTCTCAGGACCGCCTCCAATCGGATCAACTTTTCAAAATTGGGTTTTGAATTTCTTGGAGTGTCAGCCCATGAAATCAAACCGACAATCTACAAAATGTCAGATTGTACAAAGGAGCACTCGCTATATCTATATTATTAAAAAACTAATCTTATTTTTAACAAGTTATTATATTAATTGTCATCTCATTTTTAATTTAATTTAACAACTCTATTAATTATATTATCTTTACAATACATTATATAAACAATTATAGTACTATAATAATAATACATATTTTTCTTTATTAATTAATTAATATTATCTTTATGCCAGTTATAAAAATCAAAAATGAAAAATAATCGATTTTGCATATGGTTAATAGTTCAGTTTAGTATGTTTTACTAAAACTTTCTTTTATCTAGTTTCAATAGGAGAATAATTATGTAGTCAATCATATAATTCAAAAACATAGTTTATATAAACAAAATAATAACCTAAATCAAAATAACTAAAATGTATTATATTTATTGTCATTTAATTTTTCACCCCATATACCTATTTTACTAAATAAAAGATTTTTTATTTTACTTAATTTAACCAAACACATAGAAAAAAAATATTTGTTTACATAATCAGTTAGACATAGACATTAGGATATCGATTCATGTATAAGTTGTTTATTTTCGGTTTTGCTTTTTGAGTTTTAAAATTAGGTTTCATTTAGATATTGTAAATTTATGTGTGGGATTAGAATTGAGTCTTCAAGTGTCTGTATGAATTCAATTCAGATGTATAAGAACTTTAAAATATTTAAATAACCAATATATCTGAAACATATTCAGATATTTATACAAAAAATAACTATATTACTTGATTCGGTTGGATCTTTTGAATACAATTAGTTATATGAAAATTTAATCATAAAATCAAATATTAATACGTAAAAATCAATATGTGCGTGGGTCAAGCTCTACTATAATTTGAAACATAAGTCGCTGTCTTGGGGTAAATTTATATGTTTAAATTTCTTTTATATTTTTGAGTGAAAATTATAGTTTCTTGTAAAGAGAAAATTAAACACTCTTAAATAATCTAATAAGTAAAGCTAAATAAGAAAAAAACGGACTCTTTAAAGCAACGCCATAGACAATTATCCACAACCACTGTCAAACTAGTTTCTCACTGTAATATTCCGTGTCCAGCGGCTTCGGCCATCAAAATTTCTTATTTATTCCTTTATAATTAGTATAGTTTAGTAATCAAACCAATTCATGTTGAATTAGACATCAAGTTTTTCGACAAGTTACGGTCTGTAAAATGACAAGTAATCTTCACTTCGAATATTCAAATTGTTTTCCTTCAAGTTCATGTGGGTTTGAGTGTCATGGTGAAAGAAATCAGAGTTTGATATGAAACGATGAGTTCACTAATGGATGCAATCGTAATAGTTTTGCATGATGAATTAATGAGAACATTCTCTTCATATGAGACTGTAATATGTTACATTAATTTAATATCAATAAAGTTAAGATGTAAAAAAAAAAGTAAGGCTAAGGACAACTCCAACTACACCAAATTTGGTTTTGAAATTAAATTAAATTTAGTATTTTGATGTAGAATTTTATTTTCATCTCTAACCATAACACCAAATTTTACGTCAAAACAATACTATACATTATTAATATTATAATACATTAATTATTTGTAACTGATTAATTATACTTTATAATATTTAGATTTTATGTTTGTTTGTTAAAATTTGGTAATTTATGTTTTATTGTTTTTTTTACTTTTATGTAATTTATATATTATTTTATTTTATTGTCATCAACAAAAACAAATTCGATTAAGACTCTGCTAACCAAAAAGAGACTTCTTGTCGATATGAACAAAGTAGGACAATTGACTCCGAGCACTACGTGCTATACTAGATGTCCTTGTGTTTTGAATCCAAAGTATGTGCTTCATCTCCAAAATTCTGATCTTCGTATTTCTTCAAGATAACTTGCAAAAACATATTATTCTTCTGGTTTAAAAATCCCTTTTACTAATTTAGAATAATCTATTGCAAAAGTCATATAGAACTGTCGTAGATTTTTCATATGTTTTATCACCCAAACAAATGTTTCAAATTCCACATGTAAGGGTGATAGCTGAAATTAAAAACCTATATATTTTAAAATGAAAGGTACATAACAAATGGTTTTTGTTTTATTAAAATTTGATATAATTGATAATACTCATGTAGTTATATTATTAAATATAAATAAAATAATATTTTAATGTATGTCCACAAGTTAAATGGAAAGTCTACAAGCCGACACCTTAAACACGCAGATGCTGAGGCACATCGTGAGGTGCGTTACGCAGACCACGATTAAAGCAGTGATGCTGTGAAAGTGTGGTCTATCAATCCTCTAGACCTTTGGAATTTGAAGATAGAGATGTTAAAAAAGTTACTACAAAGATAACTGGTTTGTGACATCTAACCGTTTAATGTAAAGATAAAACAAAAATATAATAAATAAATTAAAACTATCAATAATATTAATTAATTTATAATTAATTAAAAAAATAAAATATATTATTTTAATATTTGGTGTGATGATTGGTGTTGGTGTAAGACTATTAACAAAACACCAAATTAATGAAATAATGTCATTTTAAATATTTTATTAGAGAAAAAATTACATCAAATTTAATGTTTTAGTGTTGCACTGAAGTTAGCCTAATAGTGTTATTGAATGTGTTTTTCTCTTACCTACGGATTTGCAAGAGAACGGTAAGGAAGGTGGTATGTCTAAGCTTGGGGAGCTACGGATCTGAGGTCCACGAGAGCCCATTCAGAATTTGAGTTCAGTCCACGAACATTATTTACACTCCCTACCAAATAAACTAAAAGAAAAACCTTAAGCTTGTAAACCTTAAGCAAAAAACATGATAATTAGGATGTTCTCACATGGATTCTCAGAATATATAAATTTACACATATCGATAAAGTATTGCTCTAGGGATTTCAGGCACCAACATTGAGTATTTCTCAAAAGCCAATATAAAAAGAAAAAATTGAAAAAGAAAGAAAATATAGAAATGTGAGAAGAGTAACTCATTTGAGATACTCAAACAATTTTGAGAAGCCCATATGCACATATCACAATATAATTGCTTGAACTTTTTGTTTTTTTCTTAAAAATTTAATTAGACAACTAAGTTTCGATAAAAAAAATTTAAGACTGTATTTGGTTAGAGACTCTCAAATATATAACCAAGCATTATGAGAAACTTTGAGGAGTTTTTTTCATGGTTTTGAATTTCTCTTACTGGTGTTAAAAATAAAATAATTTATCTTACTAAAATGTGAATATATATACATATATATATATATATATATATATATATATATATATATATATACTTGAGAAAATGAGATACTTTGAAAATGAGTTTTCATAGTTTTGAATTTCTCTTACTAAAATGTAATATATATAGACTTGAGAAAAAAATGTTTGAGAATTCCAGTTAGGTTGCTCTAAAAATTTACTAGCCTTTAAAATATATTCTCCAGTCACAAACTTTATATTTTTATACTAAATGAGGGAAATACAAAAAGTTATATCTTGAAAAAAATATTACTTCTAAAATTTGTCCAATGGTTACAACGCATTGGAACGCATGTTAACTGTTTAAACTTTTCGGTTAAGTGCAAAAAGAACGGGATATGGACAGTTTATCAGGCTTAAACCGCCCAATTGTTTCATTAAATAATCTTCTTGTTTCATTTCTTCAATTTAGTCACAGAAAACTCTAAGTAAAACTAGAGAAAATCTCAGAGAAAAAAAACGTTTGATCAAAGAGAGAAATCCAAGATTTTACTGAATCAATTAAGAATGATCTTCTGTTGGGTAATTTCGATCGTCAGAACACTTAAGTGATCTGAGAAAAAGTACGCAAGAGGTTTCAGAAAGACATAATCTAACCGGCTCTAAAACATAGGTGAGTGTGTGACTGTAATTGAACGTATACAATCGTAGTTTGAATGCTAGGAGATTGTTCAAAACTGTTTACTTATTTGATTCGAATTATCTGCACTGATTTGGCTTGGATCAAGTAATTAGTTCCTTTCATTGATGTGTCTGGATCAGTCTATGGACTTAGAGCGTTACGGCCTGATAAGGCATGACTAAATCGTCATATGGCACTTTGGTTTGGCGAGGAAGTCATTCAGATGTTACAAAATAATGGGTCGGATTCTTTTGATAAACCTTCCTTCCCTTTTGTCAAATCGAGTTACACCAAGAAGAATTGAGATCAATAGAAAACCAATAATGAAGAAACTTAACTCTCATTCAGTTTAGTTACGCAACTGCAGTATATGTTAAATGTCAAATTGAGTTGAACCAACAAATTATACATAACTAGTGTACTCCCGTGCTAACGCACGGATCAAATCTATTATATTTTCAATTATTTTATAATAATTTTAAATTAAAATAAATTTGTAATTTTTACATATCCTATAAACATTGTCACATAGATAGTATTAAAGAAAATAGGCTGAAAACGATTTACAGAATATATGATGTTGTCTCTGGAATAGATTCTTTAAAGGATTTTTTTTTAAAAAAATATATGATATATATGTTTGTAAGAATTTTATGTTATCTAATTTAGATATGAATAGCACATAAAAACATTGCTAAGAAAAAATATATTTGATTCATTCAATTTTTATGTATTTGCCTTGCAAATAAACATTTCATAAAATATACTTTTGTATTTTGAATAGAAGTAATTTGAAAACACTAAAATTATGATAAATTATGACATAGCAAAAAACAACTATTAAAATTAATACAAATGTTTTGATGCTATGGAAAAACACATGTGAGATATTTCTTTACTATTTATATGGCATTTATCATCCTCTAAAGTCCACGAATCCTTCAGTTTTATAATGGCTTCATGTATCTTAATTGATAATTTGTTAAGAAAAAAGAAAGCCATTTGAAAGCCATTTGTCATCTCCTTTAACATTTCTTCTCAGTTCTCTCCATCTATAGAAAATATGTAATATAATATTTTAAAATATAACTGAAGGGAACATATTCAAAAATTGATATATAGATTTATATTATAAGTCAAAGAAAACCCACATTGATGGTTGCACATGTATAAAGATTGATAACGTACTCTTTATATTATTATTGCACGAAACATAAAATTGATAACAGTGAAACACTTACTTCTTCCTTTGATAACGTGATGCAGTTCTTTGTTTTGATAATTCAACAACAAATGAAAACATTTTTAAAAAATGAAGAAGTAGAGTATAAATTTTGTTTGTCAGAGACACAATGTAGGAAAAAAGTAGAATAGATTCGCAAGTTATATGGAAGATGAAGAAAACAGTTTCAAAATATGCAAGTTAATCGTGGGTTTAGATTTCTGAGAAAAAATAGGAATATGAGTAGTTGGAATTTTGGATTGCAGAAAAATAGGATGAAGAAAGAAATTCAATTGTTTTTTTATTTTTTTCCAAGTGTCATATTTTGATTTGTCAGATGACTTGTGATTTAGTATATAAAGGATAAGAATGGGGTTGAATAGAGAGCCAAAAATGAAAAAAAACTTAACTCCCAAGCAACTTAAAGTAAGCCATAAGGAAACTACATCATACCTCAAATGTCTATTATGTGTCCAAAAAAGAATTGAAGTGTAGTTGTTAGATAAATTGAACAATTGGTGACTCATCAAATCAGTTATCACCCGTAAAAATATCAAATCATAATTGATGTTTGTTTAATGTTAAACAACACTAGAAAGATTTCCAGTTTCTAGTTTCACAAAGGACATGTTAGTTTGTCCATCCAGTCCATCTGGATGGAGATGAAAATTGATGTTTGTTTAATGTTAAAGTAGACATCATCCAAATAATTTATTCAAATGAATTTTAAAAATTAATATAAAATAAGATTTATTTGGATAACTAATCTATATGAGTTTAATTGGTACATTTGGATGAAGATAAACATGTTCAAAATATTAAATAACTAAATTATTCTTATTCTAACCAAAATTTATATTCAAGTTCAAAAAATTATAATTTTCTAACCAATTCGCAAAACACACATTTTCGAAAAACCACAAATATGCATTTTTCATCTAAAATCACAAAAACTTATTTTGCCAAAATCGCAAAAACGTATTTTCCCATCAAAATCATAAAAACTTACTTTCCCACAAAAAGCGCAAAAATACATTTTGTCGCCAAGAAAGTTAAACTGCATTTTCCGTCAAAACCGCAAAAACACATTTACAACAAAATCACAAATAAGTTTTTCTGTCAAAGCCACGAAAGGGCATTTTTCCGACAAAACTAGAAAACATATTTTCCGCCAAAATCGTAAAAAAAAAAAAAATTTCTCGCCAAAATCACAAAAAAAACACATTTTCATGCCAGAACTATGAAAATGCACTTTTCTGCCAAAATCACAAAACACATTTTCTCGTCAAAATCGTAAATACGAATTTACCCGTCAAAACTGTAAAATGTTTTTTTAGCAAAGCCAAAAAATATTTTTCCTCCAGAACCATTAAAACACACTCTTCCGTCAAAACCGCAAAGACGTATTTTTCCACCAAAACCACAAAAATGCATTTTCTCATTAATACCACAAAAACGTTTTTCCTACCAAACAACAAAAATCTTTTTTCCGCCATTTTTTCGCTAAAACTATAAAATCATATTTTTTGCTAAAATCCTAAAATTATATTCCCACATAAACTATATTTTAAAATAATTATATTTTAGATAATTAATAAAAACAAATTTAGTTTAACAAAGATAACATATTATTTAATTGAAACAATGATATATAAGTCATTTGTGTACTAAACTCATCTAGATGAAAATAGAAATAAACAAACAAACACATTTCATTTAAATGATCTATTTGGATGGAGAAACAAACAGTTCTGAATAACTCCAGATGGATTATTTGGATGAATGATCAATGTCAGATGGACAAACGAACATCACCAAATATATTTTTTTTTGTTTCAAACAAACAAGACCCACTTCATTTTGGTCCTGTCTTCGGAAATTTCAAAGAGGACAGAAAGAGATGTCTATTGAATCATACATAGAAATTACGGTAGATTTTCCCATAAAAAGAGATAGTTTAGTAAAATTTGAATCCTTCCTTTCATTTTAGCCCATGGCATACTTCTGAGTCCAGCTCCGTGCACCAAAGGACTCATACTTGTTCTTGTAAGTCTTGTACATATGCGCTATCTAAGGCATCAAAGGATCATCCGCGGTTGGATCGGTTAACAAAAGAACAGATATAACATCACCTGTCTATTGCAACGTTTTAAGTTAGAAACTGAAACAACACATATTTCATCCTCAGTGTAGCCAAAGCTTAACGAGTTTGGAGATGGATATGAGGAACATATAGAAGAGTAAAACGCTTAATAACTTAAGAGACAATTCAACCATATCGCTTCTAATGAGAAAAGACAAGCAATAGAGGAGCAGATAATTGAATAGACCCATTTTTATCCTAACAGAGTCAAAGCTTAATGATTTAATAGACACTCAGTGTTATCACTTCAAATGGGAATCAGGAAAAAAGCATGTTTGCCTGAGTAGATGTGTATGAAGACCATCTGATACATCAGCGTCCTATAATGTTAAGGTAAAAACAAGAAGAAGCGAACCTTGGAAATGGTGGGGGCAGGACTCCATTGCTCATTGAAGATGTCGAGGCAAATGATTCCATTGCTGTTAATGTTGGGATGGAACACCTTCATCCTAAAGGCAACCTAGATTTTCTTGACACACCATGTAAAGAAACAATGAGATGAGATAACGAAGCAACCACATAACAAGATCCTACAAAGCTTAGAAGAGAAGAGATTAATGGGTATTATCGAAGTTTTGGAATCACCTTAGGAGGCTTGAAATGGTAATCTAGAGGGAAATGAATGGTAACAAGGAAAACACTTCCAGCATAAAGACTGTCCGATTATCGTTGCCTGCAAATGAAACATGTCTTCAGCAACATGTCCTGTAAGAAAAACAAAACAAAACCAAGATTATATATAAACTTAATATCAGGCCGCACAAACACAAGGTGGTCTTTGAAACAAAGAGGTCAGATTTTTAGAATTAACCAGATCCGAGAAGGTAACAACGTTGATCTATCCCGATGAAATCACAAACAAGCTAGTATTTTTAGTTATTAATGGGTAAAATCAAGTACTCTGCTACAGATCAAAACCAAAACACACAAGTCTATGCAGTAGAATGATCAAAACCTGATCCACCAACACCAGCTAAGAGATCCAAACAAATAAAGATAAACAATACCTGCACTACATGAGGTGGGTGGATCCTTCTACAAATCCTTAAACTCCTTCAAGATCAGCTTCGATGCCATATCCAAAACCAAACAAACAAAAGATTCCAATAAGAAATGTCTAACATCCCAAAACCGGGTCCAAAAGTTTTTGAAAGGAAACATGCCTGTTTACGGCCCACTTGTCAAAAACCTAGGGTTCCCTTCTCTTTTCTTATAAATAGAGCTGCAACACCCTTCTGTTTCTTCATCAAAAACTTGAAGCAAAGCTCTGCAGAGAAGTTCCAGAGATCGAAAGACAAACATGATAATAAAATGTTAAATGTTCAATTAACAAAAACTTAAGAACTTGAGTTGTGGGAAAGGAAGAGATAAACTCACATATGGAATTGAGTGGAGGATGTTCATTGTACGAAGCTGTTGGATACACACGTCATGATTGTTTTCATGAATGAATCATATTCCTACTTCTTAATCTGCAGAGCATTTGATAATTATGAAATGGTTTCATTCTTCTTCCCTATCTGCAATGTCATAATTAAAAGCCAGTGACGATTATTGTGGAACCATTCAAAATTTGTCGGTATACATTCTTATTTGTCTAAAAAACCTTTAAAAGAGTAAGCAGAGGCTGCAAGTAGGCGAACAATTTTTAGAGGTAAGCTGTTTTTTTTTTTGGAGGTTAGCACAGAGTAGAAACGTTGAATGTGTCAATTTTCTAGGTAAAGAATTGTTTTCTTCGATCCTTTGTGCTCTGCCTCCAAGCATGCAGTGTCAGTGTAGATAGGAAAAGGTGCCTTTAATGAGCTGCACATATCATAGCGAGTTGCAAGGCAAGTTAAGATATTTTGGTAAAGTCTGTATATGCTTGAAGATTAGAAAACAGAGAAATACAGAATGACTTACTATTTCTGATTTGGGTTTTTGGCTTGTGATCTAAAAGAAAAAAGAAACTACACCTTTGGTGAGAGTATCAAGAACTCCACTGGACTCAATACTTCATGAAAACTTCTTTCTTGGCCTCCTTCTCCTGACTCAAACATACAAAAAATCAAAATCTTAAAATGAAACAGATAATGGGCATCACCAGATCATGTGAAGAAACGAAGATGAAAATCGAAATAGGAAATACATATTCTTTCTTTATTTCATTCAGACAGGATGGACCAACTAAATAAATTGGCTTTCAAGTAGCTTCCTCCCCTCAATAATCTAATTTAAGATCATGAGCTACTATGAAGTGATAAAAATGGACCATGAGTCTGCACATGATATACAGGCTCATAAAAATGAGTTTCATCAAATAACAAAGTTATAGAAGAGAGAAGAGTTATGAAGCGGAAGAGAATAAACATATATACCGTATATTACAAAATGGAAATGCCAATCCAAGACCAATTGAGGTAGTTGTTCCCATGCGTTAGATCATAGACATTGAGATGAACCTGTGTAACGGCATCTCCCCTCTTATCTTCACTCTTCTCACTTGAGCCTGAGATCAAAGTAGGCACCCACATTTTTACTCACAAAACAGTAACCCATAGTATCTCAATTAAAAGCCACGGTCGATTCATCTATTTTTTTCATGCGACTCTGCAAGACCAAAATAAAAACCATTTTCAAATTTCATGAAATCTAGGTAGAATATGTATTATCTCGTTCGAGACAGAATCAAACTCGAATTTCGAAGTTACTTACTCAAAGAACACTCCCTCTCAATGGGTCTGCTTCCGTTCTGAAGTCAGTAGTTGACAACAGGAGGAATCCAAAAGCACACTTACCCTTCTACCGGGAATCCATTGTAAGTTGCAGAGATTAGGCCCAGCCACCAAAGTAAAGCTAGAAACAATCACAACATCATTATCTTACATTTTGTTCTATGTGTAACAATCTTAAATTGGTTAGCTAGAATCTAGAACACTGATTGTGTAAGAAGAGGAGGCGATAGTTGCAAAGGTTAGCTTTTGGCGTCAAACCATTACTGATTTGAGGGAGACTCATCTCCGGTATGTGGAAGCTTTATTACAAACAGATGAAGCAATGATTCTAATAGTAAATTGACATATAAATCATCTGTGGGAATACGATAAGTCAAAATCGACATGAAACTTTTATTCCAAAAGTCTAACATAAATGACACAGATTTTGATTTAGAATCTGATGGAAGCATTGGAAATATCAGACATGTTTGCAGATGAGTAGGTGGACCCCCTTTTGTAGGGTTACTTGCCTACCGGAAGTGGATGAAGCGGAAGTGTAATTCCGATTCGGCTAGGTCCGTATAGATGCTGCTAAGACTTTCCGGCAGTTATTCACGATTTCATTGCTATTGTATGAGGTGGTTGTATGGCTTTTAGAAATATGTGTGTGGAGCAAAGTTTCAGGAAATGAGTTCATATAAGATGAGAAACAAAGGGAGTCTGAACATAACTGTGAGGATTAAAGAATCTATAATATAATGGGACAGTTTATTCTTTCATGGTGCTGCCACGTCAGCATGTGGTGGGTCTCACACAATTTTTTTTGTAAAAAATAATTATTTGCATGCTATGAGAGTCGAACCATGTATCTCATTGTTTATTTGATTGACACAATCAACTGGGGTACAAGAGATTTTGTAAAATGGACAGTCGAAATTTTACTTATTCTTATCTATAATATAATGGGACAATATATTCTCTCCTGGTGCTGCAACGTCAGCATGTGGTGGGTCCCACATAATTTTTTTTGTAAAAATAATTATTTGATTGACACAATCAACTGGGGTACAAGAGATTTTGTAAAATGGATGGTCGAAGTTTTACTTATTCTTTACGAGGCCGGAAACATATGCATTCATTATAGTTGGGATTGCGGGTCGATCTTGACTCGCTAACCCGCGGATCGATTCTTTTTTCTTGTTCAAAATTCTGACTCGCCTAATCCACCAACCAAAAGTCTTAAACCTGCACCCGTCCTACTAAAATTTACGGATAAGCCGCAAGACACAAATATAATATTAAATTTAATAAAATAATTATTTACTATATATTAATTATTTTAAAAAATAATTAAAGAATATTTAAAATTAAAATAATAATTGTTAATTCTTTTATAATTTATTTTACTCCTTACAATTTTTGCGGTTTGATGGGTAAACGCGACTCAATTTTTTTCGACTCGTACCCGTTTCGCTTAAAATCACCTCAACCCGCACCTACACCTGTATATCAAATCTTTTGAATCGATCAACCCGCATCCGCTCTGTGGCGGGTTAATGTGGGACCATCGAGTAATGACTCAAATTCCCAGCTTTAGTTTTCATGCTTCCCCTCAGAGCCGGTATTATATGTAAATCCCGTATTTTCAATGGGTCTTAGTTACAATTCGTTTAATAGCCCCACTTGACCCATTCTACGAAGACGTACCTTGCAATGGTATGTCTAGGGTTTCGCCAAACCTTTGAGGAAGATATAGAGGCTGATCAAAATTAAAAAAAAAAACATCATTCTTTTATAACTATCAATTAAGAAAACAGTAAAAGAAACATAAAAATAATAATCACCACAAATATAACTCAACGTCACATCCCCGAAAATCACTCTAACTTACACTAACCAACACATACTGCAGTTTTAACAAATTCTTGACTTAATTACGTAGGTGATTATGAGAAATCATAATACTTTGCATAACATATGTGACTTCGCCGAAACCAGTTGAGACTAGGTATTCACTTTTCACAAATACACCTAAACCCAAACTTAATATATGTATTACTCCAGTTAATTGACTAAATCAAACACATGAACTGTATGAAGATTTAGAAACTCCACCAGTCTACAAATGGCGGCAATTTCGACAACACCTGTTCGTCAACGTTTTCTTATGAACTGACCTTAAAGGCTATAATTGTTACATGCTAGAAATTGGTATTTTATGTCAGATGATTAGTTTATTATATTTAAAAGCCTTTAAAGCCTATAAAATACTAAAACTCTTATTTGCAGTTGGTACTCCACGATCAAAAGACGTATTCTCCCAACTGTTTGTTATCAAAACAAATTATGTAGAAGAACATACACATTACCAAAATAAATTCACAAATATTTTAAATACAACCTAGACAATTCGAAACACACTTACTACCGATAACTTATCAGCAAACCTCAATCATTTGAAAATCAAAATCTAAACAAACAACAAACAACAACAAAATTGTATAAAGCAACATTAATATCCAAGATCCCGCACTTGCGGAGTTACACCTTTACGCCTAGACTCTATACGTCCCAATACATTTACTTTAATTAGAGGAGGTGATAAGGAAACATTGATTAAGTTCGGATTGTTTAACAAATCAAACTTTCTAATACCTCCATGATAGTTGATGAAAAATTTATAACTTTCTATCCATTTGAAATTATCAGTCCGGAAGGTTGGTTTGTCATTTACGAGATTAATTATATTTTACTTATTAGAAAACCATTCGAGACCAACCATATTCAGTTAAATTAACTTTTGGTTTAACCAAATTCAGTTAAATTACTATATTCAGATTCAACTAAAACCAAATTTAATTTAATTAAATTAAATAATTAAACACAATTTCGATCGAAACAAATTATTATTAATCATCTTCCTTAAGCTTTATATATATAATTAACTTCATCTATTATTTTGAGTATAAATAATTGTAAAAAAACTATGTACACACCATGTTGTAATCAAAGCTTTCAATAATCTTCCAAACTCAAATATTAATTTACTATTTTATTCTTGATAGTAATCTTTGGCATAATAAAAAAAAATTCACTACAATTTGAAAATATAAAAGTTTTTTGGTTTGAAATAATTAAAAAAGAAAAATAATTTATTGAAATTATTTTTCAAACTAAATAACAAATATATCCGGTTTTTATCCATCCAACCCAATTATGTTTTTTGTTCACGTTTTATTTGGTTCCCCGTCTGTTCCGTATGGATTTAAAAATACATAATCTATGTGGCGTTTCTAAAAAAAGAACAACAAAATTATATAGCAAAACATTAAAATTTCAGACCCCGCGCTTGCGCGGAGGCTATGAATCCTAGTTCAAAAAAAGAATTCAGTGAATAAAAGTGGGTGCTTAACTACACAGAACGGCAACGACGACTGAATTTCTCGTCTGAGAACAAGAAAAGGGCCACATCCATTTAGTTAATTAAAACCCATATGAATTGGCCCAATTTAATTAGTTGTTAATTAACAAAAATAATGACGTGGCAGAAAGCTGATTTTTGATGGGATGATTTAATTTGTTGACTTGGACACATTCTCATTTCAGCATTATGCCTTTTTATATTACTAGGGTAAGTCTGCCTTACGCGCGTGATTTACTTTAAGTATAAATATAATTATGTAATTGTATATTTTATTGTGTGTATTATAGAAAATTTTGGAAGATAAGTGTATAATAATATTTATGATTTTTGATAATGTTACCGTATAGAATGATTATGTATGTTAAGATTATTATGTTTAATTTTGATTTTTGTGTCTACGTTAATAGATAGTGACATATAACATATTATAGTTGGTAGATGATGTGTATGTAGTACTCTCGTGGTAACTTTTTTGATAAATTTAAATTCAAAATTAATTGATTAATTGTACTTTCATATATTGAGTTATTAAAAATAAGTTTATGGTGCTCTTGATTATCATTTATATGGATACATTGGGGTCATGTTTGCATTTTGTTATGGTTTATGTTAGGCTAAATATAATATTTAAAAACTGAGTAAAACAGTAAAAATGTAATTTTTATTTTTATATTATAAATTAGCACTTAAATGTATAGTTCCAGAATTATGTTTTAAATATTTCAATTTGTTTAAGATCGTTGCATAGCTGTAAAGAAAATACATTTAATGCATAAATAATTTATTATATTTGTTTACTAAATAGTTTAATTATTATTTTTCTATTAGTTCTTAATTCTTATAGTTTTAATTAAATATTTTGTAGTCTATTTAAATAAATAACATTTTTTGATAAATATAGATAACTTTAACACTTAAAATAAAATTATTTTTTTATGAAACCAAAAAATTCTCAACTAATAATAAAATGATGAAGATATATATAAATTATTTTTCCATGTCGTAAAACTCCACTTATTTTTAATTTATGATAATGAATTTTTTATATATTCTAATATTTTATTAAAAAAATTAAATTTTTTAATAATTTTTATAAATTTAGTTATTTTTATGATCATATGATGTCACGATAGTATTTATAATGCTTTTACATAAGAGATTAACCATCTAAAAATCTATAAAAATAATAATTTGTGTACATTCCAAAACAAACTTTATTTTAGTTTAACATATTTTTTTAACGATCATTTATATAATTCAAAATGATACTTTAAAATATTTATAATATGCTTTATGTATATATTTGTATTTTATACTTACTAAATATATATTAAGCTATGTGACTTAGTTTCTTTCCAAAAATAATAATATATGAGAATTACAAATTTATTATGATACTCTTTTCATATATATCACAAACAAAAATAAAAAGTAACACATAAAATAGTAACTTATATTTCAATTCTTAGAATTACAACTCAAACCGTTATTAAGATGAATCACTATATTATATTTCAAATATTTGAACACGTTCGATAACATCAAAAATTTCACAAATGTTATTAAAAATACTGCGTAAACTAACCATTAAAATTAATATCTTCTCCATAATATTATGATGTTCAAGTATACTATTAGATGTTGTTAGCTTTCTCTAATAATACACAAAACCAAGAAAGTAATGTTCAAGAGGACAAATTAAACCAAACGCTACTGCGAGACGAAAATACAGACTTTATTATGTCTCAGTTTGAGAAGGTTTGTTTCGAAATCAATAGCAACGCTTCCAAAATATTGATGAAAGCTCTGATGACACAATCTCCTATGTTTAAGGAACGGATACATAGATCATCTAAAGATAAAAATTAATGCAATCACAACCTCATAGTCTCATGTGATCTTAAAGCCTTTGAAATCTGCAAGAGAAAAATCAATCTAAACATATAACCCAAAAAGAACTATGTGATAGGAAAATTCAAGAGATACAAACAAAAACATATGCTTGTAGCTTGGGTTATGTGATAAGAAGAAAATTGTCCATAAAACTTCATAGATTGTATCTTCAAGCGTTAAATCTATTGCAATAAAGATCAAACTGGAGATTAGAGAAAAATTGAAGAGGCAAAACAACATGTAAAGAGACGCTTGAGAGTTGCAGATCCAATTTACTTCTAAACAACATCGAGGGTGATAGAATGGTAAACATACTAAAAAAGATACATAAGAGAAGATAATTTTGAGAGGAGGAATACTAACCAATTTATATTCGAAGAAACAATCTCACCGATGTAAATCATGCATTCACGACTTCATTGTGGTTGATTAAATTAATAGGATTAAACATAAATAAATCATAACTCTGACTGTTTCAGAGAAAAAGACGAAGATCATGAGTCGTTGTACAACGATGAAGAGAAACAAACCCTAAAGTTTTATTTATTTGCGTGTCGTGTCAACACGATTATGTAGGGCCGGGATTTCGGATATTCGGATCGGGTGTCGGATAGGAACCATTTGGTTATGGGTAAATTGTTTATTTATAAAATATATCCAATGAGTATTTGATTAATTTATGGATTAGTTTCCGACTAGTTTCAGGTCGGTTTGAATCTATATATTTCATTTGTGTTTATTTTTTAAAAGAAGAAATAAAAAATTATAATTTTGGATAACTATTTGTATACTCGAACAAAATATATATTCATAGATTGAATGTATTTACAAAGAAATTGAAGTGGTCCAATGGTAAAAGTAGTTATACCTTTGTTCTTTCAATCCGGATATCTGAGACACGTGTCAACACCACAACGCTCGAAATAGTGACGTGAAATCTCATGTGGCAACACCAAAAATGAGAAAATCTTACTTTATATAAATATAGATATTTATATAAATATAGATAGATAGATAGATAGATTAGTAAATGGGCAATTCTCTTAAATAGTCTTTTTTAAGTTTTTGTCACAAAATAGCCCTCGAAAAATAAAATGACCAAAATAACTTCTTTTTTTTTGAAAATTTTATTTTTTTAAAAAATTTGAAACCCTAACCCCAAACACACCCTTTAACTTTAGACTCTAAAGTCTAAATTAGTTAACCCTAGGGGCATAAATGCATATAAATAAAAAATTTAGCTTCTAAAAAAATTATTTTAGTCATTGTTTTTATTAAAAACTATTTTTACGAAGAACAAACTAAAATGGGCTATCTAAGAGAATTTCTCTTAGTAGATCCCACATTCTTTTAAAAATCATTTAATCTAACGGCTGAGATTTTTTTTTTCCAATTAAACGAATCATTAGAGCGCATTAAACGTTGTCGATTAAAAAGTCACTTAATCTAACGGCTAGGATCTCCATATCCTCATATATATTAAATGAGAAGTCACTTTAGTGACTAGTGCTTATGTGTCGCTCATAGGTAAAGTTTCAAGAAATTATTATAATTTGATTGGTTGATGACTTTTATTAAATATTTCTTTTAATCAAATCTAAAAATAAAAGGTAACTCTAGAACTAATTAATACAAGTTACCAAAAAACACAAGGCAATATTACAAATAACAATTTATGGTAACTAATTGCTTAATTATAAAAACAATATATAATGTTTCGTCAATTTTTTTATTTTTATAAATTATTTAGTTATAATATTTTAATATATTTTTATAGAAATAAATATAATGTTGCATATTCTTAGATAAAAAAATTAGATTTGTATATAAGACATTATTAGAAATTTTATGTTTTCTAAAACCCACACAAGATCATTTTATTAGAGTTTCTAAATAATTTATGAGACTTTTATCAAATCTATTTATATAAATTTTGAGCACATTTTGTTTAGATAAAAAATGTTAAATGCTTCGAGATCTAATCATAATTGTATAAATATATATTATAATGATTTATAAATCATATAAAATTATTTTACACTTATTATCCTCCTATATATTAAATGAGAAGTCACTTTAGTGACTAGTGCTTATGTGTCGCTCATAGGTAAAGTTCTAAGAAATTGTTATAATTTGATTGGTTGATGACTTTTATTAAATATTTCTTTTAATCAAATCTAAAAATAAAAGGAAACTCTAGAACTAATTAATACAAGTTACCAAAAAACACAAGGGAATATTACAAATAACAATTTATGGTAACTAATTGCTTAATTATAAAAAGAATATTAATGTTTCGTCAATTTTTTATTTTTATAACTTATTTATTTATAATATTTTAATATATTTTTATAGAAATAAATATAATGTTGCATATTCTTAGATAAAAAAAATTAGATTTGTATATAAGGCATTATTAGAAATTTTATGTTTTCTAAAACCCACACAAGATCATTTTATTAGAGTTTCTAAATAATTTATGAGACTTTTTATCAAATCTATTTATATAAATTTTGAGCACATTTTGTTTAGATACAAATGTTAAATGCTTCGAGATCTAATCATAATTGTATAAATATATATTATAATGATTTATAAATCATATAAAATTATTTTACACTTATTATCTTATCTATTAAAATAGAAGTAATTTAAGTGACTTATGGTTATCATACTTAAAAAATAAATCATTTAAATCATATAAAATTATAATATACTATTTATTTATTAAAATATAGAATATTTAAGTGATTTTTTGTTAGATATACGTTTATAGGTGAATTACAATTTCGATATTTGATATTTGATATTTTTATTTATTTTCAGTGCTAATATAGAAATTAATTTTACAGTCAATTTATCTGCGAACTTTTGAATTACATATTGTTTAATACCTAACTCATATATATAAATATAACTCATATATATAAATAAAATTGAATTTTTAGTCATATCTTGAAACTTTTGTTTTGCCAAACCTTTTTAAAAAATACATAAAATCATTATTTTTGTTAAATTTAAAATAAATTGAAAACAATCAAACAAATAAAAGAAACATAAATAAAACTAATCAACAACGAAGATGTCAGAGTTATAGAAGTCTCTAACCATCTTCTTGGAACTACACAAAATATATTTTGTATGGCTAAAGTATTTTTTATTTTTTCACATGTTAAAATAAATTAAAAGGTAATTTACAACAAATTACTTAAACCAATTGTAATAATACTTGCATTTTAAAAAAATAGTTTAATAACTTATATTTATTAAACTATCTCAAAATTTCACAGTTTTTATGAAAATAAATACTAAAATTTTTGATTATCAAATTATTAAATTCTAAAATTTTAATATTTCTAATTATTATTTGATAACTATAACATTATAAATATAATTTTTTTTTCTTATAATATTATCATCCGCGAAATCGCGGACAAACACCTGAGTTTGGGATTAAACGAATCATTAGAAGCCACGTCTTCCCTATCTCTCTCTCTCCCACTTGCGAGATTAGACGAATCTGAGAAAATCAAACCGATTCGGAGTGATCGAGAAATGGACCGGCTCAAGGATGAAAGGCGGCCGAGGTACGACGACGGCGAAGAGTCTCCGCCACCTGATATTGATCATGGCCTGGGGGAGGAAGATGGAGGGACTCCGGGACCTTTCGCGGGAGGTAAAATCAGGAGGAAAGCGTCTCGTTATAGAGAGCACCGTGGCGACTATCTTCACGTCTCCTCTCGTCCTGAGCTGATGAAGATTCTTGAGAAACAAGGTTTGATTTTTTTTCCCATCATGGATGATCGGATCTTTCTCATGATTGATCAATGGAACGTCAATGTAATGTAGGGGATACGTCGATACGATTCGCTGATAAGGTATTGAAGTTCACAGGGTCGGGGAAGATGAAAAGGCGAATCTTTATCCTGACGGACTTTGCAATCTACCTGATTGATCCGGAGACTGAAGCAATGACGCGGAGGATAGGTTTGGCAGCGGTGGAGAAGGTGTGTTTGAGCAAGTTGAGCGATAACTTCTTCGCTGTCATTATCCCCACTGAGTATGATCTGCTCATGGCAAGCACTCGAAAGACTGAGCTTGTTCAGGTCATGGTCGATGTCACTAAGAGTGCTTCTGACTATGACCTTGAAGTGCTTCTCTCCAACAGGTTTAACATAATACAAATGACATGATAGTCCCATAGGAAATCAACATGTTGTAATTGTTTCCCCTTGTGTTGATTCCAGGTTTGAGTACAATGCTTCTGCCTCATTGGTAAAGGAAGTTTCATTTGAGGAAGCTGAAGGTTTGAATGGATCAAATTCTGAAACAAAACACATTTTGGATCTTTCTAAGTTTGTGCTTGTTTTCTCTTGGCTCATCAAGCATAACTATTCCTTTTCAGGGGGTATCAAGACCAGATTTAAATGGAAGTGACTGCACCTCAACTTTCCTCGCTGTTCATAAACTATGGAAGGAAATGTGAATGGCTCAAGTCAGGGCGGTAATGTTGTTTATTATATTCTCTTTTTTCCTCATACACGAATTGTGTAACCTTTTTTTTTTATATATTAACAAGTGTATTTTCTACAAAATTTATGTATGAATTGAGTTCCTTATCTGGTCTTGCTAGAAAGTTACAGATCATTGACATCATAGACTGAACTGAAATATTGTTAAAACTCTTTTCTGAATGGTCAAATGCATACAAGGAAAGATAAATATCTTTCCGACTGGAGTTGAGATCTGTATCCGCTGGCTAGCTTCTCCTGTCTTATCTCTTCAACCATTCTCACTACCCCAATATCATATTTAGTCTATGTTTTGGTAATCTCGCCGTGCAACCTGCAGTATCTCTACCATCTCTTCATCAAACACCTCTCCAACCACCGACTTCACCCACCTAGCCCCGGTTATCCGCCTCTGATTTTCTTGTGTCTCTTATCTCTGGTGCACGAAAGCCAAATGCATGTCAGGGTACGAATGCATCAGTGTGGGCCATTCTTGTTCCAGAGATGTTCCCAAGACCTAGTTTGCCTTGGCTTTGTGAGTGGGTATGAGCTACTCCTCTTGCTGCACCATATTCAGTATAGAGATTCCTGAGTCGTGAGATATCTCGAACCTGAATGGTAACAGTGTAACACGCATACATATGCAGATATAGACAAACTTCGTTATGTAGGAAGTATTGTGTAAGGGTCATGAATTACTAATTTCGACGGTGGCACTATCGTATTGTAAGATTTTTACATATTTGATATGAAGACAAGTAGGCAAACTTTTGATAAGTAAAACTGCTCACATCCAAATCTACACTTCATACCATAAGTTTACCCACAAAAGGGTAAGGATGTAGTTATAAGATGGTAATGTTTAAAGATACATAAAATAAGTAAATGGTGTAATTAGCCTTTTTCGGACAAAATATGTTGTGTGTGCTTCTCTTTAAGCAGCAAAGCCTCACACTTCTATGCAAATTTGGTCCTACTACACCCCTGCGCATATAGCTTCTGAAACGTATGCAAAGAAAATTAGATTATATGTCAAACAATATGCATACAAGCAAACGTTTAGTAGAAAATGATATGTCAGGATACCTGAGGACCAAGCCGAACAGCAAAACTTTCCTTCATCTACATGTTTCACATCAAGTCCCACGAACCATGACCCTGTGCTGACGTCATCATGAGCATACGCATGAAGTATGTCTCTGTCACCCATCCCCCATCATCATACAAAAAACAAACTCATTTCAGTTTTATTTCTCTCTGTGTTTGAATATATTCAAAGATTAAGCGTGTAGTTGAGAGTCGAAACTGACCTGTTGATCGATACAAATCTAGCCAATGCATGTGTTATAACGTACATCTCCCCGTAAGCATGCCGGAAGTATCTGTGAGATACATAAAAACAAGAACATGTGATTCTTTGCCACAGAAGAAAATTCAATCTAATGGAGTGAAACTAAGAGGGTTACTATTATTATTATCTGATCTCGCATATTTAACTTACGATTTCTTGTCACCGAATTTCCACCATTCTGGTTCATACCATTTTTGGTTCCTGCCAGAGAAGCCAAGTTCTGATTTAAGACATAATATTCCAAACATCTCATAGGTTCTAGTAGTGTTAGGCTCAAACTCACGGTTCTGAGAAAACTTCGCCTGATTTCATGCAACCGATGTAAGCCCGCGGGTTCCCTAGATGTGCTGCAAGTGTACTTCCAAGTGCATCTGCACCGTATCAAATTACACTCATTATCAGATTATAATGTCAGAAATGCTTACATCGAAACTCTTTGACCTTGCAACTTTCACAAAAAAAGGATGGATTAAAGACCTTGAACTGGCAATGAAAAATGTGCAACAACATTAAGCTCTGTATGTCGCAGCCTATAAAATGATTCTAACAGATGTTGGAAACCCAAGATGAATGACATTCGCAAACAACCAAAGGTTTTAGGTGTTAAAACAATCTCATTCTCTTACTAACTTACCCATATTAACGTAGATATTATCGTTGGCCTTTGCATAAAACTGTGCATCCCACCTATCCGCAGCATAGGCAAAGAAGAGTTTTACCTTTTTAGAAGCTTCCTCAGGTGCCTCAACTACATTATCCTGAAAACAAATTAAATGGGCAAGCTCCTCATCAGACTAGAACACATTTGAGCTAATAAATTGAATGCTCAAAGTAACAATCCTGAACGAGGTCGAGCTAACATACAAGAATAATGAAGTCATCGGTTTGACTGTTTTCAGCGTCAATGCTCTTGTCCATGCTGTCCCCTTTGTTTGCGCTACACAAACACAAAAACTAATGTTTCCAGTAAACCGTGCAAATCAATCATCATTACAGGTAACCAAAGAGTGAGTTGAATCCAAACCTTCTACCAATGACAAAACGTGCAATCACACCCTTTTCAGTTTCAATTTTTTTAAGTGATGCACCTGCAAATACAAGAAAGGGCCTGATAAGCTCCCAATAACTTGAAAAACTTGCTAGACCTGGATAAGGAGAAACCTTTACCTGTTCCCATCCATGCTTGCCGGACTGCATCCCGTTTCTTCTTGTTACCCAAAGATGTCATTATACCGATAACCACTAGGGGTCTTTTCTTGGTCTCAGTTCCATCAGTAGTAGAACGCCTTGGAACAAAGCCTTGTTGCCTAGCAGCAGTTAGTTGAATCTCAAGAGCTGCTAGTGTCTTCTTCTGTTCCCTACACAGAAATAAAGAAAAAAGGAAAAGTCTTATTCTCAACAATTCAAAAATCGAATAAAAGCAGAGGAAGTTATATACCTGCAAGCTATGATCTTCAAAGTATCATCCACTGAGATGGCAGATTTCCCCTGCAAAGCGCAAATAAGAATTCAATTAAAGGATTGAAATATAATCAGATTGAGAAGCATGAGAGAGAGATGGCAAACCTGTCCAGTAACTCGGTGGAGCTCGTTGATAAGATGAACCCTCGTTTGTGATTCTTGCCATAGACTATTATCTCAAATACAGAGACGAGAGTTAAGAATGAGAGATGCAAAAAGAAGAAGAAGAAGAAGAAGTAACGAACCGGCCTGCGACATAGAAGGAAGCGAAAGTAGCGAACATTGAGAGCAAAAGGGAAGAGATTCTGGAGCTCGACGACCCTTTCCTCGCCATCGAAACACACAAGTCAGATCGCAACGCAGATGCCTCTGCCTTTCGATCACAAGTTCTCGAAAATGGAGATTGGATCTGATGTTCCGATTCGGCGAGACGTTACTCGGCTGTCTATGATTCTGGATCGAGTCTTCTTGAGAGATAAGAGATAAGAGAGTCCCGTTGGGCAGTAACTAGTTCTTCAATTCAATCGCCAAACCTATCTCTATCTATCTATTGTTCTTTTGATCATAGGGGAAGGATACAAGATCATATGCATGAATCAGCATTTATATATATTTTTTCCAACCATTTAACCCCTCCATATATTTTCCCTTCATTGAGTTACTTTTCCATTAATAAACTTTGTTCATTTCCTAGACAAAAAGTTTGTTTAAAAAACACACACTAAAATATGCTTGTATAGAGATATTTTAATCCAATACTAGTAGCGGATATTTTTTTATTTCTAAATTTCATACTGGACAATTCTCTTAAATAGCCTTTTTAAGTTTTTATCACAAAAATAATCCTCAAAAAATATTATAACCAAAATAGACTTTTTTTTTTTTTTGAAATTTTGATTTTTTTTTTATATTTTTTTTGAAATTTGAAACCCTAACCCCAAACCCACCCCTTTACTCTAAACCTTAAAGTCCAAATTAGTTAACCCTAGGGGTATAAATGCATATAAATGTATTTTTTAGCTTCAAAAAAAATATTTTGGTCATTTTCTTCTTTAAAAACTATTTTTGTGACAAACAAACTAAAAATGGCTATCTAAGAAAATTTCTCTTTCATATATATAAATGTGTAATTATATTGAAAAGAGTATATGAAGTTACAAGTTATAATATTTATATATATTAATCAATTTTCACTACAGACTGAAAAAAATATATAGAGTTTCGAGTTTTAAAATTTATTTCATGTATTTCATATTGTATAGGTAATTTTATTTGCATGTATGGTACCATTTGCGTATATCTTAGGAATATAATCTTGTTAATATTGAGTAAATATCTTACATCACTAATTTGATGAATATTGGTAAATATTTTGTTCCTATATTGCAATAAACTTAACATAACCAATGTAGATACTTTTGTGCTTGAGTTCGAATATAATTTACGTTAACAAAATTGACATATTCAAAATATAATAGATTGGCAAAAATGCATTGAATACAATACAAATTTTAGGAAGAGATCTTTTATATAAATATAATATATATTATACTAAATTTAGTTTAAAGTTATTAACAAAATATAATTGGCGGATGTTCATTAATTCGTTACCATTTTAGGTTCATACCTTTTATACTTATTGTTTAATTTTTTTAAATGAACTTAAAATAAGTTGATTGAAAATACTGTTTAAAACACTATATCTCAAATGAGTTCAGAATCACTCACAGCTATATAACAAATGTTGTAAAAAACTATATCTCAAATTAAGCTATATTTCAATTTACTAACTAAAATTAAAAATGTATAAAAACAAACTTTGTATATATATTATACATATAAGCACAAAAATACATATATAAATTATATGTCTTCATCACTTGCTCCGGCTTCGAATCTGCCACCAGATTTTCCATAAACACTTTCACCGGCTCCGAAAAATTTCTTATATTTTATGTTATGCTTCTTAGGTCTCTTCCGTTGTTTCTTTGGTCTCTTCTACCGTCATGCTTCTTCTAACTCTTTCACTCTCGAGCTCCTTTTCAACCAAAGCACCACCAATCTTCTTTAATACACTACTACCGAACATTATAATCTTCTGCTTGTCTACCTTCCTTTATCACAAAATCAAAAACAAAATCATAGTAAAAACAAAACAGAGAAAGAGAGAGCCTATAATCCATCTTTGTCTCCATCATCATCTTCAATCGCTCTATGTTGGACAATCTGAAAATGAGACATAAGAGAAAGTTAGTAAACACTTAAGCATGAAGAGAGATAATAGATATGAGAGATGATAGTGAAGAAGAAGAGAGAATATGGAGAATGAAGAAGAAGATTTGTCAAGAGAGAAAAAGAAAAATATATGCATAATAGTTAATAAATTAAAGTTTATAATCATAGTTAGTTTAAATACCAAATTTCTAATTACTTTGCATGTAAGCTCTTGATAATGTTCCCATACCCAACAATACCTGAAACTAATGAAATCATACAAAAATGTGAAGGAAAATACCTTTATGAAAAATTCACTCATGACAATTTCATACATAAACTCATTCAGAGTTCGTGATGAATTCCCAACAATTTTCTTTCCATTAAAGACACAAAACTTAGTTAAATCTGCAAAACGTTAACAACAAAAGTGTGTATCCAAGAGATGTATCCAAGAGATCCATAAATAAACCACAAAGGAGTTGGTAGAGGACATAGATTGATCTACAATTACACGACATATAAGAGAATTTGTAGCTACTCTCGAAGAATTGTGCAAGCTCATTTTGAAAGGCTTGCGACGTAGAGGTATATTAACTTTTGTGTAGTTTTCATCGTATCTGTGATATTTTTTATATTTTGTGTTAGATTAATATCGTCGCCTCTTGTATATATAAGAAAGGGTAGGTAAATTAATGAATGATTATGGGATACGCTTTAATTTTCGTAGAGTAGTATATTTTATGGATATTTCTTTCAGATTGGTTTTCAGAATCAAACCGTATATATGATTAATATTAGCTTGTTCAAAAATAAGAAAATATAAGATATTAGTTTTTAATGAATTATGGAATAAGACATTTTCACATTTTAATATTTATTTGCTATAGATTTCAAAAATTGGTAAAAATACTCTATATCAGATTTTAAAGACATTTTCAATTTTTAATATTTATTTACTATATATTTCAAAATTTAAAGCTAATTTTGGATAGCTATACTATTTAATTTAGGATTTAAATTTGTTATTTTTGGATTTTTAAATATGCTACATGATTGTAGGAAAAAAAGTTACAATTTTGTTAGTACATATATATGAGAATAATATTAAAAATAAGAAATCTGATTTTGTTAAAGATATTAAGATCGAAATACTAAATTTTATATACAAATATATGGAGTGATTTTGAAAATTATATTGAATTCTCTGTTAAAGATATTATAACTTTTTAATATTTATTTACAACATATCTCGACATATATTGTTTATCACAAGACTAAATACTGTTTATTGTTTAAAATATTAATAAGAAAGCAAATAGCAAGATATTGGGGAAAAAATCATGGCTTTGCACATGTTTAAATTCAAATTACCATAAATATTGGATGTATTTGGAAAAAAACTATTTTTTAAATAGTGGTCAAATTTTGTCATGAAAATATGGAATATGAAAATATATTGTTAGGGATTTTTTAATAAATATTGATCGATATACGTGAGATTTTGGTCAATGATTATTAATATATTAAGTTAATCCAAATATATTATTTTCCATATAAGAAAATGATAAAATTATGAAAGTTTGAAGTTATTAACATATAAAACATAATCAAATAATATAATATGAATCATGTTTGATGTCTTTAGAAATGTGCAAATAAAATATATGATTCATGTTCCTTGAGAATAATTTTATTTCAGAAAATATAACATTTTTTAAAAAAGTTGGTTGTGTTTTACGAAGAAGCCGATTAGTATTAATAGAGTGGTGAGTCCCAACACTTACGATCACAATAAATATTATAAATAGGAAAAAAGTTTGCCAGCTACACGAGGTTTACTATAATATGGTGAAAAACATCCTAAGTATAAAAATGTGTCAAAACCTACACTATGTTGATGTTAATGCATTCCAAATATACGAAGTAACAACTAATATGGTGACAACATCATAAATGGATTAAATTGATTTTAACAAAAGATATTGGGGTCAATTCGTGATTAACCAAAAAATCAAATTTAAACCAAAAAATGACACAACCTATGTAATAATCCGACCCATCCTAGCTATGTAATAACCCGACCATACCCGAATCTAATTAGGGTTTGTCTAGTTTGGGGATTTTTGTTCTAAGATAAAGACAGAAGAAGAGATAGATTGAGAGAGCGAGAGAGAAAGAGAGAGAAAGCAATGGAGTGAAGAATGAAGAGAGAAAGTGACGCAATGAAAGACCATGAGAGAGATGTCGAGAAAAAGATACTAACAAAGATTTGAGGAATCACAATAAGGTAAATTATTGGATTGATTTCTTTGATGATAGTGATTCTATATCAGTCCAAATTAATTTCTCCATCGCTTATTGTTGTTTCCTCCACCCAGTTCCATCTTTCTATATTTTGATTTCTCTACTACGTACAAATCGATTTTTCTCTTATGAACCCTAAAATTTTCGATTTCTAGAGAAGAATGTTTACTTCAGTCGAACACGGGTGGATATAAAGGCCGGGTCGGGTCGAGTTTGATTTAATTGGTTTTAGTTTGATTAATTACAAGTTGACCCCATTACCTTTTGTTAAAATCAATTTAATCCATTTATGATGTTGTCACTATATTAATTGTTACTTCATATATGTGACATGCATTAACATAAACATTGTGTAGGTTTTGACACATTTTTATACTCTAGATGGTTTTCACTATATTATAGTAAACTTCATGTAGCTGGTAATTTTTTTTTCCTATAATAAAATGCATATATTTAAAATAAAGCAGTGATAGTGATCCGTAAATACTTTTGAAACCGAAGGGCACCTAAAAAAGAGCTTTTTGTTTTAATAGTATAGATGTACAATGACAAAATCTCTAAAGGCATGCCTGTTTAGCAAGGGCATCTGCTAGCTAGTTTGTACCTGAGAAGTTAATGTACCTAAGAATAGATAGTTAATGTACCTGAGAAGGGTGCTAGGAAGTACCCTAGAGGCGACAATATCCAGGTTTGTTGTGCTCCACTCCACTCCTTATGTTTTGGCTTAATAACAAAAAGCTATGCATCTGTGTTTCTTTGATCGTGCATATGGCTGGAGACTAAGGTCATAAGAAATATTAATGATTATGGAGATCTAATAGCTTTCACATAAATGTTCTTTGCAGGATGATTTGGAGTGTTAACGTTTAGAATTTAGATGGACATGACTTCTAGTATTTGTTTTTCAGAGTTAGTTAAGCTGTTTCTTACTTGTGTTCTTTTCGAGTGTCTGCAGATAGACACAAAGGATATACTCTTCATATGTGGTGGTGCTTTTGTAGACATTGAAAAGACGATTTCAGAGAGGTACTACTAGTGAGCAACTCCCTAAAACTCTCATCTTTCTTCGTCTCATCACGTTGCCTCAAGATATCAACTGAATATTTTTTCTGGTCCAGGCGCCATAATTCCTCGATAGAGTTTGGTGCGCCTGTACGTGCCAACATGAGGGCGGGTGGCGTTATAAACGCCTCTGTTGCATCAAACCTAGCTCTTTTAGAAAGCATCCTCATGGATTTTATGTACGAGGTAAAGTTCATTCCCATTATGTACAAACCCCATGTCATTACTTCATGCTCTTTTACATTGCCCTTGAACCAAATCCACGGATTCTCCTCAGGTAATTTGCATTGCATACCCCACAGTAATCAAAGGGAGTAATTCCTGTTCTAGCTAACCGAATAATGGTTTGGTTCGATAACCGAATTATCTGAACTGCTTGTGCTAAATTGTTGCAGACAACCAAGGAGGGTATGGAAAGTGAAACAGAGTCGGAACAGGATATTCCGTCCGTTGTAGCAAGTATGTAATGGTATCATCCATCATCATCATGATTCAGAACATCTGGTAAATGTGTCTATGTATGCATAATCTTATGCTTTTGTACATAAATGAAAGAAAGAAAGTAACAACGTTGGATCAGAAGGTTAAAAGAACACATGGATGCACAGTTTCCACATTGATCAAGTGGTGATGTAACTTTTATTCAATGACCCATCTTTCTGTTACTCTATCTTAATCCAAGGTCATCTGTAAAGAGTTGCAATAATATTCAAGTCATAATCTTTATTTAATTCAAGAAGATGTCCCATCATATAATTACACTTTTGAGTTTCGTATTTAAAAATCTTTCATGTAATGGTACATACAAGGCTGTGAGGGAGAGATTAATTCTACTCTGACAACCCGGAGAAGAAGGCCACGCCGGTGGAAGGCAACCACGTTGAACCGGAAATGAACTGAGCCACTGTGAACTTGCTTGCCTCAACCGTTGAAGTAATCACATGATAACCCGGCCACTTGATTCGTTGACCCGTGCCTGATCCCACCCCTCGGTTCATATACTCACCATAGTACAATGTATCCAATGCAAACGGACCATTCCACTCCAACCATCCTGTCGGGTTAATATGATCTCCCATATCTGACATCATGTACACAACTCTAGAGTATAACTTCCACGGACGCCCAAGATACGTTGGAAAACTACCTTTGGAGGGTTCAAGATCCGCCGTGGCTAGTAACTTGCAAGCGTGTATCGATATCCCCGTGTTCTGGTTCGGGTCTTTCCGGTTCTGAGCCGTTATGGTTATTTTCTGTTGAGGCATTGGTTTACGCGCATAGATGTTACAACTCTGTAAGACCACAGCTGCGTTCCCGAATAT
>MU105631.1:0-468949 GCA_012274485.2 Sinapis alba | reverse complement strand
GGGAACACTTGGTTTAAGACCTTCAAGGCAAAGCTAATTCATTTGCAGAACATGTCACTCAAGAACCATACATAAAGAGTGTCACTTTCACATAAGTTGAAACAATCTAACGTCATTGTTCACTTAACATAAGTATTTTCAATAAGCCCACTTCCTCAAAACAGAGTGTATGTCTCTACATTGGGAACACTTGGTCTAAGACTTCAAGGCAAAGCTAAATCATTTGCAGAAAACTCAAGAATCAAACATAAAGTGTCACTTTCACTTATGATTAACTCATTGTTCACTTAACATATGCCTTTTCAATAAGCCCACTTCCTGAAAACAGAGTGTGTGTAGTTGTACCTTTGGAAACACTTGGTCTAAGACCTTCAAGGCAAGCCTGGAGTTCCAACCAGCATAGCCACGAAGGATTATGTCAGCCTGTGAGATACATCAAAAAGATTGAAACTTTTAAGTGTTACAGTTATGGATCTGAGTAAAAGAAAAGACACCATTTATGTTCCTTAATCATTAGCTTGTTGACACTGACAAGAACATAAGAGTGGAAGTTGTCCACTTGCAATTACAGGTGAAGTGGTCTGATTGAGAGATTAGTCAGAAACAGAAAACGAAACAGCATTACATCTCTAGCAACCCTGCAAGGGAAAGAGAGAGGATCACAAACCGTGCGAGAGTAGATGTTAGCGAGAGTGGCTCCCCATCCACCATCGCTGAAGCTGTATTGAACGATTGAAGAACCGAACAGGACGATTTGAGGTCTTCCTGGACCAACCATTGGCTTCTCCTGGTCGAGCTTCTATCGTTTGCTCCGTCACACTTGAATGATCCGGTTAGATCTTCACTATTGGACACATCGACAAATATTCCCTAATGATTCCTCAAAAGAAAACAAAGAATAAATTCAAAACGGCAATTCTCTTAAATAGGCATTTTTAAGTTTTTGTCACAAAAATAGCACTCAAAAAATAAAATGACCAAAATAGACTTTTTTTTTTGAAAATTTGATTTTTTTTTTTTTTTTTTGAAATTTGAAACTCTAACCTTAAACCCACCCCTTTACTCTAAACCCTAAAGTCCAAATTAGTTAACCCTAGGGGTATAAATGCATATAAATGAATTTTTTAGCTTCTAAAAAAAATATTTTGGTCATTTTCTTCCTTCAAAACTATTTTTGTAACAAACAAACCAAAATGGGCTATCTAAGGGAATTTCTCAATTCAAAATCTAAGTTAATAAATCTTTTTAGAAAATACATTGAAAAATACTTCTTCTCTATTATTTGAAGTGGTTTTTAAAGTTTTTCTAAAAATTAAAAAAACATGTAATTTATCTTCGATTATATAAAAATACTATTAAATAAAATTAGTTCAGTCAATAAAAAAATATAGTATTTTATGATTAGTATTGTATATAACTATAGATTGTATTGTTCAACTGCTACTATGTATTTATAAAAGATAGAGAAGAACGGTAGTTTTAGGAGCAACTTTTAAATTAGTTTTTGCTAAAAATACAAATATTACTTTTTCCGTTTTATTTTAATTATCGTTCTGAGTTTATGTACATATATTAATAAAACATATAATTTTGTATATTTCCAAAATAAAAACACAATTATCTATACATCTAATCATATTGCAACCAATAGAAAAATAAATTGGAGATTTTTTTTTGTATTTTGTTTGTATTTTGTAGAATTAAAGTGAAATCTATGGAATGGCCATCTCAAGCGATTTTATTCAGCAAATTTACAAGGAAAGATCATATGACTGAAGGTTCCATCAATGCAGCCATAGAGCCCAAAGATTTCTGACTCTCTTCTGGATTCTTCTTTCAGTGTTTGAGTTTATATTTTGAGTAATTATGTTTTGATAAAACCAAACGAGTTTTTTTCTCAAAAAAAAAAAAAAATCACGACACTCGAATGAACATCGTTAAGTACCAAAAGAAAGTACTATGACTTGCATATATATTATTATTTTTTGCTAAAATATATATTATTATTACTTTTTCTTAACAGATTATATTGTTGGTTTCATATGAGAATCAACAATGATAAGAGTAGAACTGAGTTGTGATCAAGACTTGAGATTCACACAATCTTTCAACTTGAATTTCCGCATACACCTTGTTATTTTTGCAAAGATTTCTGACGTGGTTAATCACCAAAACGTAAAGATGAATAATCTGAATATTTCCATGGTTGTAAGATTGTTAAGATCATATTATTTGTAATCATGTGGTTGTACATGAAGTTGTAGACGATATAAGACAATGATTAATCGGGGTTTCTTAAGGTGGGGTTCTTAACGGAAGTTAAGAAACAGTTTCTTAACTTCCGCTAAGAACCTCACCTTAAGAAATCCCGGTTAATCATGCTCTAAATATTGATTGCTAACCGTTGAATTCACAGCTTTAATTTTTCATTTATCATTAGGATTCTTTGTGTGAAGATATGATATTTTTTTTTCCATTGCGAGAAGGTGTGAGTATGATTCCGTCTAAGAAGTTATGATGTCTCTTGTGAGAAGATAAGAATTTGTAATAGAATTCTCTTGTTCCGTACACATCAAGGGACCAGCTCTTCAAATGGGTCCGTAGCCGAATTATATATAGAAAAACTGCTAGTGGTCTATAGAAGCCCCCTAACATGTAAAACTAGAAGAACTTACAAAAACTGTTAGACGCTTATATTCCATATATAATTTAAAAACCTTATAAAACAGACAAAAGATAGTATCGTATCTTTCTATCCAAGAAGAGTGGGTCGATATCAACATCTTCCACATGCATGTGAGAAGTGTATAGACGTATCCTCAAGAAGGCAGCTTCCGGGAAGTTTCCTATAACGCCAAGTACAGTTTAATGTGTTTTGGACTTTTCATCATTGTGAGTTTGTGATCCAACGCCTTTCGTCCATACATATATGTCGATGAACTCAAACAAGAAATCAGTGTATAACTTCCAAAATCAACAAAGATTTGTGGGGGTGTTTCCAGAATAAATTACGTTGTGGTGTGTCTCGGACAAGACAAATGCTTCTTTCAGCTGTACGTGTTTGTGTCTTTATTTACCAACTTGGGCTAATGATCGGGGTTATGGACCATTTATTTCAATATCGGTATAATTAATATTTTGATTATGATAAATTCTGTGAGATTAATGGTGTTATACATATCATTATTTTGAAGGAAGGTGTTGAAGAAAAAATCTCAATTTGAAAATATATAAGGAACATAAGTAATACATAAGAGACTTAGACCACTCAAATTATCATAATTGGTTTTAAGTTAAAATCCTAAAAAACTTATCAAATTTGATATGGGGTTTAAGTAACCTTATTTTCTCAAGATTTAACGTTCTGTTTAAATACCCCTATCCCACTTCATAATATAAATATTGTGAATTATCCCCTTAACAACATTAAACATCAGATAAGAACCATATAGAAAAAGTGTTTACCGCGCTGGCATGGAAGCTATATATATTAGTTTAAAATTGTGAACTCGGTGAACCGATCGAGTGGGATTGACCTGCGACCTATAGTAAGTTTGTGGAGAGTATAATATTTATAGATTTCGGAATTAACTGGTTCCGGCAGATTAGAATCAGTATCTCAAAATCGTTTACTTGTTCCACGTCTCTCTTTAATATCTATGTTTCTTTTGAAACATCGAATATTCTTCTTCTAATTTCTTGAGGGTTTCAAACTGAGCCACGTATCTCAAATGATTGAGCCACCTCCAGCTCTGATTTCAAATTCTAATTATGCTTTTTAAAAGAAAAAAAAAATGAAGTATGAAATAATAAATAGAGGACAAATGGGAAGGAGTCACTTCCAACCTTTTATTAAAACTACCTCCTCGTTAAGCAAAAAAGGCACACTGCTTCTTCCTCCTCGTTTTCAAACTACACGACACAATCTTGGACCCTTGGATTCCTCAAAAGAACACACTATGAATGCACGTGTCATGCCGATGCTAATCCTTATTTCTCGTCTTATGCGAATTACATTTCGATATCGACTGGGCCATTTATCTCACTATGGGAAGTTTGAGTTGAATTCTCATACTCGAGTTATCCATAATGGGTTTCCGTACATACCGGTACAGAAAGTTAAAAGGTGTATTGTAAACAACTAAAGTATATGTATATTCTAGAATCTGAATGATTGACATGTGAGTGACGCGGATGTAAAAATACTTTCTAAACATGTAAAAACTTTTACCGTTTAATTGGATATTTAGATATACTAAAATTTACTATTGTTGTTTTATGAGAGGAATCAATGAAGCCATAAGATATAGTCTTTTATGTTTCTAGTTTTAGGGATTTGTTTCAGTGTCTTCTCTAGAAATAGATAAATAAAACATTTATTTATTTAGTCACCAAATTAAATACGTGATACAATTATTTCGTACGATTTTTAATTCATAATATTCATCAAAATTATGAATAAATATTAGATTTTTAGGGTTATAACTATTATATATAAATCTTATTCAATTCATTTTTCACAAAAGTATACCATTATTATGTTATTTTGCTGATTTCCTGAAATGTCAGTCACATTTGTTATTTTCAATGTTGTAATCCAGCAAATATATCTTATTCAGAAAAATATATAATATATATTATGTAAAAAAATATGCTTAAACTATATGTTATTTTTGAGAATCCTACTATGTAATGATTCTAAGTCATTATCTTCTTAGAATACTTAGCTTCCTAAAAACCCATTCAATGTAAATATCAAATTATAATTTGGAACAAATTGCTTGCTTAATAAAGATTTATTTTTCTGAATATTCTGCTACTATATTAAAACATTATTGACCAAAGATAGATTTTTACTTTATCATAAAGTGGTAATTCCCAAAAAATCCAGATTTGATAGCGCCATGTTTTCAACTACACGTATCTAAGCTACCATTTTTAATCTTGTTACCCAAAAATTAAATAAATAGACAAATCCAAAGGAAACTTCCCGGAAGCTGCCTCGTTTTGGACTCATATAATATAATAGTACTTACTATATAAAAACATCTGTGACGGCATTATATATAAACACAACATTATAAGAATCAGCAAAGCAAAATTATTATAACATCAAGTCAAAGAGCCTCAAAACACATATTAGTTATTTTGAATCAGTTGTAGAAATGGCGGGGATCGTGCAGGAACAATGGTCAGTGGTGGAGAACGCGAACACAACCATGACTGCTAAGGGATCGAGCAGAGAGTTGAGACATGGAGGAAGAACAGCTCACAGCATGTCTTCTTCTTCGTTGAGGAAGAAGTCAGACCTCCGAGTGATTCAGAAGGTTCCATACAAAGGTCTTAAAGATTTTCTCTCTAATCTTCAAGAAGTCATTCTCGGCACAAAGCTTGCCATACTTTTTCCGGCTATACCTGCTGCCATTATCGGCACTTATTGCGGCTTCAGTCAGGTGAGATTTGTTTCATGTTCTTAAAGCTTTTCTAGTAAACTAAACATTCAGAATATTACCAAACAAAATAGCATTCAAACTCCTTCAGTTTTGTTTATTGTTTTGAACAAATATTACTATATTACATCTAGATATTGATCATTTTACGTGTCGGATTAAAGATATGGAATACTATCAGTTATGTTTTTATTCGACATTGACAAAACGTAAAACAAGAAATTTATTTTAAACAATCAATTCCCTAAAAATGTGAACAATATATGAGGAATTTGTAATTAAATTGTAATATATTTTGGCATTATTCGCGTATCTGATTGAATTATTTACTTTCCACTAAATAAGGATTTAGTGGAAGATTTTAATTGATTGGATCATTTGCAATCATTTACGTTTTGAAATTTATTATTTGGTGTGTATTGCCACGTAATTGATAAACAATATATTTACCCAACATATACATACAGCATGATGATATATTAATACATAAAATTTTCATCATCATCGTCTTCCTCTTGTTCTTGACCTCGAACATATTCATAATCATTAAATTTTATTTTTTTTGAGAAAAACTTACATTAAGTTAAAATGATGAATATTACAGCCATGGATATTTGGACTGAGCTTGCTAGGACTCACACCTTTGGCTGAGCGAGTCAGCTTTCTGACAGAGTAAGTATTTTATTTCATCCTCATCCAAAAACTTATTCTTATTCTATCCATTTAGATTTTATTAGTTATTTGAATTATTCACCTTATGACATTATCTTTTCGATCAGTACAAGATTTAGCCAACTGTCTATGAAATGAAATCGTATCAATCTGTCTGTAGATAAAACATCACGTTAAATAAATAAATATTGTATGTCTCTTTCAAGATTTAGCCCATTGTAACTTTGTCAGCACATTATTTGAAGAGAATTTATTTGAAAGGGGTTATCACTTGAACCTGACATTAGTTCGGTCCGAATCCACCGTACATTTGTTCGTTTATTACTTATGCTTTTTGAAATAAATCGACCAATATGTCTTTCGGGATTCGTCATCGCATGATTGGATATCACCGACCGAACTCAATGATTTTCCACTCATATATGTCGACGTGACAACATAGTACAATCTAGAATCAATTTTAATATAAAATGTCCCTCTTATTAGTGATTTATAATTATATTTTATGTGGTAACTCTGTAATAAAATCTCTCGTACATCTCGTGCAGGCAACTAGCTTTCTACACCGGTCCTACATGTAACGTCTTTTTTACCAACTATTCTTATTATTTATAATCTACAAAATACAAATTCAATGAAAAACAGTAAATTTTATATCTTATGAGTCCGAACTCTTGTGTTTTTCTGAACTGAAGTGGGTGGTCTACTGAACGCAACGTGTGGAAACGCAACTGAACTGATAATCGCGATACTGGCATTGACCAATAACAAGGTCGCGGTGGTGAAATACTCGCTGCTAGGTTCGATTTTGTCGAACCTTCTACTGGTTCTCGGGACTTCGCTCTTCTGTGGTGGAATTGCTAATCTCCGAAGGGAGCAACGGTTCGACCGGGTATAGCCTCACTATATCAAAAATAAAGAAAACCAATAGTATTTTGTTATAATATAAAATAAACTGAACCGAAAACGGAATAGGTTGGGCACTAAAAACCTTAACCGGTATTATTAGGGTATATGTAACTTCTATCTGAATAATTAATCAAGTGGTAGTAGTATAGTAGTCCGGTTAATATTTAAGTAAGAGCATCATTATTTCGGAGTTCTTGGGGTGAGATTAAATGAACTTCACCCTAAAAACCTCGGGATAATAATGCTCTAATGGACTTGATGAGGAACCACATTAATTTGTTTTTTGTGGTGTCTTTTCTTGTTATTGTTGCAGAAACAAGCCGATGTGAACTTCTTTTTACTCCTAATGGGACTGTTGTGTCACTTGCTGCCACTGTTGTTCGGATACGTTGGAAACGGAGAGACCTCAGCTGATTTAATTGCAGACATGTCACTGAACTTGTCACGAGCCAGCAGTATTGTTATGTTGATCAGTTACATCGCCTACCTCGTTTTTCAGCTTTGGACTCATCGCCAATTGTTCGACGCACAAGATCAGGTATAAACATATAAAACACATATATAAAATAAGTAAGGAAGTCAATTTTTTTTTGTGTTCTAACAAACTTTAAACGAACTTTGGTTTAGGAGGACGAGTATGATGACAATGTCGAGGAAGAAACCGCTGTGATTGGATTTTGGAGTGGATTTGCGTGGCTGGTTGGGATGACACTAGTCATCGCATTGCTATCAGAGTATGTTGTAGCCACCATTGAGGTAACTTTTGCTAAGTTTCATGACCTTTAACAAATTATTCGTTTTCAAAATCTTAATGAACTATATATATACATTGTTCTACAAAACTAGTTTACGCTGTGCCTAAATGGTCACCTAGGAATCAAATCAATCATAAGCAAAACAATTTTCTAAATAAATAAACAATTTCTTGAACATTTACAAATAAACAGTAAGCTTTATCTTTGGTTAGGAAGCATCGGATTCATGGGGACTATCAGTGAGTTTCATAAGTATCATATTGCTTCCTATTGTTGGAAACGCAGCTGAACACGCTGGAGCCATCATTTTCGCTTTTAAGAACAAGCTTGTGAGTTCCATTTTAGCATCAATATATCCCTTTATAAAAAAAAATTGTGAATTAACCAAAAAAAAAAAAAATACAATGCATTAACTCATTTAGTACAAATATTTTGTAGGACATATCTTTGGGAGTTGCCTTAGGCTCTGCAACTCAAATAGGCTTATTCGTTGTCCCCTTGACCATTATCGTGGCATGGATTCTAGGAATTAACATGGATCTCAATTTCAATCTCCTAGAAACTGGTTCTCTTGCTCTTTCCATTATCATCACAGCCTTCACATTACAGGTTAAACATTTTTTTCAGCACTTTACAAAGATTATTGATTCATTATAGGACGATTTACAAGATTCAAGTATCAATGCTTATGTGTTATGTTTTGTGGTTCTTTAGGATGGGACTTCTCACTACATGAAGGGATTGGTTCTCTTACTTTGCTATATCATCATTGCTATTTGTTTCTTCGTCGACAAACTTCCTCAGAGTGAGTTAATTTTCATATTTTATATTAGTAATACATATACGTTACTAGATGAACAATAATGATTACATAACTGTTTTTTTCTTTTTCAGAACAACCAAATGTTATTCACTTGGGACATCAAGCTATGAACAATGTTGCCGCTGCTGTCGGCGAAGGAGTTTTCTCATCTTAAATCTGGAATATTGCCAATGTGTTGAAACAAAACTCTCAAAGGGACACAGTGGAGAAGAAAAATTTGCCCAATTTCTTGATTCATTTTCAAAAATTAAAGAACTTGTCAGAGAGATTTCTTAGATTCAATGAGTGTATTCTCACATTATGCTTTGTGTTGTGTTCTTGATGATGATGAGTTTTGAGAAGTTTTTTTGATGTTCATATGTGGGTTTTAGATGGACTATATATCTATTAATATTGTCTAATGTTATATAATCTCATTATTTTATGATTAATAATTCTTCGTAGCAGTTAGTATGGGACTATTAGTTTTTTTTCTTCCATAATAATGATTATCAGAACAGCCGTTGAGGATGTGTTTTAGAAATAAATTGTTATTAAATACTCCTCTAAACTGTATCAAACCAAAAGATGTGCATGGTTTAAACTTTTAATAAACCGAAAATTTTAAAAACAAAACCAAAGCGCAAATCGGAATGTGACCCGTCCATCACAGTAACTAAATGTTTAAACCATGCATGGCTTGATACAGGTTAGACTTGGAGTCGGTTGATCGGTACATGTATTACTCAGTACCCGACCTTCATGGGCTTATATGGACTAAAGCCCAATAAATTACCTCCTGGGCCTACTAGATTTACAGTAGAACAAAAACAAATAAATAAACCAGGGTCGTGAGGAGTTTGAATCACACGATATACGAGGCTGCTTCATTGGTCAGTTCATTCAAATATCAACCGTCCGATCATTAATCGCCGTTATACATCAAACGGTTCAGATTTAATATATGCAGTCAAAGGGACCTACGTCAATTACATCGAATGCCCCCACCTTCAACGCTCCAGCTCCTGCAAAAGAGTTACCTGACAAACAGAATAGTGGCAGTTGCGTAAATCTCTTCTTCTTCTCCATCGTTGTTTATTACGCTGAAAGTGAGCTCGTTTCAAGTGTGAGAAGAGGTTTCGTTAATGGCGAACGTTGTGGCTCGAGACGTAGACGAAGAACTCTCTCTGTTCCTGGAGATGCGAAGGCGCGAGAAGGTTCAATGTGTTTCTTCTCTCAAAGAACCTGGTGAGTTATCTGATTGATCTCTCTCTCTCTCTTTCTCCGAATCTGAGCTCACGGAAACTGAATCTAAGAATCGGACTAGGACGATCGTGCTGAATCTCTCTGCTTATACATTTGAACTAGCTCGTTGTTTCCGTATCTCTCATAGTGATCGGATCTACGAGAAGTCTGGTGGATTCCAAGTATTGATTGATCGATTAGCTAAGTTTCTCGTCAGTTTCTTGAATGTATGTATCATATTGTTGGATTTTTTTCTCAGGAAAAAACAGTGTTGAGGAGACTACCACAGAGAGTTTAGTGTCAACAACAACGAGATATGTTCATCTGCGTAGGAGCGCCATTGAAACGTTCTTGGACTCCGAGAACAACAAATCAGATTATGAATGGTACTTCTTTGTTTAGTGTTTGATTCTGTAAATGAGATTCTGAACATTAGCTCGCTTCTAAGAATCCAGGTCTCATCTTATTGATGTTTGCTTCTGTTAGATAGAATGTAGATGCCTCAATAGGATTAGATTCACTACCTTTTTGTTGAAGACATAAACATCTAGAGATGATATTTTCTCAGGTTACTTGCGGCTCCAGAGACACTAGGTGAGAAAGAAGCCCAAGAGAACTCTATGGTTAAACTTAAGCAGCCTAAAGCAGCTAGGTCCACTGCTCTAAAACCACGGGTGAGAATCAATTACCAAACTTTCAAGTTATATTTTTGCCAGTCTATGTTACATTTCTCTTAGTCCTAAGTAATATGGCTCACTTCATCTGTGGAATGTGTTCATTCGCTATGTTATAAACGTACCCTCCTTGATGATTACTCGTGCTGATTCATGTTAAGCTTTTGTTTTGCAGGTTGAAAACATTCTGCAAGAACCTGTGACGTTGAGCGTTAAGGCTTCCAAGAAAATCACAAGGTTGGATTCTTCAACAGCTGTGAGCAAACAATCCAACACCATTGCAGAATCAAAACCAAAAAGTAAGCCTCCAAGACAAAGACAAGCCACACCAACTCCACGAACCACATTATCTTCCACAATACCACCCAGCTCTGCTCGGAATCCAAGTCCAGCTCCTAGAGCCTCTTCAATCAAATCAAATCCACGAGCATCTGCACTTACCCGTTCATCCTCTGTGGGGAAGTCAGTTCCTACTACTGCTAAGTCTACACCCTTAACAATCCGTGAAATACCGGTTAGACCAGTCTCAGCATCTAGAGGCAGAGGATACAGTTCTGCTGGCAGATCAACGGGACGGTCTTCCAAGATTATCGATGATGTGAATCCTGTTTTGATGGGGACTCAAATGGTGGAAAGAGTGGTGAACATGAGGAAACTGCCACCTCCTAAACATGATGACAACAACATGAACTCGGGTTTCGGGAGAACTCTCTCTAGGTCGTCTCTTGATATGGCCATGAGGCACATGGTACGGTTCCTAATTCCTTCAAACATTGAAGCTAACTCAGTTGTAACTTGCCAGCCTTTCTCAGTAACTTCTCACAAAATTTGAAGTTTCGTCTGTGCAGAACATAAAGCGTAGCGTTCCGGGGAATCTACGGGTAACAAACAATGCCACAAACTCAATGGACAAGAAGGAGTCATCGCCATCCTCTTACTTCCCTGATATGCCAGCATTCTAGTTAATGAAATTCTCTGTTGACTTTGCAACAACAGTCTTATGGAAACTACCTTCTTCTTAGCATATAGACGTTACATATCATATGGTGAACTTATTTTATTAGAGAATAGTTCCTCAGAACACCATTAGTTGGTTATATGTTTGGGTTACTTGTCGTATACGTCATTAGCCGTCTGTTCACAAGGAACGGAAATTTGTATGACAACCAAACTCGCACGTACGTGGAGAGGGACAGTTGCTGAGTTAAGCAAGAGAGAGAAACAGCAATAGTCTCAGAGTGAGTTGAAGATAAACGAGGAGAGAAGATAATGAGACGGTGAGCCGCGGAGGAGCTCCGAGTAGAAGCGACGTCATGGCCGTCTGTGTGTTGAAGGAAGATATAAGAGTTGGTAAAAGTGGAAACTGGAAAGGATAGGCTTTCGTTATCTAATGTTGCTAGACAATTATTTGGACTATTGAGTACTTATTAAGCCCAAATTCATGTGGCTATTAGTCTCATTTAGGCCCAAATATGTTCTGGTTCGACTAGGGTCATATATTTTGGGGGAGTCCAGAGAGAAGAAAATACAAATGTCCAAAAAATATGTTTGGGACAAAACCTAAAAAAAGAGCTAAGTTGCTAGTCAAACCCATTCCACTTGACCCACCAATCTATAAATTAAGTTATTTTTTTTCAAAACCTAATTTGCACAACCAAAAAGATGTTATCCCACAAAATTTGCAGAATTTATGGAACCTACGAAAAATATTAAATATAATAAAAATAAATATTTTAATTAATTATTATTATTTTTAAAATAATGTAAATTATATATTTATAATTAAAGTAATACAAATATTTATAATAGTTTATATATTTTTACGATAATATATCATTATTCCTTAAGATTTTTTTTAAAAAATTACATGTTAATGGATTCCTATAATTTAAATTAGTCAATTCATACTTACCTTATTTAAAATAAGTTCAACCAGTACCCATATTCACAATTCAAATTTTTGTACTGGTTGACCCCATCTACCATGCGTTGGATCAAATGAGCCAAAATTTGATAATCACTCATATTTCTGGTACTACCTTGATTCTACGATGCGTATGATAAGGTTTGGACATAAAATAGTAAAGAAATTTCGAATTAGAATAATTATGACATAGCGAAATAAAATATTGACTATGTATCCCTAAAATATAAAAAGTTGAGAGTACATAATGAGAATATTAGTAAGTATTATATAGTTTCTTTTCATCCAAAGTACATGTGAAACCAGAGCGTATGATATGGGTAATGTTATGAACACATGCCATATATTTAATAAGATAGACAAGAACGGTCCTCTGATCCATTCCTTCAAAGTGTCTGATTAGAGAGAAAGAGTGATAAGTCAATAATGGCACGTGAGTCAGATGAAGAAGCCACGTGCGGTCCCTCCCCCACACCCATGTGCCCCATATAGAAATGACCGGCTCGTCGGTCCAACTTGTCCATGTTCTCTTGTATTTATTTCCCAATTAAGTAAAAACTTGCAAAAATTAAAGATCCTTTTTCACTAGGTCTTTTTATAAATGTCACATTCCGGTTTTATGTATGTTTTCTTACCTGTTATCTCAGTTTCAGAATGATCCATATTCTAAAAAAAAAATATTTTTAAAAGATTTATATTTTAAATTTTGTACACTTCAAAAATATTAATTATATTTATTGAATTTTGGATTGGTTAAAATTTATAGAAAATAGTTAAACACAGAAAATAATACATTTATTATAAAGTTTAACGTATTTTCTTAATAAGTGTGAAAACTCTAGAATATGTAATATTTTGAAATGAAGAGAGTATGATTTAGTTTTTTTTTTTTGACGAAAATTTAGTTTATTTCTTATTTCGTATAAAAAATGTTAGAGAAAATCTATTTTCTAAAGACAATTTTATTAAATAATTCATTAGCTACGCCAACAATGAAGATTATAATAAGGATTATTGCAAGCCAAATAAAAGAAGAGAAGTCGTTACAATTTTTAGCCTATTGTTTTAACAATACCGAATTAAGAAAACCACACGCTACTATATTATCGACCTAATTAACGAGTGAAAAATACAACACCCAAAAAAAAAAAAAAAAAAACTAAGAGCTTTAACACGCATTCAAAGGGGATGTGTAATAAGTACACTATTTTCGTGGCTTTTTACTCCCACACGTATAAAAACACAAAACACGAAAATAAGAAACAAATAATTTTTTAATAAACTCCACAAAAGCATTAGATCTCCTCTCAAAGGCGGTGGTGTAAAGCGGAGACCGGAGCATGAGCGGCGGCGGCAGGTGGAACTGGTGATTTACATTGGTAACACTTAGCAAAGAGACCAAAAGTGTCGACTTGACGAACAAAGTTGGTTACACTTGCCCATCCACCAAACCCGAACCCGACTATTAGAACCCAAACCACCACGAAAGCGTTCAACACGTACATCGCCGTCCAGCTCGGCATGAAAAACGGTGGCTTCTCCGCCGCATTCTACAAGAACAATCCAAAAATACAATTAAAAATCAAAAACTATTGAAGAGAGAGAGAGAGAGAGATAATGAGTGAGTGTGTATGTGTTTGTCGTATGGTAATGGACAAAAGCCAAAGCTGTGTTTGACCCATGAATGAGTTATGATTGTGATTTGTCATACTCAGACATTCACTTTTAGATCAATGTTAGGCAGACAGTCCCTATTGTACAGCTCCTGACTCTTACCTATTCTCTTCTCTCCCTTGTTTTCCTCATATAACTATCCCTTTTCTAACTTCTTTTTCTTTTCTATTGTTAGTAATATACTAACTCCGTTCTTGAAAGTAAGATTTTCTAAATTTTATTCTTGTTCTACAAAAATAGATTTTATATATTTTTAAGATATTTTTGTATACTTTTAAGAAACGTTAATTATGAATATTTGAATTGATTAAATTTTATTGGTGAATACTTATTAGAAAGTGTTGAGAAAATAAATAATAAATCAAACTATAAATATTTATTATATTTTTAATAAACGTGAAAATTCTATAAAATCTTACTTTCGGGAACGGAGGGAATAACATACACGAGTTTGAAACAGAGGGGAAAAAACAAAAAAATAATTCATGGTCAATTACTAATTCAAACCTAACCAGAAAACATGATATTGTATTTTTTTTCACTTTTTGAAAAAGCATAATAAACAAATAAGAGCTTTGAAACTAACTCAAATAAATATTGGGAGGGGACGCCAGTAAGGAATGTGGGTGATGATCCCATCTTCCGTAAGATACGGAACACTGAATAAGACCTTTATACCCTCACAACCCTACCCCTAACTATAGAATTATTCAATAATCGCACATCATTAGGAGAATTATAGTGATTATAAGTTTATAAAAATCTAAACCATTGTTTTCAATCAAGCCACGGTATTGTTTTGCATATGCATGTTATAATATCTTAATCATGTTATAGCGCAAAATGTAAACCATTTCTAGTCTCGATATTTAAGTTAAAGAGAGGAGATTTGTAAAAGCAAACCTGACGAGCGGAAGCAGATCGGTAAGTGAGCATGTGAGCGAGGGCAGGGATGATATAGACGGTGAAGCTAACCAGAAGAGCACCAACCGCTGAATTGATTGGACCGAAGAACGGGAAGATAATAGCTAAGAACCATATCGGTATAACCACAGGCAATCTAGCTAATGCCCTCAAGAAAATGCTCTTTGTGTCATGCATCCCTATCACTTTCTCCCACACAAAGTAGAGCGGTGTACACGCGAAGCCAAACGTTATAAACTGCATTAACACACATTAACATTAAGCTTCAATTATTAACCTTATGATAGAAACAATAAAACGTTAATATACTAAAGGTTTCATTATAATTTATACTTGGTGAATGAGCATGAGGATAACGGCGGCGTCACGCCACCCGTTCTTGGGGAGAAGAGAGAAAGCATTGGAGTGGTTGAGAAGTGCGTCTCCAAAGGCCCAGTAAACGGCGGAAGCTGACGGAATCGTTAATGTGAAAACGTATAACGTCGCCATCAAGTAAATGTACTTAAACTTCTGTGGTTTCCACATTGCATGCATTATCTCACTGCATAATTAAACTTTAGTGTTAATACCCATATGATTAAATAAAAAAATTATCAGATAAGCATAAGGGTTTATTGACATTTCGTAGACGAGAACTATTACTAGCTAGTAGAGTAGAGGTGGACGAGAACGATTACTAGTAGAGGTGCTTGGGTGGCATTCAATAAATAGTGTAGGGGTAAGAATATTGATTTTATTATTAAGTTTTATTTTATAGACTCTTACAATTTTATTAAAGGCTACTAAATGTTTTTGTAACATTTTATCTACTACTTTAAGGATAGAAAAATAATAATGATAATCATCATGACTAACAATACTACACCTGATTAGCCGGCAAAAGCTGCAATAGAAGCGGCGATAAAACGATACAGCACCCGGAATTCAATATTAAATTTTATCATATACTTTTACTGCCATTTGAGCTTTATCTTAAATAGAGTATTCAACTATATCTGACAGAACTTAATAAAAATTTACTAACCTATAAAATATAGATGGATTAATAGTAAATTATTAAGAGAAAACTTACACAGTAACTGCGTGACCACCGAAGGTATACAAGATATTGGTAGCTCCCGTAAAATAAAGCACTAGCTTTGTTGGACCAGTGTGCTTCACACCTTCCGTCTAAAAATACCACAAGAAATCAAAAGCAAATCTTAAACAGTGATTTGATTAAGAGAATATTAAACAATTCTATAATTGCCTAGTTTTAGAAGCAAAAATAAATACAAATTTGGGTTTAGATGCACAGAATAATTCAATTTTTTCACCTAATCTTAAAAGAGAAATTCGAATATAATTTCTTTTTAATCAAGGGCATATACTGTCACCTCAATGCAAAGCATAAAAATAAGAAAACGACAATGTATTTATCTGTATTATTATATTTTGAAAAAAAAAATCTAAAAATATGTTTAGTATAATAGTACCTGGCCATGGATAATGGAGGCAATGGCTAAGTACCATGCCGTGTAGGTGGTCATACCCAAGCCGAGGAACGACCAGATTCGGTAATTATGAAACGACGGTATAAACACAGTGGTTGCACAACACGCGCCGAATATGTAAGTCCATGTTCTCTTGTCCAAGTGATCGTTTATGTAATAAATGTTACTGCAACAAATCAATCATCATTTTTAGATTAATCATCTATTAATAATTAAAAAGAGAGAGAGATCATTAAAAGAGAGATTAAGGAGACCTGGCACAAGCAATGAGTTGGATTACAGATCCAAACAAGAGGAAAGTGCAGTTAAATGCGAGTCCTATTGCTTTCCAGTATGTGCCAAGTAGCCCATCAAGTACTTCAAACCACTGTTATTAAAATGATTTAGTGAGAGTTAATTACAATTAGTGAGTAATTAGTAAATGATGATAATTATAGTACTTCCTCCGTTTCAAATTACTTGTCGTTATGGAGTAGAATTTTTGTTTCAAAATAAGTGTCATTTTCGGTTTTCAATGTAAAGTTTATTGATAATATTTTCTACTCTATTTTTCTATTTGTTGATATATGGTTGAGTGTATTGGTAATAGTGTTTTTATTTTGAAAATATATAAAAAAAAAATTTTTTTCTTAATTTGTGTGCATAAACTTAGAACGACAACTAATATGAAACGGAGGGAGTACCTGAATAACGTGGTTTTTGAAGTTTTTGCCTTCTTTCTCCTTACGAGCTCGATACTCAACGTAGAGAACACTGATGAGATAAGCAGTCCAGCTTCCTAGCAAGCCATAGAAGATCTGAAGTACTATTCCTGATAACATCCCTAGTTGACTGAACGAGTACGGTAGTGTCAGAAGCACTTGCGCCACCTGAAAAAAAGGTGACAAAACTTAGATCTTGTGAGGATTCTTGAAAATCTTGATTTTCTTGATTTTTTTTTTCTTTCTAAATTTTTGTGGGTTCGTACCTGGTTAGATGCACAGCTGAACCAAGCGTCCCAGACAGAGCCACCGTGCCAGAGGAAGTTGCTTAGTGCAGAACCGGTGGAGGGGTCGTATTCTTCGGTTTTTCCGGTGTGGTTACCGTTGTTGATCTGATCTCCTTCGTTGTCATTTCCGCTAGCTACTATTGCTTCTTCTCCCGCCGACATTTTTGCTTTCTTGCCTCTACTAGATCTGTGTGTGAGAGAGAGAGAGAGATCAGGCTTGGAAGATGATTCAGGTGTGAATCAAGCAGAGAACACAGTTACTAGGATCAGTTATATAACAGAGTGTAGAATTATTATTTTTAGTTCACATTTTTTTCTCTACTTTAGTGAGAAACAGAGTAACTTACGTGTTCTCTTTTAGAGAAGAAGGTGAGAACGAATCAGAAGCAAACAAAGACCAAAACTGATTAAGTAACACTTCTTCTTCTTTTTCTCTTTCAGTGAAGAATATCTACTCTCTCTCTGTCTATTTCAGAGAAGAGAACGCAGAAGATGGCAGAGAAAGAGAGAGAGAGAGAGAGAGAGAGTTCTTTGATCTGAGCAAAAGAAGGAATGAAAGCTAAATAACTTATAAGATAGCTTCGAACTTCACCCCCTCTCCTTTTTATATACCTCCATCACCTCTTCTCGTTTTTTATATATATTTATTTTTTAATAAAACATAAATAGATTACACAGCTGCTGTAAAATCATACCATTAACTCTTTTTAGGTAACGGTAGCATCTCACTTTTTTTTTTTTACGTTTTCTCATTAGTAGTTACTATTGGACATCCAGGATTTCCGGGTTCTATTTAAAAAATAGAATAAAAGCTAAATTATTAAGCCATATGGGTTTAAAATACATACATAAATCGTATATAAGCAAAAAGGATACATCTTTTCCATCTACCAAATCATTAGTTGTACTTGTATGACTCACAAAATATTCATTGATTCGAATTAAGACATAATGACAAAAAAATAATGTAACACAAAACATCAAAGTTGCCGATTTATTGACTTAGCATCTAGAGTTAGAGATCTATATTTTTCAACAGCTCTCTACAGTATATATCTTTAAATATACTACATCCCCTATTTCATAACATAAGATACTTTTATAAATATCTTTCGTTTCAAAATATAAATTATTTATGATACAAGTGTTATTACAAGAAATAATTGGATATTTATAGTTTTTCATAATACATGTGTTATTTCAAGAAAAAACTGGATATTTTATCCTTGATGTCAAAGGTAAGGTCCACAATAATGGTCTAATGAGGTTTACATAAAATTTTATATTATAAACATCTAGTCTGTTAATAAATTGTATTTATGATATCTTTTTTATAAAAATGAAAGTTATTATATTGATGTGCAGTGCACGAATATGCAGTTATTATCAATATTTCTTTTTGATAAATATTATCAATATTAATATGCCAATATTAGCAATCTTTGGTTCTACGTTTTGTAAGTAACTTGCTTGCGCAGCAGCTAAAAAGGTCTAAACCCCCGTGATCCCCTCAGCGTTCTTATACTGAAATGTTGGATAGTTTAAATATTGAATAACATGTTCCCACTCTTAAGCAACAGTTAAATTATTTGTATTCAACGAAACTTGACTATTTCTTGAAACTTTATAAATTTAACCAACTTGCATAATATGATAAACAAATATACAGGACTGCAAATAACCTATTACCTATGTGCGTATAGAGAGTGTATTTATGTAAAGGCGGCAATGTTGCAGGTTTTTCTTTAATTTGGTGCAGAAACTGCAGATTTTACCCAACGAGTTGCTTGTTTTTGCTTCTGTTTCACGCAATATTAATATAGTAAACCTGTAATTCATCACCACATTTGAGAAAACGCATATTTGTTAATTATTTGACGATTATATGTGGTAAGGTTTCAAACTTAAATTAATTGATAATGAATATATTATTCCTTTTCTATATATTTTCAAATCGGATTCCACTAAAAAAGTTGACAACATACTATATTTACATTATTCTCATACTTTAACATCATGCTGATAACTTATAGACTACATATTTCATAGAGTTATATTTGATATGAAATCTAGATATAAGTACATATGCATAGTAACATTAACATCTACCAGACTACCACCTACATATATTTTCATCATATTACTCAAAAAGGTAAAACCAACATAAAATTATATTTGTCCAACATATTCTTCGATTTACACACATGTGAATGTTTTGGACCGGACTCTTTCCACATTTATATATTTTTCTCTATGTTATTATGGATCAAACTCTTTCCCACTGAAACCTAAGGGCATATTTATTGACGGGTTCTTAAGACGGGGTTCTTAAATAAGAGATTTAAGAACCGTCTCTTAACTTTTTTTTAATTAAAGTTAAGAAACGGTTCTTAAATTACGCCAATAAACATGCCCTAAGAGTTCTTGTCATCCTTAGACCGGGAGCCGAAACAACCGAGGCTGTGAAACGCTTACGACTATGACTATGAGCCAAGAAACTCCATAGTTGCAACAAAGCTCCCAGCCGAGACGAGACAAGCCGGAAACGGACCTTCCACGAACTTACACGCTTGAGGCTTTACAAAAGAAACATGCGCACAATGAACACCTGCGCCCCCACACGCCGCCGTTTCATCATTTATAAAGATGCTTTTTTTTACTACCGGACGATTTTGCCATAGATCCCCTTATCGGCTAGTGGGTCCATTTCCTTTTTGACAATTTGTAACAAAATTTTATAATTTTTAACGTTGTAATGAAATCATGTCACAGGTTTGGTAAGCCCTTGCGAACACACTCTATTATATCATACATTTTCTTCTACATATGTTCTATGTACATATGAAGTTGTCATAAATAAATAGTTCTTTTATTAGATTATAAAAACATGTCACCATGTTTTATAAATAGTCTGTGAGGCCTCCATTTTCAAAATATTATATATAATATTCTATTTTGAACAGGTTAATATTAATCTTTTTGACAACGTAGCTATCAAATCGATTGGGGCCATTTCTCATATAATAGACATATCTTGGGAATCTTTGCTCCTGTTTAATTATATAAATCCTTAAAATTTTGTTAGTGAGATTTCTTTTTAAAAATTGAATATTATTAAATAGTTAGTTTTGATGAATCAACACCATAATCGTATCTTTGTACACATGGAGAAGACTACATTCGTAATAAAAGACCAACTGGTGGAGCCACATCGCCACCAACACTATAATTGTTTCCAATATCTACGAATTACAATTTTTTTTAAACAAAATTGATTAAAATATATACTCTCTATGTTTCATATTAGATATATTTTTACATTTTCATATCATTCTAAAGTTTGGTTAAAATATTCAGTTTTACTCTTATTTAACTGTACGTGTACTGTATTTATTACTTTCAATTGTATAAGGGAAAAGAAATAAAATAATTGAAAATTACATCAAAATCGACACTTATTTTATAACATAAGTTTTATTCGGAAACGAAGAAAGTATGTAGCAAGGGAATTTTTTTTTCTTCAAAATTATTAGAAGTCAGATCTGCCAGATTGTGAAGCACTGTAGCCTAATAGTTAAGGTTTAAAGGTTTCTACACTCAGGTTTGGGGTTCGAATCCCATACTATGCAATTTTTTGTAGATTTCAGGAGATCCAGGTTTCAAATCCCGGAGAGAGCGATTTATTAAACAATTATGTAGACAACGGAAGAAAGGCTTACAAGAGGTCCTCAACATGGTGCAAGTAGATTTGGTTAGGAGTGGATCTTCATAGGACGGCTCAGGTGATGCAGTTAGGCGTAGATCCTCAAAAGACAGATAATATTGTCGGTTGTCGAATCGTTTATGTAATCTTTCTCATAATGGTAATATCATAATAAATGAACATCATAAAAAAAAAATCTGCCAGATCTTATTTAGTGTTGCTTCTGTCTCAGTTAATACAAAATATACGAATTTACGTTATCATATTACAATCTAGCAATTAAGACGTAATCCTCAGACGTAAATTTTGATTTTCACATCCGTTTGATATTTGTCCCCTTTTAAGTCATCTATTTGTACAAAAATAAATCGGGGACCAATATTACACTTAAGCAGGCGATGGCTTGAATAATATCAACACAAAAGATATGCTTGGTTAAAGAGTTTTCAGTGCAATTAATATATTTAATGGGACAGTGCAAAATTTCTAAAGTCTTTATATGTATGAAATTGGAAGTGGAGGGAGTCGTCGGCTACAATTTATTATTTCTTTGATGTCGATTCGTCGGTGATATTTGTTAAGCAACCCTGAACATCTATTTGAGACTATAAGTCTCATTATTGCATAGTTTTAAGTTCTTAGAATAATATAAAAATCGTTTCTTAACTTCAATTAAGAAAAATTAAGAAACGGTTCTTAAATAAGAACTCCACATTAAGAACTATGCAATATTCATATTCTTAGTTGTCTTAAAACTCATCTAACTAATTGTAGTTATACTACTTTCTGTGATCAATAACTCGGCTGTAAATTTGCATTACAAACGTTACTCACCGTTTTGCATATTACCAAACAAGCCTCATCTTGCTCGTAGGCAATTCATGAACCCGGTTATCATAGGAAGCATATTGTAATTATCTATGAAAAAACTTACACTTGGACAAAAAAATGGAAAACGAGTGGTGGAAAAATACAGACAAGTTTTATGAAACTTGCCAACCAGGGACCATTAAAGACGTTTGGGACACTGAGTTCACAAATTTTATGTTAACCAATGTTTCAGTTATTTCTTTGTTTTATTAAGACGAGTCTATATAGTCATGTTCATGTAATACACTTTCTTTCGCAAAATTGTTAAAAGAAAATGATAATCGAACTACCATTGTTTTGTGCTTGTATATAACTTTAAAATGATAACAGAATAATTTTGTTCGGTGTGATGAATTAAAGAAGAAAAATATAATACTAGTAAATAATTACGCAAGATGATGTTTAGAAAATGAGAGGAAAAAAGATGGGGGAAGAGTGGAGAAGTAATGATGAGAAGAAGGATATGGAGAGCAGAGATTGGTCTTTCCAACGGGGATCAAGTTTTGGACCTTGTTCCCTTCTGTTCCCTTCACTTGGCCCTACCTTCTTTTTTTTGGCGGCTTTTCCATTTTTCATCTTTTTAAAAATGTCAACTATTTTTTACTTATGATTCCATGTGCTTAGCTTAAGAACCTTTTCTTTGTTTCTTTTTAAAAGTGATTTAATCGAATTTTCCTCCATTTTTAAGCTTATCCCACTAACAATGTTGTGAATGGACTCCACTGTTATTGATAAATAAGACATAAAAGATGTGCATCACTAGTAGATCTATTGTAGATATATAGTTTTTCTTTTTGTTATTTTAAATCCAGTGTAACAAAAAAAAATACTTATGTGAACACCTAAAAATATTGGTAATAAGTGTAAGAATAATAAACGTGGAATTAATTAAGAAGAGCCAAATGGCTGTATGTTTTTTCTTTTATATCAGCGCCATATTATTTATGTGCAATGGTATTTGATTGTAATAGGAATCCTTACTGATTCCACTTTAACAATATTGATGGCCGCAGTTTTTTGGAAAGTATTATTCCCTTCATTTTATATTAAGTGTAGTTTTAATTTTAATTTTTTTTATAAGTGTTATTTTATATATTCATGATAAATATAAAATGTTTTCCAGTTTTTTTAGCTCATTAATTAATAAAATAAAATATTATATTAAATAAAAATAAATTAAATAACAAATTTAATCATTTCCTTTAGTAATTCAGACTAGTAACTCTATGCCATTGGAAAATAAAGTAGTTTGTCGACAAGGAAGAGTGCAAGGAAATCATTTGAGTTTGGAAAATTGATTTTTGTGCATGTGATTATCTAACACGACACCAATATACAAACATCTTATCATTTTCTCTTGCTTTATGGATTACAGAATTGGCTTTTGAGTGGTTTTAATGAGTTTTTTTGTCAACAAAACCTTTGAATTTATCGTAGATTCTCCACGGCGCACCTGGTACTGTGAGTAATGGGACTACAACATGATACATTTAAACTTACAATGATTTTCTAAAATCTCAAATGATGTTACTTTAATAGTCTTTGACCGGTTATTAATCTCCAATTTATTTTGACCAACGAATCACTAGACCGACTGAATGCTTTAATATGTTATTAATATGTCAATGAGATATATGTTTTCTTCCTTGTAAAAAAGCATTGAGTTTTACTCATCTTACTTATCATTCTATACTATATGATTTCCGCATAACTATGTTTTATATTACATTCTTATAAATAATTAAATCGATTAAGACCCTAATTTAAACTAAATTATTATATAAATAAATAAATATTGCTTAATAATAAGTAACAATACATAATAATGAAATATTTTAATGATGTTAATCGATTTAATTATTTATATGTATCATTTTATGATTTTTTATTTTAATACTTTTTTAAGGATAATTCTCTCAAATAGTTTTTTTTTAAAAAAAAATTGTCACAAAATAGTCCTAAAAATAACTAAAATAATCTTTTTATTTTGAAAAATTTAATATTTTATTTTTATTTTTAAAAATTTGAAACCCTAAATCCAAAACTCCACCCCTTAACTCTAAATCCTAAGCCTATGTTAATTAATCCTAGAGATATAAATGTATATTTACCTCTTTAATAAAATATTTTAGTCACTTTTTTAGAGACTATTTTTGTGATAAAAATATTTTTACGGCTATTTTAGAGTATTTCTCTTTTCTCTAAGTAGACTTTTTATGTTTTAATTTATCTTGTTTTAATTTATATTTAACCGCTAAACTGTTTAATTTATTATTTTACTTTCAAGAGCTATTCCCCAAATTCTGAAATAATAATTTCATATTCAAAACTAAAAAGAAAATTCTCCTACTAATTTTTATTTATAGAACTTTTATTGAATAATGTTCGTAACACCATTATTGGTTCGTTAAGAGTTAAGAGTCTTAAGACAATCCACAAAGAAGCTAAAGACAAAATCCCTAGAAGATTTTTCAACGTCTACTTATAGTCAAAATCTATCAGGTGCGAAAGTGACACCAGCATGACGTCGTCCGTCCACACATAAAAAAATTGTTTATTCAATTGTGCAAACTGCAAACTATTCAACAGTACTCAGTAAAAAATAAAATAAAAGTCAGTAAAAGTGATCTCAGGCGTTTTCGATTATTTATTTCGCTTATAGTATTTTTATTATTTCTCTACACTCCATCGAATTTGGACTATAATATATGTTCTAGACACATCTGTCCAATGAATTCGAAACTATTGAAAACCTATAGTATGTTGTATGATTTTCCCTTGTATTGGCTTTGACAATTGTGATTTTGATTAGTAACATTTGGCGAGACAAAATTTATAGCTAACCATCCTATAATATAGTTATAAAGAAACAATCAGAAAATATGTTATTTGTGTTCATGTTATTTGTGTTCATGTTTTTCATTTGAAAAATGTTTTTTTGTAGTCAAGATGAGTGGTTATTGGTTAATATATTGAATTGGTTCTTTTGTGCCTTTAAGTTTAGTCCTTTTGTAAATAATTATATTTTCGAGAATATTCAATTTTTGAGTGGTTAGCGTAAAGAGTTCTTTCTATTGTGGTTAGCTATTAACATAGAATCTTTATGCATTTTCGGTCAAACAATGTATTTCACTAGTTTGTACTTTGTACCAAATAACATATGTTTAATTGTTAGACGCATAGTAGAAAAGTCCACATCATTATTTAACATAAAAATGTCAACGGATTCTGAGATGTAAATAAATGTTGGCAAACCTTTTTGGTTAAGGAACCAGAGACGCGGCTGCGATCGCGTTGCCGGCATAACGTTCTCGATGTGCTCCCATCTTGTTTCTCACAAACAAGAGAGTTTCTACACCTGTAAATTACATTCATATTAAGAATAAAAATCTGTAATTAATTAGAAAAACGCTTTGGATATAAACTTTTATCTATCCATATATGTTAGTCTCTTAAAAAATAAACAGTCTCATATATGTATAGTATTATCCATTTTTCTAATAAAGTTGACAATATCTAGTTAATAACGTGTTTGAAAACGAGGTGAAGATTCAGATTATATTGTCTGATATGTTGGAAAATGGAGAATGATTCAGAAACATGTTTAGTTCAAAGGGGCTCCATGGTCCACTGCATTAACATGAAACTAATGTGGCAAAGTAAAATCATGAGTCTCCATGATAATATCTTTAGACCAAGCATGAAGCATTTGTGATTATGGTACCTTACAGCTTTAGGAATCTCATCTTTACCTTATCCCCCCCCCCCTCCTTTTACTTATATATGTTGGTAAAGAAAATAACATAATATAATGTAACTTAGCACACATTTTTACTATTTCTAGCATCAGTAAACATTCATATATAACATTAATCATTTTGTCAACAATAAAAAAATTATTCCTAGGTGAAAATTATTGTTGACTAAAAAGTACAGGGGAACATTGTAAGGTTCTGTGCTGGAGAAATAAGAACAAGTGATCATTGAAGTATTACGTAAATGAAGGGGTTCTTAATCTTTCTTTCTTGGTATAAATTCTTAGACCATCATTATCCCTAGTCTCTTAACTTGAGTTCTTAGCTTCGGATAAGAGACGGTTCTTATCTTTTCTAAGTTTTCTAATTAAGAAAAGTTAATAACCGTTTTTTAAATAAGAAATATAAGAATCGTTTCTTAACCAAAAAATATATATATAAAAAAGTCAAATCATGAATTAAGAATTCCGGTTAAGAAACCAGAGATAATAATGTCCTTAGATATTCGTAAGGTAGTATAAATCTTTGACTTTTTAACTTCCAGGTTGAGTAGATTTTGACTTTTGTGTTTGTTGACCCTACGAATACCAAAACGTACATAATAAGGAATTAATAAGTTAGATATCTTTATCGCACCCATGATAATACGCTCCTTGCAAATAAAAAAACACTACCAATGAAATGAACAATGATTAACCATAAAAAAAAAATAAAGAAGAAAAGAACTGCAGAAACTAATGCCCACAGATGAGACTAAAACTATAAACAAAATAGTGGTGGATATGAATTATACATATTTTGTGTTATTAATGTCAGATGCCTAACTTTACGGATACAACACCATGTGAGATATGTCTGGATTCATTTCACCGTTCCTCTACTCTTCATTACATGCAGGATGTAGCCAACCAAAATAAATGAGTCGAAATCTTTTTTACTCCTCTACTACTATAATAATGTAGATATTTCTTTGTTCAATCAATATTTTTTTTGTTAAAACTGACAGTAATAGCCGTAAATGGTATCTTTGTGGTAGCGTTTTGTATCAGCAAATATCAGTTGTGCCTTGCGACTTGGGTTCGACTCGGGACAAAACATCAGCCATTTACTTCTGAAGTGCCCTTCAGAGATATTGTGTATTTCTTTCTCAAGTTTAGGTAGTGTAATTATCCACTAAACAAATTAAAGCCCTTTTTTTCTCAAAATCACCGTTTTATTAAGTTTGATCAAAACACTCCTCTTAAGAAGCCCAAACAGAAATCTTAAAACTTACATGAGAAAAATAAAAACTCGCACTCTTGCTCTTTTTGCAAGGCAATTAACACAGTTACACAGATATTACTTAAAAAAAATATGAACGAATAACAAGTTAAAGCAAGCTGAGTAGTTAATATTGAGAAATTCCCTTAGATAACCCCTTTTAGTTTGTTATTCACAAAAATAGTTTTTAAGAAGAAAATGACCAAAATAATTTTTTTAGAAGCTAATTTTTTATTAATATGCATTTATATCTCTAGGGTTAACTAATTTAGACTTTAGGATTTAGAGTAAAGGGGTGGATTTGGGGATAAGATTTCAAATTTCAAAAAAAAAAATTAAAAAAATTGAAAATTTCAAAAAAAAAAAATATTATTTTGGTCATTTTATTTTTCTAGGGCTATTTTTGTGACAAAAACTTTAAAAAAAAAAACTATTTAAGAGAATTGTCCGTTAATATTTTTAAGATTTGATACTTGATTTATGCTTGCAAATTATCAATTTGAAATATTTGTTATTTGGTTTGATCATTGCAAGCACTTGATTTTTACGGAACAAGTACAGAGCGATTAGCAAGTACGAGCGGAGTACCCAGTATATGTGCTCATGAAAGTCTTATAACAAGAACTTAAGAAAAGGCTACGCCTGCTTTCTTGTGTAAAATTCTCAGTGTCGTCTTTAATAAAAATAAATTTTAATGGCTCCAACCCTCTGAATTATTAGTTGGATATATTCATGTATGGATCAGGCCACCACCTTTCGTTTTCTAATAAATTCCTATCTAACTCACAAAAATCATATATCTACATACTCTAAAATTTGAAACAAAAAAAAAACTTTTTCTTAATGTTTCTCCTAATGTTATATTATGTAAGGTCTAACTTTGTTCAGGTGTATGCCCAGATTCTTTTTTTTTAAACTAATCACAGGCTGGGTTTTGTTCCAACGTTTTTTTATACAAAAATTAATTCTCCAAATATTCGTAAACAAATTGTATACAAGCCTATTTTAGGTTTGTTAAAGATCCAATAAATGTTAATTGTGTAGGGTCAGATGTTAACAACAAAATAATATTATGAAGTTGAAATAAAACCCATTATGAAAAAGGAAGTTGAAATTAAGAAAGGGTTCCCATCGAGAATAATGTGCTCTTTATCTTTTAGTAGTAGGTGGGGACTACGTACTTAGTATTTATTTTCAAAGTTTTAGTACAAATAATTTGAGCCCTTTTTCATGATAGTTTGCGAAGCTTTGAGATAAGGGCAATTCTCTTAGATAGCCCTTTTTAAGTTTTTGTCACAAAAATAGCATTCAAAAAATAAAATGACTAAAATAGATTTTTTTTTTTGAAATTTTGATTTTATTTTATTTTATTTTTTGAAATTTGAAACCCTAACCCCAAACCCACCCCTTTACTCTAAACTCTAAAGTCCAAATTAGTTAACCCTAGGGGTATAAATGCATATAAATGAATTTTTTAGCTTCTAAAAAAACATTTTTGTCATTTTCTTTCTTAAAAACTATTTTGTGACAAACAAACTAAAAAGGGCTATCTAAGAGAATTTCTCTTGAGATAAAGCTTAACTTGATAAATCTATAGAAAATTCATATCACAAGGTTTAAATCAAAATTAACAATAACTAAAAATTAAAGCTTATTATTCCAAGTAGTTTTTGGTAACTAAATGGTGTACCCTAACAATAAAAGATTCAAAACATATCATAAATTATCCTTTACATCGATTCGTTTTGTACTATAATTCTTTCATTTCCAAATTGGCCAATGAAAATAGTGTCACATTTTGTATCTAATTAGAAATTATGCACTATCGACAACCACATTCACACCTACAACTAGTTAAATAGTAAAAATATAATTACCTCTTAACTAGAAAAAATATCATGGTATTCCTAGAAATTGCATGCTTCAAATTTCTACAAATAAAATTTGATTATGATGAACTTTTGGATTTGGGATCTTTGTAGTTTAGTATAGTCCATGTTGATAATATTTTTTTTTTGATTATGATGCAGTTTTCATTGTGTTATTCAGTTTTATAAATTATAAATGTTAATATAGATATAATGAGTGCAATACATTCTTTGTATTATTCTCGAGTTGCTAGGTAAGCTCATCAGTTAATACTCTACATTGTACCTTATATGAAATTATTATTATCTTAAGAATTTATACCTTATCTTCTCTTTGGAATCTACATATTTGACGTTATTCTAAATTGACCCACTAAAAACTACAAGTAACAGTTGAGGACCCATTCGACTATAACACAACAAATGATTCGACATCAAAGATTACATAATCGTTATTTTGGAGACTTCGTGGATAGACTTTAATGACTTGAGAAAAACTAAAGCAACCATTCAAAGTCTATATAAAAAAATAGAGACCATGTGGCTGTCGATTTGTATTTATTGAGGGTTCCTTTAATATTTTATCATCATGTACATTCATTCCGGTTTTGGTTTTAGTATTCATTCTGAACTTTGATTAGAAACTTGGTACTACTTACCAGTTTAGTGAAATTTTATTCATTGCTTGTTTGTTGAGGAAATTTTTTGTACAGCTGCAGATGACTCGAATACTAACTGGAAAGCAAATAGAATTACACAAGATATCAAACGGTTCAAAACTCTTTACAGCAAACGTGTACAAAGAGGCCATATTCTACTTTCTTGGTTGATTTTGTCTTTCCGCTTCCATTCGATTTTATTATTTTTGCTGTTGTCTTTTTTTTTATTTTCTTCTTATATTGCACGAGTGGATTAGACAGGAGGTGGCAGACATTGAATGGAAAAGATAAGAGCCTGAGCTTCCAGCTTAAATAGCTTTTGAATTTTCCTACAGCTTACTTTTTTTATTTGCTACTTTTTAAGTTATATTTCTTCTTTTAAAGTTTATAAATTTTTAAACTATCTTTATATAAACAATCTTTTTCTAAAATCAAACTGAAAGTGCCACCGTGTAACCACTCAATTTTACCATATTTCATCGCCAGCCAAATCCATTCCCATTAACAAATGGCTGAGTTTTAATTATCTGTCACAACAACAAAATATTTATAAAATTATTCATTACAAATTGGTGACGAGAAATGACCGTACATAAGAACAAATTTATTAAAAATTACAAAAAATAGAATTATACATTTTATATTAAAAAGCTAGTTCTAATTTCACCATACTCATCTTTTCTTACGTAAAAAAATAAATTATTGGCTTCAAATTTCTAGATTAAATTATAAAGGATTTTATTCTTAAATTCGCACAGTGGCTTCCAAAAAATATTATACATTAAAGTCTTTTAAAAAGTTATTTATATATATATATATACATTACAAAAATGTTTTATTCTAGAATACGTTATAATATATTGTTAAGGGAAAACTGTCATCTTTTTCGGATGTGATTTATTGAGACAAAAGAAGAAATGGAAACAAGAGAAAGTTTAAACATTGGCCTAGTATCACACAGAATCTTCACGGGCTTGGAAAGCCCAAAATAGAGAAGTTTCAAGGAAATTTAAAAGGCCGTTTCATTGCGAGTTACCTTTACCAAAATTAATCATTTATTTTCCATTATCATTCTTGGGGTAATGTTCAGAGGGAGATGGGTGCAAGTCTCAGGTGGTGGTATTCGAGCTATATGTCTTATTCCTGATGGACGTACCAAGTATTGTGCATATCAAAGCTGGCCCTGAACTAGCGGAAGCTTAAGGCCATGTTTATTGACGGGTTCTTAGGACGGGGTTCTTAGCGTAATATAAGAACCATTTCTTAACTTTAATTAAGAAAAAATTAAGAGACAGCTCTTAAATCTCTTATTTAAAAACCGTCTCCTAACTTTTTTTAGTTAAAGTTAAGAAACGGTTCTTAAATTACACTAAGAACCCCGTCCTAAGAACCCGCGCGCCAATAAACATGCCCTTAAACGTACTATAAGAAACTATGAAACTTTTTTGAGAAAAGGAAATTATGATTTTATCTGCCATCAACATCACATTTTCCATGATTAAAAACAAAGATAATTTATTGATAACTCAACCTTTTGCTAGAATTGACAACATAATTATGTTATTCCCTTCAGGATTTTCTTATAGGTTCAACTCAATGGATGAATTACATTATGTCATAACACAGGTGATTCTAAAGGTTTGTTAGATCTAAGGACTAATCACAACGAAATTTGCAAGATTCACATTTTTTATCATTTAGTGTGCCCTGATGAGCAAGGGAATTCGAATCCATGACTGTATAACTATATATATATGTGCGTGTTTAAATAATCGGTTTTAGGTATTTTTATTTTGAAATTTTTACTTCAATTATTCTCACACGGTAGCATTTTGTAAGAGATACCTTTGAATACCTTTTAGATTGTTTGTCTTCTTTGACAGAAGATCAATGTTATGTTAAATTTCACCTCTTTTTAAGTAGAGAAGTATATATACACACCAACAAAAAGAGTAAATGCAACCCACTATAATGCATTTGGGTTGGTGTATTATATGGAGGCCACATCAATGTTCCATGTGGTATTACTTAGTTTAGGTATCGAGGCTACTAATATAACGGCAATGTGAATTGAACAAAAACTATATTAAACCTTGTAACAAAAAACATTACCAGTTAATATGCGAGCTTTTTAAAAACTTTAATATGCGAGCTTTTGAGGAATGGCCACAAAGAAATCGTTGGATTGATAGGTAGAATATATGGGGAAATTTTGTATGCTAAATTTACGTACCTAATATTAAATTTTATATAGTTCTTTCAGTGAAGATCAGTGATGCGTAAAAGAGGGATACTAATAATACTCTTAGAGTGGCAAAAGCGTTTTTGGAATTACATTCTCACTGAACGAAAACGCCAAACTTAAGAAGAGGTTGAGGGACATGAAAATGACATATATCAATTTAGCATTCAAAGACACTAAACAAGAGGCCCTCCTTCGTTCTTCTTTTTTGGAAACTGTCTAATAAAAGGTTGTATTCAGAGTGCAAATGATTTTATGATTAGAGAAAATGACATAAAGAAAAATTGTGTATTTTATCCACCCCCCTAAATCAGATAACACTGTTTCACAAAAAGAAAAACAGATATTTTGCAAATGCTCCTGCATTATTTCAATTCACAGTTGACATAGTCTTTCATAAATATTATGTTGTTAAATTTCAATTTGTAACCGGTAAATAAAAACCGTATATGCATCGCATCATGGATGACTGACAATATGGTAGAGAAAACTCTCTTCCTCATGCCTGTAATATAAAGAAACTGACGTGTACTGATCACGTGAACTTGTCGACAAGAAAGACTATATCAACTAAACACAACACCCAAGTGATGTTAGTCATTTAGATCAATTATAATGACTTCCATAAAATCAATATGATACACTGAAATCTCCATGCAAAAGACCTACTATATACAATTAGCTATTAATGCTAATCTTTTTTTTGTTCACCAAAGTCTTCATTACTAACATCAAAGGAATACACAAGTAGTAGCATGATCGTATAAACCACGATATGCAAATACAGAATACATGGATAAAAACACAAACATAACAATATTTGATAAAACGTTATACAAGATATCGAAGTTGCCACTTACGATCCAAACTATAAAAGACACAAACCGCACTTCAAAACTCTTGAAAATTTTCAAAGATTAATTACATTAACTTGTGATGTCGCAGCTATTAATGCTAATCTATTTCTTTTATTTTGCAACTCAATTTCATCACCTACTATCTAATTTTATCTTAAAAACAATTATTGATGTGTTTTTCGAACCAAAATTTCAATTAATTTCAATTAAAGTACAGGTGGGCGATTATAGCATACAAAGTTAAAAACAATTCTAAAGAACCGAAACTAAAATGAGCAAAAATATACGTTGTGTACTTGCAATATACATAGCTGAACCGGCAACTTCCACAGGCCACAAGAAACCGCAGGTAACCACAATCATACTCATTTATAAAACATGGTAGAGACTGACTGACACTCACCATATACCAAAAACAAACTTAACTCAAACAATATGAGCCAACAACTATAAAGCGGCGGCGCGTGGGCCTTCAACGACATAAAAAAAAAAAATCTTCATAGTTGTATGGATAATCAATAGATTGGTGTCGGTCTTCACCAACTTTAACTTTCATTCTATTTCACACGTCTCAAACCACTCATTCTTCGCAATTAACTATCCTCCCTAATTAATCAAATTTTGATATCCACATTTTTGGTCATTATTTTATTCAAATCACTTCCTTACGTATTCGGAAGATCGACTAATTAATTTGCGTAAAACGGCTATAGTCATACTGATATTATTATCTATTTTACATAGTTTGCTCTTTTTCTTTCTCTAACCGTTGAAAAATCAAAAGCATATATTTCTTTGGTATACTAATATCAACCACCTCAACAACAAAATCATGCACATTCTCTTTCACTTCTCATTATATAAACAACACTCCTAAAAAGTATTCACCAATCCATACTCATTCTCACCTTCCAAATCTCCCACCTCTCTCTCTCTCTCTTCTCTTCTTATCTGATGGGGGCTCAGGAGAAACGGCGTCGTTTCGAGCTAATATCAAGTTACGAGATTAAGGACCGGTCGAATCAAACCGTAGCTGCCGATCTTGATGGGACGTTACTAATCTCCCGTAGCGCATTTCCTTACTATTTCCTCGTGGCCCTCGAGGCAGGGAGCTTGCTCCGCGCATTGATCCTACTTGCGTCCGTACCATTCGTTTACCTCACGTACCTCTCAGTCTCCGAGACACTAGCCATCAACGTTTTCATCTTTATCACCTTCGCGGGTCTCAAGATCCGTGACGTTGAGCTCGTGGTCCGTTCCGTCCTCCCGAGGTTTTACGCGGAAGACGTGAGACCTGACGCGTGGAGTATCTTCAACACGTTCGGGAAACGTTACATAGTAACAGCGAGTCCACGTATCATGGTCGAGCCGTTCGTGAAGACATACCTAGGAGTCGATAAAGTTCTTGGAACAGAACTAGAAGTCTCCAAATCTGGTCGTGCAACCGGTTTTGTTAAAAGACCCGGTGTTCTCGTTGGTCAACACAAACGCGACGCTATTTTGAGAGACTTCGGTGGCGTTGCGTCTGGTTTACCTGATTTGGGGCTTGGCGATAGTAAGACAGACCACGATTTCATGTCAATTTGCAAGGTTATTTCCGTCACTTATCTTCTTCTTTTTTGTATGATATGTCATTTTTGTGTATTTTTATTACTGCTATCTAACTCAATAAATACTATATTCACGACATTATGAGTATATAACTATATGTCTATGGAACTTGGACGTACGTGCAACTTTTTCGGTAGAGTTATTGTGTTGTCCTATGGTGTTTACTGTTTAGTGTGTACTGCCCTTCTTATTCATTTTGGCCAATCATATAATATTTTTTAAAATGTCTAGTAGCACTAAATGACGATAAAATTAGGTAAATAACTAAAGAAACTATTTGTAAGAAATAGAAAATAGAGAAATTCTCTAAGATATCATTTTTAGTTTGTTTTCACAAAAATAATTTTCAAAAAATAAATAATCAAAATGTTTTATTAAATAGGTAAATATACATTTATATCCTTATGATTAACTAATATAAATTTATGGTTTAAAGTTAAAGTGTGAAGATTTTGGGAGTGGATTTAATTTTTTTTTAAAAAAAAGAAAAATTAAAGTGTGAGGATTTTGTGAGTGGTCATTTTCTTTCCTTTTTAATTGATATTTTAGTGATAAAAACTTAAAAATGTTATTTGTGAGAGTTACCCTACAATATGTTCTTTTATAGAAAAAGCAGTTGCTCAAAAAAAAAAAAACAATATAAAAGCCGTAGTCATTTTACAATAGAATCAGTAACTTATAAAAGCCTTAGTCATTTTACAATAGAATCAGTAACTTAGAGCACCTTTAACCCAAGTGCTTAGGAGAGGGTGCTTAAGAAAAAACTAATATAATAATAGTGGGTCCCACAGAAAAATTAAGCACCCATTGCTTATGAAGCTTGTTTAAGAGTTGGTGTTTGCACTGTTTGCGGGCCCCACTGACACGTGGCGGCCCGCAATTGGTTCGTTTTTTAATTTTTTTTTTTTTTTTTTAAAAAAAAAGAAAAAAAGAAGAAAAAAAAAAAATAAGCACCCCTTGTGGGTGCTAGGGTTGAAGATGCCCTTAGGTTCTTCATACACGAACCACTGTTTTTTTTTTGGTCATGTAAACCATGATTATATTTTGTTTTGTTCTTCTTCAGTGTCATTCCGCTAAACTGCTAATCAATTATCCAAAGTAATTATATAAATTAACGTACACATGTAATATGGATACATGTTTTCTAACCACTAATAATTTAGATAGTACACATGTCTCTCTCGTGAGTACTATAATGTCGCATCATAAAATTCAACAAAATCAAAAGTGCATGCTACTAGACAATTACGTACAAATCACAACTACTTTGTGCTTCATTTCATATAACAGTTTTTTTTTTCAATTGACCGCAGGAGGGTTACATGGTGCCACGTAACAAATGCGAACCATTACCAAGAAATAAACTCTTAAACCCTATAATATTCCACGAAGGCAGATTAGTCCAACGTCCAACTCCGTTAGTTGCTCTGTTAACTCTCCTCTGGCTTCCCGTCGGTTTCCTAGTCTCTCTCATCCGCGTCTACACGAATATTCCGTTACCCGAACGCATCGCCCGTTACAACTACAAGCTCACAGGGATCAAACTAGTCGTCAAAGGCCAGCCTCCTCCGCCACCTAAACCCGGCCAACCAGGCCACCTCTTGGTCTGTAACCACCGGACTGTCCTCGACCCCGTGGTGACAGCTGTCGCCCTCGGTCGGAAAATTAGCTGCGTCACTTATAGTATCAGCAAATTCTCTGAGTTGATATCTCCCATCAAAGCCGTTGCGTTGACTCGTCAGCGAGAGAAAGACGCAGCGAACATCAAGCGTCTCTTGGAGGAAGGTGACCTCGTGATATGTCCCGAGGGAACCACTTGTCGTGAGCCTTTCCTTCTCCGGTTCAGTGCACTCTTCGCTGAGCTTACGGACAGGATCGTCCCCGTGGCGATCAACACTAAACAAAGCGTGTTTAATGGTACAACTACACGTGGCTACAAGTTTCTTGATCCTTACTTCGCGTTCATGAACCCTGTTCCGACGTTTGAGATCACGTTTCTTAAACAGCTTCCGGCTGAGCTGACGTGTAAAGGAGGCAAGTCGCCGATAGAGGTGGCGAATTATATACAGAGGGTTTTGGCAGGAACCTTAGGGTTTGAGTGTACCAACTTCACAAGAAAGGATAAGTACGCAATGCTAGCTGGAACTGACGGTAGGGTTCCGGTGAAGAAGGAGAAGATATGATTATTGAGTTGAGAAAAGAGGAGATGAAGAAATAATACAAATATTTGAATCTTTTTTTTTTTTGCATTTAGAAATTATTATTCAAGAGACAAAGTATTGGTAAGTTTGTTAATTTCTTTGTCTTCTATGCTTTGATAATTGTTTCTTTGCAAGTTTTTTTTCGTGATATTTTCAAGTTTTACTTTTAGTGTAATAACGATTTAAGAAAGGAAAACTTGGTATGATCATTTGCTTGGTTGTATATAATGTTTTAGTTTTTAAATGAATGTAAATTAATTCTAACCCAAAAATCGGTTTTACATTAAGCTCATCTTAAGCATGTATGTATACAACATTTGTCAATGGTGTAAACATATATCCAATGTACTGTCATACCCACTGAAGATCAAATGTACAGTTTGAATGTCTAATTGGTGACAGTTTGTCCTGTGAAAGTGATGTTAAAATGTGAGGTCTTAGGTTCGAGTAACGCTAAGTACATCAATAACCTACCGATGGATGTGGAGACATTTCCACCCACAATGAGGAGTTAGGGCCGATGCGCTGCAGCACTGTGAAATATGGGGTCCATAGGACAGGTTGTTACCGTTAATATTAAATTTGCATTTATTTATATGTATAGTAGCTGATGTACCTGATCATCATCATGTCAGGAATATACAAGTATACAACCATGAGTGAATTCACAAATGATCTACAGTGTAAATCGATCAAAATAATTGTGTAAGACATAAAAATTCATCTGTCCCACACAAAGATTTGTTTTGACAGATAAGAAAGTCACTGCACCACATGAAGAAACATGGTGAAAAGTTTAGTTTACACCTCCGAAAAGTGTTTCTCCAATTCTATTTTATTTGGAAGTTAAACAACTTAAGACCGCGATACATGTTGAAAAAATGTAAAATGAAAAAGATGGGACTTTACAGTTGTGTTGTACGGTGTACCAGTCATGACTTATGACTATAACCTTTTGTGTATGGTCATAACTAATGTTGTAGAAGAAATCCATTCTTTAAAAAACGTTTATAGTTGTTTTAAAAATGTATAGATTTTATTAAACGAAATTGTTACAATGAAAATAATGTGATTATACTTTATTGAAACACTCAATTGGATGATTATCTGATCATTGCTAACTCTTTTTGGATACAGAAGAGTAACAAAATACTCCAATTATACAGTTTTGTCAGTTTTCTAACTTTAGCTTCTCTTTAATGTTAGATTTAAAATCAAGCCTAAGTTGACACACTCCTGTCGTGTGTACATTTATGTTGTTTATAAGTATTTGGTTGACTGATAATCTATGTAGTCTACCAAGAAAACGCATATCAATTAAATGACCAATCTAGTTAGGTGGATCATTGGTACGATATTTAGGTCTTATCATATGTATCAAGTACATCTATTTAATCACGGGTTTATATTAGATACTAGCAGCACTTTATACGATTGAGTTACTACATCTATAAATAGAATAGTGAATAGATAATCAAAGACAATGTCCAGTGTTGGGTCTACTATTGTCGTATGATTATGACTCGGCCATTAATATTCGTCACAAGGGTATCTACTTAGGCAGCGTCTTAAATATTTGAACAACCATTGGGCTCGGTGACAAACTCTCCCTTCTGCGAATATTTATTTACCCTTTTTTTTTTGTAAGTTTTCAACTCAATTGGCTCCAATAAGCTTACGATCTGGACTTTCAATTATTACATATCAATCTTGGGTGGGGGGGGGACCGATCTTATTCCTCTTATAGGGGGGAGGGGGGAGGGGGGGGGGCACTTAAACCATAGTTGCTTAATTTGTTTATCATAGATTATTGGAAATTTTGACAATGGAGATATTCAATGAGTATAGATTCTAAGATTGGGTCTACTCTGGGCTTGAAGGCCCATTAATTGATCTACTCTGGGCTTGAAGGCCCATTAAGTGATCCACAAGACAAAAATCATACCCAAGTACAAAATGATCAATAAACAATCCACTTTTGTGTACAGTGTATCCAAGATTTAACCTGTCTATATGATTACTCCCATGAGCTGTGTTGTGTAGATTTGGGAAAAATAAACGGCATGGTATGTTGCTCAATGTTGTCTAAATGGCATGATATGTGAATAGTTGACAAGTAATTACCCTTTTACTTCAACAGTACTATGTGTCTCGTCCCTATAGTTAGATACAAATAAGTACAATATATGCAATTAATCTTCTTGGTACACACATAAAAACCAAGACTTAAACGTTAAAGTTAAACCATAAACCTTAAGTGATTTTTAAGAACAAAATAAAGTAGGTTATGACTTAACATGTGGAAAAGAAAAACAAATCTACCATTGTCGAAGTGAGATTACAAGAATTATTAGGAAACTATCGTCAGCTTTCAAAGTCAAATTTGCAATTATGTGGAGATATCTCTCGTGTTACTCTCACCAAAGACATCAAAATGGAAACACACCAAACATCAATGCAAAGAACAAATTCAACACTAATTTTTTTCTCTTAAAAACATAATGTTGAAAAGGTTATTAAAATGCATATATATTTTTATTTGTTATGCATTAGATTTTTCATATCGATACATTTGTCTCGGAATATACACAATATTTGTTACTTTTGTTGCTATTGTTTCCACAGTGGAACATATAGGAATGTATAAAAATATAAATCAACTCACTTATTATTAGTTAATTTGAGTTAAAAGTCTATAGTGTTTACATAGTATTATATTTCAATATCTAAACATATACCGTATGATTGATCTAAATATAAATTATAGCAAAATTATTCTTTCTATCAAAATACATGTGTTATAATTCTAAGAACAGATTCTGAAGATGTGACTAATCCATTCGACTACCAAGTGACTTATAATTCAGCAAGTTTATGATTAATTCACATAAAGCTCCTAGATAAAAGTTAAAAAAAAATTGCCAACTTGGTATAATGGCATGGAACAAAAGCATATCAATCATTATGGCTTTTTGTTTATGGTCTTTCTTGAGACTCGCTATAGATTCAGATTCTATTGTCACATTCGAACTTCAAAAGTCATATTGAATAAAATATTTGGGAAAGTAGAGTAATTATAAATTAATAGAGAGCAGGTTTCGATTACAGATTTGTCACCATCTTAGATTAAATAAGTGGAAAACCTCAATTTACATAATATACTTTTAGCCTAGTATTCGTAAATATATAATTCACTTTAAACTAGCACACTATTTTTTGGCATCGGCTGATTTATTTATTTATTTATTTTACGTTTTAAATTGGCACCAATTAGATTGTAAAGACCAAACGGGAATGTTGCAAAATATCTAACAAAGTGCAACAGTAACAATTATTTATTAATTGAAAATTCATCAATAAGGAAAAAAATTGTAATAATAGCCTACAGGACACCACTTATACAACATAAACTATACAAGTAATCTAATCAAAAGAGTTTCAAATTACACAAACATAGCAACAAACTTAAATACTCGGCAATTAAAATAATTAATTTGCTGAAAACTCATTGAATCAACCACAAAAACACAGGAAAAAAAACAATAAAAAATAGCAGCTATTTTCTCTTTTTGTATATGCACGCCGCACGCGAATAAATAAAAACGAGTAAAACTTTATTAAATGATTAATAACTCGTAACTCCTCGGAGATCTTCATCTTGTGCTACATTTGGAGATACGCATTATTACACGATTCAAATTGCGATGCGTTTAGGAAACTCTGCTCCTGCAGTTTTGCCATGTACGGTGTTGACGACATTCCAAGTAGCGTTTCTTGAAACGCGTATTGATTGTAAAACGCAGACGCTGATTCATCGTATATAGTTTGACCTTCCCACTGATTGGACGCCTCTCGGTGGCTTCCTCCTAGTGTAGGTGGTGAGCATGGCGCGTTTGCGGTTGCGGTATCAGCGGCTGCGGCATCAAGAGACTCAGGGATGTTGACGGTGGTGACATCATGGATGCTTGATCGGCGTTTGTCTTTGCTGCCGTTGACTTGCCTTATGAAATACTTTTGAGCGTGACTCGCGACTTGCGTAGGCGTCCGTGTGGTCACGAAGTTGCGAGCTATGTTCCTCCAGTCGCCTTTTCCATATTTTTTCAGACCCATCAGAAACTGTCTGCACATTTCATCAAACCGTACGGAAATCAAACACATTATATACCAACCATCAATGTCATACAATAAATAAATTTTGTTTTCTGTCAACAAAGTACATTCTACTATAAATAATTTGAAATACCGACAAGACTAATACTAACTAATATTATGCCTGGTTAAAGAAATAGGAACGTAGAGAGATAGATGGTTTGTTTTGGTACCTGTGTTCTTCTTCTGTCCATGGAACACCTTTCTTCCTTTCATGCTCCGCTTCTCTCGCGGCGGATCCTCTCTTTCCTCCCACGGCTGCGAAGTAATATCCGTTCATGTTTCCAGCATCATAGCCTCCCCAATCGAGCGTGAATGAATCTGAGGCGTAGCCAGGGATAGGGATAAGACCAGCTTCGATGTCGCTGACATCTTCCTCTAGCTCTCTGTACTGTTTGATCACATCTCTTACTGTTTTGCCTGGGAGCATAGCTGCGACTTTGAACCATCTGTCTTGAGTGTCTTTGTCGTAAAAGGCTAAAGCGTTTTCGAACTTCTTGTTTTCTTCAGCTGTCCATTTGGTTCCTCTGTTTTCTTGGGACAACCAGTTTGATGATGTCTCTAAGTATGTTGCTGGTGACATAACTTCGATTCCTCTGTTCATGTTGTGCCTCTCTATGGTGGAACTCAAAGATTGGGTCTTTTGATCTATCAAAATGGCATTTTTGAAATGGAATCTGAGAGAGGAAGAGAGATGATGATAAGCATCTAAAGGTGTGAGAATCTTAAGGACAAGAAGATTCCATTCTTGAGCTTTGTTGTCTGAACGATGAACCCCTTTTACCGAACCAGTTTCTTATTGCTAGATCCGAATCAAGAGAAAGATTAAAAGGATATTTGGAGGAACAAAACAGAGGAGGCCCATGAAGGAAGAAAAACAGAGGATCTTGATTTATAAACTGACATGAGAAAGAACAAAAATATCACATGAAAGCAATGGAGAGAAACTCAGGTGGGTTCAGAAACTTGAAGCTGATAAAGTAAACAAAACGCAACCTTCTTCTTTCTCCCAAACTCTCAAGTTGAAAAGGTAAGAGAGAAAGAGACAGAGAAAAATGTATATGAAACAGGAATGATGTGAGAGTGAGAGGTGAGTTAAAAAAGCTGTTGAGCTGTGATTGTCTGTCTCTGAGTATATATTTATGTCAAGATCTAAGAGTTTTTTTAAGCAAAAAAAAAAAAAAGATCTAAGAGTTTTTGTAACTTTTTTTTTTTGTATTGCTTGATCACGTAAAGCTAGCTACTAATTAGGCGTCCCTTCGAAAATACTACTGCTAAATGTTCTTGAGATAAATAAATAAAGTTTACTTACATTGAAAAATAGAAATTATAGCTAATCATTTTCAGTGATATGACAGCTTTGTTACTATATTTGAAAATTATTTAAACTAAACCTCCAATGCTATAGGATAAATCTAATGGTATTGCTCTAAACATGCGTGTAACAAATGATCGTTTTTATAATTATATATTTCATATACGAATTATAAGAATGCAATAAAGCATATTGCAAATTCAGCACAATTAAATACGGACTCAACACATACTTAGTGTAACATATTTTAATAAGATAGTAACATTTTCTTAAGCCTTAAAAAAGAGAGTAACATATACTTTAATTTTATTAGGTAAGTATTCCACATCAACATAGTACAATAAGCCATTGGTATAATTCGATTGATTAAAAAGGTTTTATTTCAAAGTGAGATTAGTTAATATATCAAACATTCTTTTAATATGTATTTTCAGAGTACTTTTTGATTCAATCAACCAATAGACACTCGAACTAGTATAGTTTGTGATAGTCCTTCACATAAACATAAGCGAAAGACATGTGTCGTCTTTGAGTCACACGTGTTGTATTCTCATTTGTATTCAATGAACTTTATTTATTTGTATGCTTTCATGGACCGTTGATTAATACTATGACTTAACTAATGGGAGAGGGTATTTACGGCTTCAATGATGCCTAACTATAGGCCGAAGACGTTTTTGGTCGAGCCAATCACAAACTCGGGCAAGACAAAGCAATGAGGAGCAACCTTCATTGGCTAATGGCTAGAAAGGTCGGTGCTTAGGGTACTTCCGTAATTTCACGATCGTGTTGACATTTAACCTTTTGAGCACATTGAGTTGTTTGTATTTATATCGAGATGCTCTTATTTATTTTGTGGGTAAATAGTATTTGGTTACTTTAAAAGTTTAACATACTTTTGGACCACAAATTCGATAAAAAAGAAAATTGGAGAATGTGTTTAATTAAATGTATACAGTAGTATATTTTTTTAAAAAATTAGCATGCTAGGAAACGGGGAAACAGCATATTCTACCACAAACTATGCTTATCTACGAAGATTTGTACAAATCTGAATCATTAATCTTTTTTTTAACACCGTATAAAACACTAATTTTTTTTTGGACAACCCATATAAAACACTGATTATATCATAATTTTAATGATAAAGCTTTTTAAAAAACTCTTGAATCGACAAACTGTTATGTAGTACGACATTTTCGATAGACAAGTTTTTTTTGTAGCAAAAAGCCACAACGAACGACTCTGATAAGGTCAATATTTTTTGATAGACTTTGGTATTTTATCCACACCCAAGAACCCAAACATGAATCTATCAAAAAATACAGGTTCAGATCTGAATCTAGGCTAAAATATTTGTTGGTATATTTTTTTGGATCCGCTTGGTCCTGGTTCTACCCGAAAACCTGATTAAGTACCCAAAATATTTGAAACTTCTAGTATATACTAGGTATATTTGGATGTTTTGATATATTTTTGGTACTATGAATATTTTTTAAGTTTCAAGTTCGGGTTTGCGGCTATTATTTTGGATTGTGGATAAAGTTTTTGACTTTAAAAAATATAATTAGAGCATTCAAATAAAATTTCATGTACTTTTAGATTTTTGGTTAGATTTTAGGTAAAATTTAGATATTTTTTGGGTTTTGAGTTTTTTCGGGTTTTCATTAACTAAGTTAAGCAAGTGGACCAAAAGAATAAATAAAACACATGGGCCATATAAAAATTGTTGTTGAAGACAATAATAAAATGTTAATGTAATTTGATATAATGATAAACTATTATTATAATACATTGCTCTTCTTCTTCCTTTTTTATTCAAACTTTGCTTGAGCAAAAGAAACGAACCTTTGCTTTGCTCAAAAAAAAATATAACGTTTAACAAAATCCACGCATGAATTCACCACTCACTGGTCTTCTTGGAAGCGGTCTTGTTTAGTTGAAGGACCTAACACTTGGGAAAATCCTTAGGCGGTGGCAAAATCGACTGATTGGGTCCTTTACCGTTCTCCACCAAGAAAGCCATCTTTAATCCCCACGTCGTGTGTACCTCCAAGTGACAATGCATGAACCAAACCCCTATACATTACAACATATCAATCCATTAATTTTATATATATGACAATAGATTATAATAGTTAACATAATAAATCCCTAGCAGATATCTATGACATAAATCTACATGATTATTATAAGATATAGAAACCTCATATCATTGTGATTGATATCACTAACGGCTTGATTTCTCAAATCAAGTCTCGTATATATTCATTCCATCTCTATACCTAGACTCTTTGTATAAGTATAGACCTTTGGTCTTTTGAATAAATCATCTTCCATATTCAATAATTATAACCACTGGATTACTATCATTTGATTAACTTCTTTTTGAATTAAATTTAGACAGCGTACCAGGATTATCTGCTCTGAATCTGATGACGACCCATCCACCAGATGGTACTCCGATTGTGTTCCTCTCAACAGGATCCACCAAATTGAAGTTGTTTGGATCTTTCTTGGGGTTGAAGTTACCTAATCCCCGACCAACTTCAAAGAAGTTAAAGCCATGAAGATGAATCGGATGGTTCTCAGGCGCTATGACGCCGGTATCTTGGAGAACCAGCTGCACCGTTGCATTATACGGTAGCTTGTAAAGCCTTGTGCCAGTTTCCGTGGCCATGTTCGTGACTGATCCTCCACTGTAGTTGAAAACATGAGGTGGGTTCTTGGGAAAATCAGTCGTGAAAACTCCACTAATGTTGAAGTAATGAGCCGGAAGCAACGCGGTTTGAGGCATGACGAATGTTACATTGTTGATGCTGGCCACGACACGGCTTCCGTTCCCGGCCTTACAAGTAGGACACGGGTTTAGTCCGAGGCCGACCGTGAAAAAGAGGTGGTGGTCGATGGTGGTAGGGACAAGGGCAGGGTACTTCTTGGAGTTAAGGCTACGAAGGGATTTGGTAAAGTTGTTAGCGACCGAAGTAGCGTTTTGCGGCGGAGGGAGAGTGAGGATGGTTTGTGAGGAGGATAGTGTTCCTGAGTAATGAAGAGTCGCGGTTGCGGTTGCATTGTCGACAGCTATTGGTGCGTCCATGAAAGGTGAAGCGGTTACAAGATATTTGCCTGAGGATTTTGATGCGGTTAAGAGGACGTTTGTTGTTTGACCGGGGGCTATAAGAATGGTGTCGGTCTTGAACGGTTTGACATAGCAAGCATCGACTTCGACCACTGTGAAAAGATGGCCAGCGACTTTGAAAAACATCTCTTCATTAAGTGCAGCATTGACTAGTCGTAGCAAATAGGTTTTGCCATTCTCTACTGACAGTTTGTAGCCTATAAAGAAACTTTCATAATCAGTATTTAATGCCAGTAATCATATAAATTGGTAAATTAAGAAATGACCTTGATCAGATGGACAATTTTTAGCAAGGCCAGGGCGTCCATTGATCATGTGAGAATCGGAGACATTAGGGGCTAATCCAGACTTAAGTGCCTCGTTAATGACGTTTTCGGTATCTGATTTCCACCATTCACCTACAATTATGATGAGTGCTTAGTCATGCCAAATTAACATATATATCCAATGTAATGAACTAATAGCAATTAAGGGCATCTTCGTCCCCACTCCATAAATTTACTCTAGTACAACAAAAGATAAAAAATTATTTCATTTTTACGATAATTTTTTATTTTTTGTTCATGCTTCATTTCTTATTCTATATTTGGAATAAATTATGGAGTATAGATGGAGATGGTTTAAGGGCATGCGCAGTAGTTGAATTTGATGGATCTCTTAGATCTAAATTTAGAAAAAAATAAGAAATTATTTTTCTTCAAATATTCTGATTTTGTAAACTTGTGTCATTATTTCAATGGCTAATTTTTTTTTTTCTTAAAAATGTTGTTAAAAAACTCAGCTGAGTTTCTTTCAGATGCACATGGCCTAATGATATTTAATGTGAAGTTACATAAATTTCAACTCAAAACCACTTGGTTTAGAATAGATTAATCCATATGTTCTCAAGTCTTAAATATTTCTAATGTGTGATTCCTAGCAAACAGTTTAATAGGTCGACTCAAATTCAAATTACACCGCCAGGTTCAAACTGATATGGTGAGATGAAAGTAACTAGAAATAAGATGGATCTGAACATTCTTGTTATACAAAGGCTCAAAAACAATACCTAGTACTATGACTTTCTCGTGGTCGGGTTTGGGGAATGGATAGGGAACACCGCGTTTGGGGAGGATGACAATTGCGCCATAAACCGTAGCTCTGAGCCAGAGGATATGAGCGTGCCACCAGAGCGTTCCACGTTGGCCAGTCAAGGTGTAGTTGTATGTGTAGACTTGACCTGGCTGGATCGGGCACTGGGTTATGTAAGCAGGCCCATCGGCCCATCCGGTTCTCACTTGTCTCACACCGTGCCTGTTCTCGTTAATATAGTTCCACCATATCACCAATCAATTAACTAATAAATTACTAATAATTACATGAAGACTATTAAGTAGGAGCTTACCAGTGGACAGAGATGTTGTACTTAACGTGATTAACGACTTTGATGAGCAACGTGTCGTCTTCTCGTGCGTAGATTGTGGGACCTGGATATCTACCGTTCACGGTCACGGTTGGCTTGCTTGAGCATAATTTAGTCATGTTCTTCATTACAACCTTTGTGATTTCAAACACAAAACATTAATTATTGCAAAGTTAAGCAAAAAAAAAAAAGAAAAAGGTAATAAGACAAAAGACAGAGAAATTTTATCATAATCATTAATTATTCGATTGTAAGTTGTAACCAAAAAAAAACATGCTTCGTTCTTCGCTAGTCCAAACATTTTAAAGTAATTTCTTAATTACCATATATGATTGTCATGTTTTTTTTTGAACTTAAATGATTGTCATGTTAAAGAAGGAAAATACACCACACGTAAATTAATCTGAAATAATTTGTGTACGTAAGCATGTAAGAAATATACACATGTCTACAAGAATAAATGTCGATCATGATTGCGCAGATATGAATATATGTTGCGACTATTTCATGTGCTGATATATATGCAGCGTAAGATATCGACCGGTATAGTTACATGTACACATAACATCATAGATATCGATCAGGGTTATGAAAAACAGAAAAAGTACACATAATATGCAAAACAGAAAAAGGTAGACATAATATATAATGGGATAGAAATAGACTCACGTTAAACTTGTAATGACGAACCATACTCTTCGATGGAGCTGGGAACACAGACAAGAAGGATACAAGAAATAGAAACCAAACCATATGAGACTTCATCTCTCTGTCTCTCTCTCTTTCTTCCTTCTTCTTCTGTGTGTTTTAATATTCTTTGTCTTTGTATTTGAAATGAGCGACTGGCCAACGCAAGCTTATAAAAGAGAGAGGAGAATGAGATTGGCCGAAACTAGAGAGGGAGGCAACGTCGTTTTAGGTGGTAGGTCGACCCAAAATCCAATTCTTGATAGTTAAGATTCCCATTCTTACCACAACTAATCTATGTGACCAAACCAAAAAAAAGGTTTTCTTTCCATCCCAAACTTGTTCACCATATGTTTATATTTAATATAAATTTTGATTAATTTTCACAAACATGTATTAGTTATTGGCATTTTATGTTTGAGAACATGCATTGTTTATTTTAGTCAACATGCAAATTTAACATATTAATCAATTCTTTTGAGACTCGATTCTGCTCAATTATTTTACCGGGTATGTTAAGTTTTGTACTTGTATGCATGCGTTTATAATATAACTTGGATTCATATTACGTAGTTATTAGTTAACTTGCTCTGCTCTTCACTTTGATTTGCTTTCACTAACTCATATAATTATGGATATTGTTGCACTGTATCTAAAAGAAAGGATATATACACGTAGATGAACAGTATCATTGTAATCAGCTTGCGTCTAAAATTGCTTTGGTATTATATACATAGAGCATATGTTTACCGACTTATCTACAAACTAGATAGAAGAGTAAAAGTAAATTAAACCTTATGTAAACATTTGCAGTTAGCATTATTTTACATAAATATGTCTTCTAGCTTAGGTGTTCACCTTTTTGTCTAAATATTTTAGATAACTATAACTGCTAAATTAAAAGTTATAATTATATTTACACTTCAAATTTTATAAGTGTACTTCATAAATCAAATAGTATCTATATATTCACATTTCAAAATCATGACAGAATATATGCAGTCTAAATGCTTCTTAATGTATTCATATAGAGGGGTTATTAAGTACACTTGCTAATTAAAGTTCAAAAAAGTACACTTGCTAATTAATATGTATGTTTGCGACAGAATGATGGACCAATGATCTTAATTACAGTTGACTAATGTTCATCTGAAAACAATACTATATTGCATCAAAGATTCAAGATAGATACATACGTACCAAGTTACAACACATACATCCTAGGCTTTGTTTGTCTTATATATGCATGAGAAAGCTCTTGATCTTTATTTTATATGATCTATCAACAATGTAGACTGAGATTGTTGTCAATAGCGAAATTTCAAACTGTGAAAAGAGAAGACTTAAAATCGAGACTGTGTTATAATTTGGTGAGACGTATACATCTGAACTCGGAGTCTCTCGAAGTAATATTTAAAACGACCACAAAACCTTAATATTAATTAATTTCGATAGATGCTCGAGTTGTCCATTTTGAGATCGTACATCTCTATTCCTTCGGGTATACATAAAACATTTTCTGCTTCTACTTCACACCTTAATTATTGAGTATTTTTATTTTTGGCGGTGAGGGTTTAAAACGGTAAAATAGAGTTGGCATAACACCAATTCAGACCAAAGAAACAATAACAGAAAAAAAAAAACAATTAACCATATAACATATTTGAAGGATTTCTTAAATTTTTTTACATATGAATGGATTCTCAAATATACACCAATGGACTGATGATCATTATTTATAAAGTTCAAAAAATGTAAACATTTTCAACAATTTATTGTTTTCTTTTTCACGTACGTGCAAAAGAAAATTAATGCAGATAATTCGGAATGTTAAGAATCTTCCATAAAAAGTGGTTCATCTTGGATCTGCTCTGCCAGTTTAGTTAGATATCCCGTTATAAAGATAGTTATATTTTTGAACTTAATTGCTGTAAAGGACAAATTTATCTTTATATATATAGAGAGGGAAAATATTGAATTAATTTAAGTAGCATATCTAATGTTTTTTTTTTTTTTAAAGTGTCTTAGAAGCTGTATGAAGTGGGGTGGAGATTAGGATGCTTAGAAACTAAGGCAGTATAATATATAGTTGAGAAATGGCTTTCACGTCGTTGTAAACAAATAACCCAACAAAGACAACCTCTCTTGCTTGGGTTTGTTTCAAAGCTAAGGCTACACATAAGAAATGCGTGCTTTAGAGCGACGCCGTTTCGGTCATACATGATATGGACAGGTGTGAGAACCTAAGAGCATGATTAATCATAGAAATTCATATGGGTTTCTTAATTTATTTATTTTTGTTTGATTTAAAAAAATAATAATAATTAAAATCAAACTAATCGCGGATCGTCACGTGTCGGTGGACCCGCAAACAGTGTAAAAAATTCATAAAAACCGATTCTTAATTAACAACTTTTAAAACTGATTCTTATACTATTTATAAGATCCATATCTTTAAGAATCTCCCTTAATCAATCATGGTCTAAGATATCAACTATTTTTACTCATTTTTTTTGTCAAACTGGTTATCATTATGTTTTACTGTTTCCGTACCGGAGATGTTGCAGTGAAGCACTTAAACCGACATGATTTTGATGAGTTGTCATGGTTAAAATTGGTAAAGTGTCATATCCTCTTATAGTTAATTTGTTATTGTCATTTTCTCAACAATCTTTGAAAGATTACATTAGCATTAGCGTCCAAACGACAATATTATGGTGTAGAATACTCAGCCACATTACTAATAAACACAAATTATGGTGTATTTAAAGAAAAAAAAAATGAGATTTTTTCCAAATGTTCAATTGAATGTGTGAGTGTGTGATGAGCTAACATAAATATCTTACCATCATACCATGGTATTAGTAAGTAAACTATTCAGGGTGAGAAATCTTTTAGGTCCTTGGAGGAAAGCATCACAGAGGATTAAGCAAGCTTATGGGGCCTTGAGCTTGCCTGTGCCTAGTTTTCTTTTTTCTTTTTTTTTTTGTTCGTCATATTAAAGAGTTTAAGGTTTAAATTTCTTTCGTTAACACAAGGCCCAAGTAAATAAGTTTGTTTTGACTTTTGACCTCAACTAGTTTTGGACTCATCCTGATCCCATGGGCTCTTCTCGTCTCCTCAACATTTTCCAGTTACATATGTAGTAACTCGTTTCCTGTATAAAGCTTATACCTCTTTTGTCCAACAAAAAAAAAAAAAAAAACTTATACCTCTTTTGCTTTGCTCATCAGACATCCATTTGTTTACTTTCCAGAGACTAATCTTTTGTGTCATAAATTTATGTTATCCATCAAATAATATTGTAATTTATTTGTATACGGTTTTCTTGTTAAAAGCCTTATTTTCTTTCTATTTTTCTTATACAGACAAATAATTGTCGCTTTTTGACTTCTAGATTGCAAATTAAAGTGAAGTGTAATGCGAAATTTTCGGATAATCATTTTCTCCAAGGATCACATAAATTGTAAAAGCTTAACTGAAATTCAACCCTTCTTTTGTCCATGAGTTGCTCCTGATTTAGCTATCAAATCTCACATGTCACAGCTTTTTCCTGTTTGTCTATATATAAAACTTTGATCATGTCATAACATATACTACTAGTAAGAAAAATGTAATCAACTAAAGGTTATGTATACACCCTTTACCAAAGAAAATTCTAAAACTGAACAACCAAATCCCTAACACAAGAATCAGACTGAACATTCTCTCTCAATATAACTTCATTCACCATCACACTTATTTCAACTACATCTAAAGAAAAGATTTTTGAGTTTCATAACAATGTGGTCAGTAAAAATTCATGACATTTCTAGCCAACGGTTGAGACGCCGGAACAGGCCGGCTCGTCGAATCCATGCTTCCTCTTCGCCTTCCTTTACTCGGCGTCAAGTTAAACTTCAACATACCATTCTCAACCTTTCTCCCAATACTACTACTACTAGTACTAACCTTCTTCTTACCACTAATGTATCCGTCAACACTGTTCCGATGAAACCCTCCACCTCCAGTAGCTGAACTTCTCCAACTCACACTACTATTGCTCCTCATCATCTTTGGATCAAACCCATTTCTAGTTTCTACATTCCACGACCCTGAAAACGTTCTATCAACACCGCTTTTTCTTTCTTCTTCCTCTTCGTATTTGTTCCCATTTTTTCTATGAAGCAGACCAAATATGTTCCAACTCCATCTCTTAGACTTCTTAGTCCCTTTCTTGCTGGATTCCACAGTCCCTGTGTTCTCTTTGCCACCCATCTCCAAATTCTCAACGGAGCAATCTCCCCTAAGTGAACTCGAATGTGAATGCGAATGTAAAGTCGAGTCCTTTACCTCTCTGTCTTGAGGAGGAGACACTTTAGTGTTTGAAGCAGACAGTTTCAGTTCATCGATCTCAGAGATGATGGAAGCTGATAACCTTCTGGTGGAGCTAGAACGGTCGAGACTTTTCCTCCGTCGTGAAGATGAGTCGTTGTAGTACTCTCGTGTCTGTTCAGATCCACCAGGGATAACACTCTCTGGTGGTGTTCGAGGTGGTGGTGGTGGTGGTGGCTCTTCCACCGGAATGTGTTTATCTGACCGAAGAACGTGATTACTAACCGGAGAATCTTCCACAACGGATAACATGGACGGCATTCGCGGCGGAGCCGCCACCGTTCTCCCGATCATATACCCGTCCCAAGAAGCGCGTGGCTCGTCAAAAGAGTAACGAGGGTCGTCCACCGAAACCCTACCGGCGTCAAGAGAGAATCTCCCGGCGTCGATTGAGAATCTCGGATCTGTGTCGCATGATCTCCGTCCGTAGCCGTACTCCGCTACTTCAGACTGAGTGTCTCTGAGCTGCCTCACAACCGACTTCTCCACCGGTAACGCGGCGGCTCCGGCATGCTTCTTTAGCTTCTGCCTCCATTTCTGCAGTTTCTTGTTGAAAACCGACGCCGCGGACCAGAAACTCCTGGTGGGTTTCTTCGTCGTCGTCTGAGGATTCATCTCCATTTGCTCCTTCCCCTTCTCCTTCTCCTTCTCCTTCTCCGTCTCCTCTTCTTCTTCTTCGATGATCTCGTCGATTACACTTCTCTGTTCCTTTAACTTCCCACAATTAATATCCGTTTCCTCCTCGAAAACAGGGGACTTCACGATGGGCTTTCTAGTTTCGAGACCAATCTCACTATTAACTGTTAAAGTTCCCTCCTTTACTGTTAAAGCTCTCTCCTTTATATTATGCTCGGCGTCTTCGTTGAACAGAGACCAGAGAGTGTTCCTCACCTTAACATCGCATGATCTTCTCTGCGGCTCAAACGCACCCAAAGAGAAGAAAGCTTCGTTCTTTCTCGCCGAGAATGATTTCGTCCTCCGAAGTTCTGGGAACGAGGAGGAGGAAGAAGAAGAAGGCTTGAAGATTGCTTTGAGAGCTGCGGCGGAGGACGACGGCGGTTTTCTGGAAGAAGAAGACGCGGCGGAGCTGATGTCTAGAACGGAGAGACGCTCGAAGAGACAAGATGGGCAGAATCCAGTGAAACGCTCTTCCGGGTGACGATCACAGGAGGTGGAAGGACGGTGAGGCTGCGGCGGAGCTAAGGGTAAGGCTACTGCTGAAGCTGCAACTGGGTTGTTATGGGTAGGATTCATAACCGGAGAAATCGAATACACCACTCGAGTCTCATGTTATTGACACTGAGATTCTCGCGAGAGAAGAAAAATGTCGACTGAAAGAGAGAGAGAGAAAGAGACAGAGAGAGCCGTTTGAGTTCAACGGATAGTGAGAGAGAGAAAACAAAATAAAAGGAAGGAGGAGGGTTAAATAGTGAGATTATAAAAGAAATGGGAGTGAATTTGGAATAAATAGAAAATACGAGGGTAGCGTTTCGAAATATATTTTCGCTGGTTCCGTTGGTAACTTTTAGCAGACGTACTACAACACTACTGCTGCAGCAAAGTCTAGGGGCTCTCGCTTGTTAAATGACGGTTACGCCCCTATGGCCTCTCCACCACTACACCATTGCCTAAGAGGCTAAAGTCCACCCATGTTTTTTTTTTCTCTTTTCCGATGTACCGGAAAGCTTGAACTGTTTTGTCTACTTAAAAAATCTAAATTACAAACGTAAAATATCTCAATCATTGAAAATGATAATTTAATTGTTTTATTTCTAATCATTTTTTTCTTTTAACCTGTAGTAATTTCAAATTTATTGTAGATTCATCATCATAGCTGTAACCAAATCACATCATAAGTTATTTGACATTTCTTTTCCGTACTAAACATTTTATTCGAATCTAATAAATGTAAGATAAAACAAACTATTCATGTGTCATCATTGCATTTATATAACACTCTTACTATAAGAGGTTACTGTAAGATGAAAAAAACTTATTGGTTATTTTCTCACCATATGTTTCCAAGTTTTATTTTCATTTTACGAGGAACCGATAATGATTTTTTGGATAAAACAGATTAATACTCCCTCGTTTCATATTACTTGTCGTTGTAGAAAAAAGTTTCGTTTCAAAATAAATGTCGTTTTAGAGTTTCAATGCAAAATTCATTAATAATATTTATAGGTAATTGTGTTTTTATTTTTCTATTGGTTGAAATATGGTTAGATGTATAGGTAATTGTGTTTTTATTTTAGAAATATACAAAATCATATGTTTTCTTAATATGTGTGAATAAATTTAGAACGACAAGTAATATGAAACAGAAGGGGAGCAGTTTTTATACTCTAAGCATGAAAAAAAATGCAAAGTCAAGTAATATTGGTCGAGGATGTTCCTCCCAGTGGCCTTTCACTTCTTCGCTTTACATTCATATTTCGCTTTCTTTTTCTCCTGTTCTGTCTCTTTCTCTTTATTCACTTTTATTTTATTTTAATTTTTTGTTATTCAATTTTCTTTTTGTTTTCTCTACCTTTTTTGCCTTTTGAGAATATAGTAAATAACTCATGTTAAATAACATGTATTCGTTATTTATTTATACATATGCAAGAATCTATTTATATTAAAATGTGAACGTTGTCTAAAGTTTCAAGTAGAATCACACATGAGACTTATTTAACCCACAAAGTTAAGTTTTATATTGTGATCACAGCTCAAGCTCAATGTGGATGTAATTCAACACACGTGAATAGTATTATCATTAAAAACACATTCAAATAACTTTAGAATTTAAAACAGAAGAAAACAATTGATTGGGGGATATGAAGAAGGGGGCGTGGGATAGCACCGACGGCGAACGGGGCGGAGTGATGAAAATTGAAGAGAAGCCCAGCCCCGTCGGTGAGTCACGAGTATATAGCCTTAACTAGACTCATGTGAAACCGGCTATTTCTTTTTTCCTGTCTTACCACACGTGTCCCTTTTTGGGCCCATCTTTGGCCCACTCTTCTTCTCTCTCCTTTTTCCCCCAAATTCTTGAAGCATTTTCAAGAATCAAAACATATTTGGTAACTGTCTTTTGTATGCTTCAAACTTGAAACAAAAGAACCAACAGTGTGAACCCTAAACCATAAATCATAAACCATGTCAACCCGCATGTTGGTCAGGGTTTAAATTCGCAAATGTCCCTAGTTTGATTTTACTCGGAACAAAATCGTTGTGCATGCATATAGGATTATAGTCATTGAAGTTTTGGATTTTAATGCCCAAGGTAAGCTTGTTGGAAGTGCATGCCAAAACAACATATTATGTCAATCCACTATAACTTTTTCCAACTTTATACCATGGACATTAATAAAATTGGAGCTACATATATACTTTTTTCATCTGTCCCTTGCAATTGTTCCCTTGCAAGTACTTTGATTTGTGAAAGATAGTTCTCTCTTCTTTTTAGATGTCTTAGACCATGATTAACCATTAAAACTCAAATTGCGGTTTTTAATTATTATTTTAAGTAAAATAAAAAATAAAATTAACCAATTGCAAGCCGTCACATATCAGTGGAGTCCGCGAACAGTACAAGAACTCTACCAAACTGAGTTCTTCCAAAAGAGAAGGAAGAAATAGATTTTAAAAAATTGTGAAACCGACCTCTTAAAAATCCACTTAAAAAGTGAGGATAATTGAGCAGAAGTTGTTTTATAACTGTGACACATATCATTGTCTCTCTTCTTTTTAGCTGTCGTAGGAGTTTTAATGGAGTTTAGCATCTCTACTTATTATAGGAATGAATTTAAAATATGCGAGCCATGTTATCCACCAGTACTTATAAGTGCATTCCCACTTTGAATGTTTCAGTCTCACACTTATAGCTTAGCCGTTTAGCCATCTCCTACTAACTATTAGGGAATCATTCATATATCTAAACAGTAAAAAAACATTCATTTGGTTTCAGTTCTATCTCATATAATATATTGAAAATCTGTCTAGAGGTGCGTGTATCCTTTCACTTAGTGACATCACGTGTGATTGTATGAATACGACTCTTGAATGAATTATGCTTAAAATATTTGGGCTTTTTCTTTCCCATTTCTTGTATCATTCATGAATCATGCATTAGCAATCCAAGCCCATTTCCATGGACCCTTACGACCCATTATTCCCCCATCCATCTAAATGCTTTAGTTTCATAAGTACGAAAGCTTCATTATTCATTCAACGAAATAGTTATTTCACATTGTCCTTTAATATTTTCTACTTCTTTTACGATTTACACACTTGGTGTAGAGCTTGTTTGGCTTACGTTGTGACCTTTTCATGTAGAAAGCAAATTGTATTGACGTATGCAGTGATAATTTAACTTATATAATTAACATTTGACATAATTGTCTAACTAATACCTTAAATTAACATTAGTATACAATAAGATAAAATATTTGAGTAATAGTTTATGACATCTTTTGGATCTTTCTAACATAGACACAAATTGCTTCCACTTGATATAAAGTTCACAGTGTCTCCATGTGAATAAATTCATGAAAGGTAAACAAAAAAAAATAGTAAAAGTATTTATATATCATTTCATATATTATTAACTTGACGATATTCATGCATAAGAAAGATGACTTTGTGGTCGTGATATTGCAAGTGATCAAGTCCGTTTGCCGGTTGACTTTCGCCCATTGTTTCGATCATCATGCCCAAGATGATTTTGGTAGCGCAATCAATTTCCAATATAAGTATCTTTTTTGTTAACGTCTCATCCAAATGCAAATAGTCTTCATGTCTAAAAAAAAATAAAAGAAACCCAAAAGACAAAATGGATTAGATGCCTTACACAAGCGTTTAGTTTTGGTTCTTAACTTGATGGTCAGGCACAATCTCAACAGAGAGTGCTAATCACGATTATAAGAAAAATGTTGTGCTATCTCACGTTTATTCGTGTCCTCGGTCATTCTCATGACTTCTTGGATCTTCGCGGTTTCAAATTGAGATTGTAGGCCTTCGATCTTCTCATTAAGCTCGGCATAAAGTTCATGTAACTTGCTTTCAATCGACTTGTGCATCGCTTTGTACTTCTCTTTTTCTTCAATTGGCTCTTAGACTAGTATTCTATACGTATATCGATTTACATTGATTTACTATGTGGTTGGTAGCTTGTCTAAATATGATGGGCCGTGCTCATTTACATTGGTGTGTAGAGCTTGTGGAGTAAGTGTGACGTTTACCTTTTAAAAGGCCTCGACCTCATATGTGTTGTCGGGTGCTTTCTACTTCAGTCACGTCCATTTATGTTACAGAGTTTACTAACGTTTATCTTCTGTAACAACATTTTATTTCGTTAAGTTAATACTTAACAACACCTAAAACGCTTGATTTGTAGATTTATAAATGTAACTACAAATATTTTTTTTTTTTTTGTTCAAATGTAACTACAAATATTAAATTCGATGTATCAAATGTAACGCAAAAATTATCATAAACCGAAAGCTCCGGTAATCAGTTGACCGGTGTAGGTGGTGGGCTTTGACGTGGTGGAGTCATTTTGTCATAAGAACACGTCACGTGTCTCCACGTAGGACGCAGCAGAAAATATTTTATATATTGACTAAAATACCCTTCACACCAAACACCACCAAAGCACAAAGACTTTGAAACGCTTCTTTCATGGTGAATTCGTTCTCTCCCTCAAACTCTGCCTCTCTCTCTCTCTCTCTATCGTTATTCTGACCACTACCAAACATCGACATCACTTAATGGTGACGTCATCATCTGTATCATCTCCACAACCTTCATCATGTTTCTTAAGATTCCGTCGGCACCCGACAGCAACCCGGGAAACCCTTCTGAGTTTCGGGTTACGTTCCCGACATAATGAGGTTCGATGTGAGAGTTTACGTTCCTCGTCGGAAAGTCATGTGACAAGAAGAGGTGATGCGGTTGTGGCAGCGGCGGCAAAGAAGAGACATCAATCACCGGAAAGATGCGCGGCGGAGGGAATACTGATCGGAGGAGGAGAGACGGAGGTGGTAAAGGAGATGGGGACGACGTTGATACCGGAGAGGATGAAAGTAGTGATATTGACGGCGTGCATGATGTGTCTTTGCAACGCCGACAGAGTTGTGATGTCCGTAGCGGTGGTTCCACTCGCCGAGAAGCTTGGCTGGTCGAGTTCTTTTCTAGGGGTAGTTCAGGTATTGTTTTAATCTTCTATATTTAACTTCTCCTAATTACATTCTTGATCCGCGAATCGGTAAGCGATCAACTTTACAAATTAAAAATGAAGATATCAAGATTTGGTTTCCCCGTATGTGTAAACGTATTTTATTATGGGACCAGATTTTAATCGTTAAAAATCAGTTTTAAATGATACTCACCAACATTTTCATACATATTAAAAAAAAGTAAGTTGCAATAAAATATGTAAACTAAAATGTCATTGAAAAGATTAGGTGGTTTAAAGAAAGAATTGGTTGTATTCAGGTATTAAAAAAAATATTGATTTATATATATATATATATATATATTAGTAGGAAAAATGGAGTAGTTGTTGAGAACAATGGTAGGTGCGATAGTTTGAGCGGCAAGCGTTAAGAAGACTTGACGTTTTGTGAAAGTGAGACTTTGATCACCAAAACGTTTGTGGTAAGGGTCACGTCGACTTCCTTTTTATTTTGAGTTTCTGTTTGGCTTCAAACCTAAAAATCCAATTCTTTTTCATTTGATTTCATTCCAATGCAAACTAAAAATTTAATTTCTATTACCTACATTTCCTCATTTATTAGAGCATGAGCATCGTTGAGTTTTTATGAAAGTCTCTCACCAATTAAAAATCAATGGTAGACTTAGACATTTGTGAGACACTCCCTTAACACATAACAGCTTTGTAACGGTTTATTATTTTTTTTAATATTAAAATATATTGGTGAGAAACCATATAAGTTTTGCACTAATAATGATGCTCTTATTTTTTTATATTTTTTTTTTCTAAACTTGACTTTCTTGTTAACCTCAACGAACAGAGCAAGTCCTTGATCAGTTAGTTCTCTATGTTGTTGTTTTTCTCTATATGCTCATCAAACAATCCTAACCCAGAGCTTATATAGAAGAAAAAAATCTAGTGATCAAGGTTTGGCTAACACTAACGTATTAGGTTTCTGCTAACACTAACGTATTAAGTTTTGGCTAACATTAACGTATAAGTTTTTTTCTAATATGGATTGAAACTTATTTATCCCGCAGTCCTCCTTTTTATGGGGTTACATATTTTCATCGGTTATTGGAGGGGCATTGGTGGATCGTTATGGAGGAAAAAGAGTATTGGCTTGGGGTGTCGCATTGTGGTCTTTCGCTACTCTACTCACTCCTTGGGCAGCCTCACACTCGACCTTAGCCTTATTGTGTGTCCGAGCCTTCTTTGGTCTCGCTGAAGGTGTTGCAATGCCCTCCATGACTACTCTTCTCTCTCGGTAACTCCTTTTAGCAACATACTTTCTGAAAATGTTAAAACTGTTGGGTTTTTAGTGAACCCATATCCAACGTTTTATTGTCCGATTAGTACGATATTGTCCATTTTAGACCTAAAAAACTAGACCGCATAGATTTACTTTTGGGCTCTTTACCAAAATGCCTCGTACTAATTAGATTTGGACATCTCTTTATATATTAGATATTTTTTGTCTAAATTTTCATTGTGAGACTTTGTTTGATATCTCACAAAAACATGTGAAAATTGTTTTGAAACTATTCTTCTAAACCGCATAAATTGGAATTTGACTCAGGTGGTTCCCTATGGATGAACGAGCGAGTGCGGTTGGTATATCGATGGCAGGGTTTCACATGGGAAATGTCGTGGGACTTTTGTTAACACCGCTCATGTTATCTTCTATAGGAATCTCTGGTCCATTCATTCTTTTTGCGTCCTTAGGTTTATTGTGGGTGTCCACTTGGGCAAGCAACGTTACAAACAACCCTCAGGACAGTCCTTTCATCACTAGGTCAGAGCTGAGGCAAATCCAAGCTGGAAAACCGGTTCACTCGCCAACCAGTTCAACAAAACCGAACCCATCTTTGCGCCTTCTTTTGTCGAAGTTGCCTACTTGGGCCATCATTTTCGCTAATGTGACTAACAACTGGGTGAGTTTGAGTTTGGTAGTATCTTTCTTACTTGTCTTTGTGTCATAGACTCATACGGTTTTGGTTAGTTGTTCACAGGGATACTTTGTTCTTCTCTCATGGATGCCTGTTTACTTCCAAACGGTAAGTAGGGATTATTCCATGTTTTGCTTCAAATATGAACTGCAGAAGTCATGATGTTATGTCTTGTTTTGTTCACAGGTGTTTAACGTGAACTTGAAGCAAGCGGCTTGGTTCAGCGCTCTTCCATGGGCCACAATGGCGGTCTCAGGTTACTTTGCTGGCTCAGCATCAGATTACTTGATCAGAACTGGTCACTCTGTGACCTCTGTTCGAAAGATCATGCAGGTGATTATTACAAGCCCAATGCTTTGTTAAACTAAAGCACACCCAGATGTTGTAGTTTCCCACATTCTAACAGAGCTTTTATTCTCAGTCTATCGGGTTTATGGGTCCGGGGTTGTCTCTGCTATGCCTCAACTACGCAAAATCGCCTTCTTGCGCAGCCATTTTCATGACCCTTGCATTGAGCTTGAGTTCCTTTAGCCAAGCTGGGTTTCTACTCAACATGCAAGTACGTTAATCACAACTCTGAGCATTCACCCTTTCGGATAATCTTGAATCTCACAACATTGTTGGTTTCTCTTTGTGGAAACAGGACATCGCACCACAATATGCTGGTTTCTTGCACGGTAAATGTTAATATATATGGTGAATCTTGCTTCTTGTTTTGATATAGTTTCTTGCTTAATAAGTTAGGGTTTTTGTTATTGGTGTGCGAGGCAGGTATTTCAAATTGTGCGGGTACGTTGGCTGCGATCGTTAGTACAATAGGGACTGGCTATTTTGTGCAGTGGCTGGGTTCCTTCCAGGCGTTCTTGACGGTAACGGCGTTTCTTTACTTTGCAACGACTGTGTTTTGGATCCTCTTTGCCACTGGAGAACGAGTCTTTTAGATCCCAAAAGGTTTTCTTTTAAAACTTATAGAGCAATATGATACCAGAAAAGAAAGAAAGAAAAAAACTGATCAAATATACAAATGATTGTTTCTTGTTTTGGTGGTTATTTCCTGGTTTTACATAATTATGTAATAAAAACTAAGAGAAAATGATGATGTTCATACTGCATTCAAAATTGATTACAAAAGATGAGAAAGTTATGGATACAAAAAGTCTTTACATAAGGGCAAGTTAAAACATAATGCTAAGGTAAAAATTGAAACTTATGTATGAGTAAAAAAATGATTTAAGAATGCTGGACTCTAATTAAAAACTCTTATATGGTAAGTGCCACAAGAAGGATAGTATTATTGGCATAAGAGGATACATGTGAATTAAGGTTGTGAGACTTAAGCTGATAAACATAAAAACGAATGAAATAGAAAAATAGAAGAAAAAAAAATTGAATTAATTTATCATCAAATGATAGTAAAATATTTTGGCTTTTGTTTATTTTCTGATAGAATTTTGGAATGATCCATCTTTTATTCAAAGTAATTAGTAACTTTGTGTGAAATTAGTGGAATAAGCTTATTCTACTTTTCACCCCATTATATATAATACAATGTCAACCAAATATATACATGAATAACTATTTGGCAATATACAATAAAAACTCTATAAATTATAAAAACTCTATAAATTAATAATGTTACGATTGTGATATTTTTATTAATTTGTAGAGTTATTAATTTACAAAAAGTTTATTTTTTAGATTTTTTTAAGATATATTTTTATCTAAAAATAATTATTTTACTGTATATCAATTAATTATTTTTTGAAGTTTAATATTTATATTTGTTTTATTATATTATTTGGTGTGTATAAAATATGTTTCATAGAATTTAAATAGGGTTTTAGATATAATTTAATTAAATATCATCAAAAATATTAAGTAATAATAAAACATAAAAATAATTCTATTGTGAATATAAAATAAATAATATAATAGTTGTTTGTACTTATATAAAATGTATCTATATATAAATTATTAATTTATAGTTTTAATAAGACTTTATATTTATATTTATATAGATTTTTTTTTTTTAAATATTATTTTATTATTTTATTAGTTTATGTTATATTTTGAACCGATCCTATTTGAAACTAAAGAAATTATTAATTTTTAGTATTTACTTATTTATAGAGTTTCTGCTATAGCTTGATTTTGTCCCAAATAAATAGCCAGATGGTAAAAAAGTGTGGATTTACCAATAAGTGAAAGCTGTGATAATCTACAAAAAAAAAATATTTTTTATTCCAAAAGAGTGGATGTTACATTATCATTACATCCAATCAAATTGCGAAGCTGAGCTCACGGAGAGATCTGAGTCTTCCCTCACTTCACCAAAATGAAAGAGATCGCCGATCAAAACTTCTTCCGCTACTGCCTCCTCACCCTAATGTACTCCGGCCCACCTACCGCCGTCGCTCTCAAATTCCTCCAAGCTCCTTACGGCAAACACAACCGTACCGGGTGGGGCCCCACTTTATCTCCTCCGATTGCTTGGTTCCTCATGGAGAGCCCCACCTTGTGGCTCACCCTCTTCCTCTTCCCCTTTGGCCGCCACTCTCTCAATCCTAAATCTCTCCTCCTCATCTCGCCTTACCTCCTCCATTACTTCCACCGCACCATCATCTACCCTCTCCGCCTCCTCCGCAGCTCCTCCTCTGCTAAAAACGGCTTTCCGATCAGCATCGCCGCCATGGCTTTCACCTTTAATCTCCTCAACGCCTATATCCAGGTGACGATAGTTTTATCTGATTCCGGTTTAGTAAAACTGTACCGGAACATTTTACTTTTGTACCGGTTTAAATGTTTTGGTTAATTCATGACCAGGCGAGGTACGTTTCTCATTACAAGAACGATTACGGAGAATGGTTCTGGTGGCGGTTTATCATTGGTTCGGTGATCTTCATAACCGGTATGTGGATTAACATCACTTCGGACCGGACTTTGGTACGGCTGAAGAAGGAGAATTACGGAGTTTATGTGATACCGAGAGGAGGCTGGTTCGAGTTTGTAAGCTGTCCTAATTACTTTGGAGAGGTGGTTGAGTGGTTTGGCTGGGCTGTGATGACTTGGTCTTGGCCTGGGATTGGATTTTTTCTGTACACGTGTTCCAACTTGATCCCGCGAGCACATGCGAGCCACATATGGTACAATGAAAAGTTTAAAGACGAGTACCCCAAGACTCGGAGAGCTGTTATTCCTTTTGTGTTCTGAAGAAAAGTAGAAACCATAACCGTTCGTCATGATTCAATAACCGGTTTAGTTATCTTAATGTTGGTTTATTGTTCCGGTTTTAGTTCTCTGTATGTTGGTGTGTATCATTAAGACAAAGGTTTGAACAGAAGAATAACCTGCGTGTTAAAGTATGTCATGTGAGATTCAAAGAGACAAAACTAGTGTTGTAACGAAGCAAGGCATAACAGCTTAACCAATGTTGCTCCATTAGAGTTTGCTCTTTCTCTTTGCCGTAGCTCAGACCGTGGATAGTTAGCTCTAAGAGAAGTTTCTTAGCTCCTGTGTGTTATGTCTTTGCTTTTTAGTTAACATTTGGTTTCGTCCTGTGAATGATTCAACAGATAGTAATTAACTCTGGCTTCCCGAATCCTAAACCATCTTACTTCACGTGCAGCTGCGAGCTCCTTCTTGTTTTTTTCCTGCAGTCCTGACATGTTCAGAGCCTCTGTGATCTGCTGCTCAAGCGTCTCAATCTTCTGACTCGCCTTTGCGGTATCCACTTTCAGCAACCCAACCATACTCTTGATCTCTGGTGTCCTCACCGCCTCCTCAATCTTCTCGGTGATATCTTGGTTCAGCTTTTCAAGTTTTTCTTGAATGTTTTCGTTCGGAAACATTCGGTTTCACAGCCTCGAGCTCCAGACCCACTTACTTAACACACACGCCATCTCTGCTTCCACCTCTCTTTTCATCTTCAAAACTTTTTCTTTCAGCTCATCACTCAACTCAAACGATTATGCCCCTGAGCTTGCAACCTCTGCTTCTTGGACCGCTTATTGATCTCCTTTTTTTCACTGAAGCAGCTTCTTATGCCGCCTTGGCTCTGGAAAAGGAACTATGCGTACATTCATGTTTTCAACATGTAAAGGAGTAACTTCTTCATTAGAGGTAGGATCAGTTACAGGTATGATTCCATCGGCTACATTAAGCTTTGACTAGGCTCCTTGGAGGTAATTCTACCCTTCTCAGCAGCCTGCGTACAAGAGTCTCTCGTTCTCATGTTTCATCCCGTACTACTGTTTCAGACTCAGTCTCATGTTCACTCCACGCTTCTTTCTTAAGCTCCACGCAAGTAAATAGCTATGTCGTCTTCACCAGAATCTGTTCCTCGATGTGGGTTTATACTTTTTCACCTCTTTAACCAATAAAACAAACGGAGTGTTTTTGTTAAATGTTTGTGTGGTGATAACTTATAAGATGTATACAAGGGCCTCTCTTAGTAGCGTGTGTGGTACGCTATATTACTTTAGGTCAAATTTCATACAACTACAAAGGCGCTAGAAGAACCAGAGAAGCTTGTAATGGAACCAAACAGCGACTTCGAAGCTCCGTAATGTCTTAATCTGTAAACTCCAGCCACAGCAGATACAGGTATCCTCCACTCCACCGTGGCTTGGCTCTCAGGGCTAAGCTTCACCTCTCTCGACCACTTAAACTTCACACTGAAGTCATCATCGTCGTACACGGGGACCCACTTCCCTCCTTCACGCAGCGTCTCCACCACAGCGAAAGATCCCTCCGTCATCAGGTCGTTACGTGGACATCCCGACCAAAACGTCGCGTTGACTTGTTGACCTCTCCTGAACGTTGACTTGGGAGGCACGTCAGCTTTAACGTCACCAAAGCTGACTCCCAAAGGAGTAGAGTCAACGACCACAGGGGATAGTAAGCTGATCTGTTTGTCTAGAAGGTCGGGTGGTTGGGGCCCACTCGGGAGTGTTTGACCGTTGACCAAAGCTGTGGCTAGTTTCTTGAACTCTTGGATGTAAGCAGTGAGTGTGTGTGGACCGTAAAGCGTTGAAGCTCCCTCGTATCTTTGAACCTCGTACTCTTCGTAAGTGGTAATGTACTGAGAATACGTGTTGGTGAGACCAGCGATTACGACATGGAGGTTGTTGCCAAACTCCTTGCTGTTCAAGGAGATGAGAAATGACTTCACAGCGTCACGGAGACGCCTTCCAGCCATTGTTGTGAACTCTGTGTCCATAGATTCAGACATCAGCGTTTTAATCAGCTAAAGGATACACTAGAGAGTCTCATTAACATACCTCCGGGGACACTGAGGATGACTAGTTGACCAATGCGAAGCATCTGAACAGGAAGAATCGAAGGCTGCACGGTTCAAACAATTAACAATCAACGTCAATAATCTATAGCTTCCAAATATTCTAAAAATCGATTTAGACAGTGTCTATGCGCCTGCTTATGCAGAAAATCGGTCATAACCGAAATAATTTTCTTAAAATCTAATATATACAATTCAAATCGGTTAAAATAGTCTTTTTAAATCGATCTAAATATCTCAAATTAGACAATAATGTTACTGCAAATCTACAAATTGTCTAGTTTTCTTTGTATATCTAAGTTTTATAATTCTTCAAAACAATTTTATAATTAAATCTAAAAACTAAAATATCTATATAAATATAAAAAATAAATCAATAATTTATTGACAACTAGGTTCCGCCTAAATCCGGAATAATCTAGTTGGTAGTCTTCTACAAAAAGCATAATTACCTCCTAACAACTTTTTGAACATAGATAGCTTCAAATACTTAAAATCAATTTTCAAGAAACAGATTATAGAGCCACTCACCGCCCAGTCATATGGTGTCTTCATCTCACCAGTGTCAAGTAAAATAGGTTTGGGCTTCTGACACTGGACCTGTTCCGGACCAGGAGTTCTTAACACGTTCCTCACTAATCTCCAAAAGGCATTACCCTTAAGGAAGCAGATTCTTTTCATTAGAGAAAGTAAGATACAGACAAAGATGATAGTCTTAGAAGCTTTAGTTATACCTTATCATCTCCTTGTTTGAAATCAAAAGCACCAGGACCATCAGTTGTTCCAGCAGCAAAACCAAACCCCATTGCAGCTGGACATGTCTTCACCGTCTCAGAACCACCACCACCTGCTTTAGGAACCGTGACTTCAAGATTCGAGAAATCTACATAAGCATGTTGGTAACCAACTTTCCCTTGCAGCTTCTCTGTAGCTTTGTTGAATAGTCCCACTGCCATTTTGAATTGCTTTTCTCCAATGATACGTGTACTCTCAAACTCATCAGGGTACCCAGGGCCACGTCCATAGCACAGTTCGTTCTTTCCATTGCAGGTACTGTGATTGAAATCACAAGGCAGACCAGTGTCAATGCAAAACGCACCAAGAGTGTTCGGACTCACATCACCACAGTTTGATTGACAGAAGGCAGAGACGAATGTACGCTTTGTAGTCTTCCTTACTCGAACTTTAGCATCAAGAGACTGTCCTTTAGATGACTTATAAGAAGCTGCAATGTCCAAAAGTCTGCTGTCTGAAAAGAGAAATTACTTTTGTCATAGACTTGCCACATTAGGAAAGTAACTCTAAAGGAAAGTAGTTTGACGCCTGACTCACGGTTTGTGCTCAGATCAGAAACAATGGTGGATACTCGCCGAGGGATTTTACTTGAACTAATCTGACCATTCTCAAACCAGTCCTCCATGAAACGCGCTGCTGCGCCTTTGTTATCACCACTTATCAAAGAGTTAGTCCTGCTCATGGAAGTCCCATGAGTTGCAAACCAGTTAAAGCTTCCTATAGGACCCAACTGTGAATCTACAAACTTGAGTAGCGTCATTTCTTTATCAACGTTGTACTTATATCTACTCCTCTCAGCTGCAGGATTGTTGAGGTAAGAGCTAGGGCTTCTGTTCACACCAGCATCCAAGAGATCACCTAATCATCAACACACACCCAAAGTGGTTTTTTTTTTTTTTTGTTTCTTTGAATGAGAAGGAAGTTTGGGGCCCAAAAGTCCAAGAAAAAAGCACCCTAACAATTTCAGTTATACTAAATACGATCCGAGCAAATGACCAATACTAAATATGACTCCAGTTTTATTATAATTTTAAAAAACTACTTAAATTTTGTAAAACATGCATTGACTGTAAGTAAGTTAGTTAACCGTTAACAAAACAAAACAACGTGTTTTGATCTAAAAGATTAGAAAATATGTTCCTTCCAACTTTGGCGTTGTTATCTTTCAAGGTAACTCTTTAACCACTGAGCTAAAGTAAACTTTTGATTATTATTACAAAATTCTCTTTTTAGAAGAGAAGAACCTTCCCAATAGAAATTGAACCCATGACCCCTTTTAAACCATTATTAGGTGATTCAAGAGTTGTAACAACTAGGTCAAACTCCTAATCAGTCACACAAAGTGGTTTAACTAAAGAAAGAAACTCTGATCCGAAGAGAGGGTTCTACTTTACCTTTGTTGACATAAACCGAACCAGGACGTAGACTTTGGTGAGCTTGGATGATGGTTTGCTCAATGCCATCAACAAGGACGTCAAAAGACTGACGAACAAATCCAAGAGACGTGACGATATAAGTAACATACTGAAGATAACCTCCAGGTCCAGCATGAGTATGAATCCCACTTATAGCCACGTTCTTCTCTGTGTAAAGATCACCATATCTACAACAAAAAAATGAACAAAGACTTTATAACATTCATTCACGAACACTCTGCTTAGAGGCTAGAGATACTACCTTGCCTTGAGTCGCTCAAGAACTTTGATGGTAACGATTTGAGACGCCATACACGCGTCAAGATTCACAAACGCGACGCGTTTCCCTTGAGGCTCAGCGATGATGAAGGCACGAGCTCGTAGACGGAAGTGAATCCCTGAGGCGGTTTGTTCTGAGTTCGCGTATCCCATCATGTTGACGTCAGCGGCCGGACCGGTGATGTCATAGCTTCCAACGCCGATTAAATACTCTGAAGATGCAAGAACCGCTCTAGTTAGGAGAATAAGAGGAAGAAGAAGAAACTGAAATGGCACTGAGACAGCCATGGTTTGGAGAGCTTGAAGGAAGGAAGGAAGAAGAAGAAGAAGTGGAGAATAAATAGATTGGGGAACTTAGAGGAGATTCACTGTGAACGCCATGAAAGATTGAAACTCTGCAAGAAGGTTAGTGGGAGAGAGAGAGAGTTAGAAAATTCAAAATGCGGACAATAGTAGATATGTCGGTTAGTGCTCCACCTTCGATCCTACACTCTGTCAAAATAGAATTTTGGTTTCATTTATACTTTCCACAATATAAAAATAAAATGTTTTTGAGAGAAATTTTAATATTTCAAAAAATATACGATGTTTTGATATGTTTTGATATTTTTCTTGCTTTACCTTTGGTGAATGATGTTTTGATATTAATAAGATACTTTAGTTTTATTGATAATTGGTTAACTAATAGAATTTTACTATATTATTTGTGATTGATTAATTTATATTTAATTTATATTATTTAATAATATGATTTTTTAATAATAAATTTATTAATTTTTATGCATTCAAATAAAATATTTTAGATTTTGGAACGGAGGAAGTATTATTTGAAAAGACATGTTGATGATGATATGTACCCATGTGATAGGCTTTGAACTTACTACATACATACATGTGAATGTGTGTGTTTGTTTTCATAGACTTTACTTCCTTTGTGGTTTGCTTCTCTTGGTAAACACTTCTTAATAATTCTCAGAGACTTGACCTTTAATGCGCAATAATCACTCTGGGGTCAATCTTTGTCTTACACGTGCTCTTTCAAAGAGGTGGGTGAAAACCTCAACCGTTTCACACGTAGCACATTATGACCCCATCCTATTGGGATACGACAAGAATATTGAAGTGGGCTTTTGAGTGGCTATTGTAAGATATTATTTTTAATGCTTTTTTCAGGTTTTGACAGGAAGACTCTGTACAAGCGAAATGTGAGTACAACAAGAGGAGCTGGTTCGGTATCAGAAGAGTAGAAGGAGTACAACCTTGCAACACACAAGCTTACCAGTGCACGCATGCTTAACTTTGCAGACTCATATTTGCTTGTAAACAAAGCAGTAAACTGCGAGAGACTTGCTTGTAAACAGTGTAATCCTTTTTGGTATTAAACTATTACGCTAATCTCTTTGTTATAAGTTTGCTTAATGATCTTATCTACTTTGAATGTAAGAACAAGATTGGTCTTCTAAATCTTTGTGTTCAGAAAGATTTAAAATATAACATAAATATAAGAGTATTCCCTTGAACAGATACAAAACACAAAATTTGTAAATGACTTTTTCTTGTTATGAGATAAGCGACAAGTAAATAAAACAAGGTGGAGAGAGTCTCTTCACTTGGCTTTGTTGGCATAAGGCTTCTTCTTGGTGATGTCTTTCTTAGCTTTCAACTTGTCTGATCTTCCTGATTTCTTTTTCTCCTTCTTGTCATTGTACATGTTTATCGCCTAAAATCACATTCAATTCAACTGATTAGAACAAACTTTTCACATACAAAACAAGCAAGAGACCAAAACTAGAGAGAGGAGAGCTGACAAGTTTTTTTTGGGATTTACCTTTCCAACATTGAGGATCTCATGTGAATGCTTTGATAATAACTTGTCAAGTACTTTATTAGTCTGTTCTTTTTCCTCGTCAACCATCCCATACCTCGGCACAACCGGTAAATACTGCAAAAAAAAATCCTCACAAATTAGAAAAATCATCAGACAAAAAGAGAAGGTAGAAGAAGAAAGATGATTGAAGTACCTTGTGGTGTTTGCCTTGCTTCTTAGGAGGTTTCTCTCCAGGCAACTTTTTATCGAATTTTCCACCACTAGCTGTTGAAGTAGCAGCTAAACCTGCCACGTCTCCAAGTTCCTCCTTTCCTATTTTCTTTGGCTGAGATTTGGTGCCTGATATGGGCAATGCGGTTACAGCTAGTTGGACATGGCTGCAAAAAACAATGTATTAGAACCATTTGGATCATCAGTTAATCAGAACCATGAAACAGTGTGGCGTGATACTATTAACTTGTAATGCAATAGAAATCCGATATACCTTGGTAAAGCACCAGCTTTTGCAGCTGTCTTCAGATTCTGTAGTCGGTTCTTTTCTTGCTTTCCAACTCTCTTCTTTTTATCGTCCAGTCTCTTGGCAAAAGGATCTTCTCCTGGTTCTGCAGTTAAGCCAAAAGAACTTGTAATGAAGAGATTTGATTTGAACATTGTATATGCCACAATAATTGCATATTATGGTTTCAAGACCTACCATCTGATGCCTTTGCCTCAATTATGGGAATATCATTATCATCATTAACACGGTCGTAACCATGGCGACGCTTAAACTGATCAGTGTTTTCGTCGTACACAATCTTGTCCTTCTTGCGCTTTTGTATACCTGAGAAACATAACCAAAAAAAAACAATTTAGAACAGAGTAAACACTGAATAAAATCAAGCTTTCAATCCTCAAAACAAATAACTCAATCAGCTTTACCTTTCTTGAGAGCAAATTCTTCCCACTTTGTAGGAGGCTTAGGCCTTGGAAGCTGGTAGAGAAAAAGGAGAAGGTTAGCATCATGCTTATACTACATTCAAAAGATTATAGATTTGCTCTTCTTTCTTTTGGAAAGGCTGATACGAGAAACCACTTGTTTGCATCTCAAAACCAACATGCCCCCATTCATTTCCCAAGCTTAATAAACCCATTCTATAACTAAAAAAGAAGAAGAGAGGATCAGCTATTCTTACATGTTTCTCTCTAGGAAGTTTGGTTGTAGGAGGAGGCAACTGAACAAGAGGGCCATCATTAGTTTCAGTAGAAGGAAAGTTGAAAAGAGTATCAGCTATTGCCTGAACAAGCTTTGTTCCCTCCGTAACACTTTCCTTCACAAGCTCCTCCCTAAAACAACAAATTGGAGAAAAGCAAGTCATCAACAAAAAAGAAACAGAACAAAAAAACTATCAACAGAGACAATTAACTCAGGATTGGTCCCTAACTGACAGAAGATTGCAACTGAGAAAGGTGTACAACTGCTAAAGCTCTTAACAGAACACTGAGATATGTAGCTGGACACAGCCCTTTGAATCAAAAACATACCTTTCCTGTATTGCTGGATAGGTACTCAATCCAAACTCAAACTTAACCAGCAAAAGGAAACAACTTTACAAGAAAAATGCGAACTTTAATCTCTATACAATAAACCCATCTACAGAACAATCATATAGGAAATAACTAAGCCGCCGCCGAAGAGCTCCACACGAGCTCAACACGAGGATAAGACGAGAGAGGAGAGAAAAAGGACGAACCTTGAAGAAGGAGCAGAAGGGAAGCGGTGGTTTGGATTGAAAGCGAGAAGATTTCCGACATCGATCTGGTAGATTTGGTCCGTCTCCATATCCATGTCTACTCGTCGCAGTGAGAGTTGGAGGAAGAAGGAAGAGACTTTCTTTTGTGTTAGGGTTTTGCGATATTTTTTTAGATAAACCTATCTCTCTCCTGGTTTAAATAAAACACGGTATTTGATCAAAAAAAAAACAAAAAAAAAAACACGGTAAATTGTCCAAAATATCCTTTCTATCTTTACGATGTTCGTTTAACCGAACCGGTCTGATCTGAACCAAACCAAAATTGATCAGTATGAGACCTGATTTGAATTTTAATACTCTGTTTGAATCAATTTATTTTATCTTAAATATAATAATTTATAATTCAGAATGAAACTGAAATCGGATTTTAAATCTCTACGCCATTTTCAATAACCAATGTCAAAGATATCCGATATTTATTAAGCAAATAAATACTAAATTTCTTGGTTTTGATTACATTTGTATACTACAGTGTTGTTTTGACTTGAACGTATAATGAAAAAGTTTTTCTTTACCACCCGTTTTAAGGTTTTATGCTAACAATTAAATAGTCAAAAGGTTCTTCAGTTCATTTCTTAAGTTTTGAATCTCAAATCTCTAACTTTTGACTGTATGTGCATGTCACTAATGTGTATATATGTAATTTGATGAAAACATGTTTAGAAATTGGATTTGGATTGTTCGATTTGTTTCTTTTTTTTCAGAACGGTTTCTTTCCACCACTAATAATGTTTTAAAGTGGGTGGTTTACCCCTAATACACCAAACTTCCCATAGTTTAGAACACGATCCATACCTCATGCGGACTTTAAGGAAGGTTTCATTTAGTTTGCGAGTCTATACGATATCAAAGTGAAAAAGACCTAACCTTAACACCAATGTGAAGGTGTTCAAACATGAACCAACATACATAAATGTTTCAAATCGAAAAGTTCAATGAGAAATGAGACTTTAATATCTGGAGTATAAAGGTATGGTTTAACTCGAGGTTTTTGGTTAATTAATTATGGTTACGCTCAATGTAGAGAATGAATCCACATGTCACAGAGGGTGAAACACTTGCAAATATTTTTGACCCAAGAGAGCAGAGAATCTCTTGATCATGAGTGTAAGGGATCCATCAAATTACATAATGAATGAACCTACGGGCCTCGCATAAGATGAGCTCTAAAATATTAATCAGTCCAAGTCATTATCTATTAGTAGAATCTAACCAAGATAGTTACTAGTTGTATAGCTGTTTCCATCTGGGTACAAAATACTGTGACTAAATTTCATTTTTTTAGGCATCTTTAATTCCACTATATTTTCCACGTTGAAATAGAGTTAGCATAAAACGAGTTATAATGGTATTTTATTTTCTACTATATAGTAGAGTAAAAATATAAGTTTACTTTATATATAAAGTCTTTTGTTTTTCTTTATCACTCTATTTTTACTCTAAAACAGAATACCATTGAAACAACAACCAAATTCATTATAAAGTTAATTTATTTTAAAGAAAAAAATAGAATAAATCATTAGAGACATTCAGTAATTTTTGTCTTTTCACAAATGCACAACATCAAAATACAGCTTTAAAACTTATATGTGCTCATGTTAGATATATTAGATTAAATGTTAAATGATAGTGTAAACTAACAAATTCAATGCGTAAATTATTAAACCATAAAAAGTGATGCACGATCTGGTGGGCATTGATTGGCTTTTAAAGATGTCCACTAATATTATAAACTGCAAATAGAGTTAGATTAGAACATGATCGATCATCGAAGGTACAAGGAACTATAGCAAATATCATTTCAGTTACACCGGTTTCACTTGCACATGTCTTTGTTCCATGCCATCTACACAGATCAACGATGTCTTTCCAATTGATTCATACTATGCAGCAGCTATACACATTTTTATATATCTCAACGTTTTTTAACGCTCGGTTCAAGTTTCAACATAGTTCTTGTTATATTATCCTTTCCCACATCACATGTTTATTTGGAACACTTGTTTCTTTGGAACAGTCAGCGTGTCTATATCTTTAGAACATAATTAATGGAAAGTTTAGCGAAGGTTATTAGCAGGATTTAAGAATCGGTTCTTAATTTTAACAAAAGAAAAATTAAGAATCAACTCTTAAATTCCACTAATAAGTTAATAACCTCCGTTAAGAATTCTTCTTTAATCATGGTTTTTTATATCCTTTGACAACAACTCTAGGGTTTTTCTTAAGAATAACGTAAATAAATCACTTTGAGCCAGCTTTCAGTTTTAGATAACTCTTAACATAAATCAAATCCCATAAAAAATAGAGTATATATATATGGAAATAAAGCTTATACGGTTTCTTGTAATTGCAGTTTTTTTGGCGTTAAGAGCATTATCAATGGGGGTGCTTAGGGAGGTGCTTAAGAGAAAATAGATATAATAATAGGTGGGTCCCACTAAGGGGGTGCTTAGGAAGCTTGATTAGGAGCTGGTGCTTGCACTGTTTGCGGGCCCCGCTGACACGTGGCGGCCCGTAATTGGCTCGTTTTTAAATTTTTTTTTTTTTTTTTTTTTTAAAAAAAAAGTAAAAAAAAAAAATAAGCACCCCTTAGGGGTGCTTAGGGTTGAGGATGCTCTAAGAACTACAATTCTTCTGCTTATACATGACAGCTGCTTTAAAAAGGCACATTTAGGTTTAAATATAACATCAAACGTTAAAACATTTACTGTAATTAGAAAACTTTACAACTGATATCATTCAGTAAACATGTTCACATCCTCATATACAAGAGGACTATGATAATATTAACAAGTTCAAAACATCACTAAACAATATATAAACTGAATCGTATTGATCAGTACTTCTGCCGTCTTTGCATTTTTCTATAACTCGATCTATGAACAAACGTACAAATGAAATGGTACTTTACTTGCGCAAGTGACAAGTTCACATGTTAGAACGAGAGAGATCGTGTAATCACCGTCTGATTCGGATCCAACGGCCATTAATGCTTAAGTAAGATGCAGAAAACGAATTTTCCGCTGGTGATTTTTTGCCGACCGGCTTGAGATCCGCAAAGTGTTTGGAATGTAACCACGTGGTGGCATCAGAGAGGAGGGTGATGTTTGTGGCTAATGGTTACGTGTCTAGTTATATTGGCGGCAAATCTAAGGTTTGGCCTACATGATACTTGATTAATTCAGTGTTTTAACATTTTTATATTCCTAATCAAATCAAATTAGCTGAAATTTAAATACCAAAAGAAAAATACTTTTTAAAGAGGTAATGATAACAACTAAGTTGGAATCTGTTTTTCCAAATTAAAAAGAAACAAAGGGGGAAGCGAGCGGTAAGCGTGGCGTGGCACATGTGTCATGTTAAGTGAGGTCATGGCAATTAGTACTTGTGGAAGATAATGTAACAATAATAAACAAACAATTAAGTAATTTAGTTGATAAAATCCTATTTAAAGTTTTATTTGTTTTCTAATGACAAGATACGATGTACTAAGAGTTTCTTTCTCTGTAATAAAAAGAGATTTTTTAACAAAAATAAATGAAAAGAGATTAGTGTAATGTTATAACGTTGTATCAAACTCGAACCATATATATGAATGTAAAAACATTATGAACTGGTAATGAATGTTCTTAAATTGCGATGAAAATGTCACACATTTGTTTTTGTTTAACCTAGAGCATTGATAAAAAAAATTCACAATGTTATGCAAGCTAGCAAAAAAAAACACCTCTTTCAGGTGATGTTATGAGCATTTCAAAACCAAATCATTTCACATATTCAGGATAACGTCTTAGCACTACTCTATTACTAAATAAAGTGATTATAATACCTCATTCTAAGAAAATTACATGGAGAATTGGATATATTTAACCAAAATCGAAACCACTATCTATATCAACTGATGTATTTGAAGTTACATAAGTTACACGAAAGAAGATTAACCAAAACAGAGCAAAATACAACATGGAGTGGGCAAAAAATAGCAATCAAACTAAATTATATAAAAAATATTAAAAATAAATAAATGAGTAATTATTTTAAAGTTATTTGTTAACAAAAACAAACCGAAACCAAATTATTCCCCCTAGTTTTTTATAGAAACAAATATAAAAATCAAAAGTTCGAATTTCCATAAATAAATGATTAGGGAAAGTCCCACATCTCAAATACACACACAGAAACCATATATAAATAACATTAACACACGAAACGGAGAGAAAGCTATTGGACGCCTCTCAGCTTCGCCGAACATCACGGTGGCTATAATACAGAAAAAAAAAAAAAAAAAAACGATAATATGGTCAACCACTAACAAAAAAAAAAAAAAAAAAAACAACTCTTTCTCCTCTCTCTCCCTCTCTCTCCCTAAGTATACGTTTCTTTCATCTTTGGCGCTTTTTGCTTCTTCATGCGGCGATAATGTCAACGGCCGGCGCTAACCCATTGGCCGTTGCACCAATCACACGCCGCCGTATCGGAGACTCCCTCGAAACCACCTCCGAACGACCCTCCATTTCCTCAGATTACTCCAACATAGTCAACAACATCTCCTCCTCGCCGGACTTAGACGACGTCGACGCCTCCGTAACCGTCGGAACAAACGGCGCGTGTTCATCACCTTCCTCAATGGGTTCTTCCTCCTCTAGCGGATCCCATCACCACCACTACTACAACCACCACAACCACACGATTATTCGGTACCTTCTCCGTGGTGGGAAACTGAAACTGCCGTTTCTGTGCTGCGACGGTGGAGGAGGATCGACGGTTGGTTTCTTCGGGAGGAACGTGGGGCGTAGGATCTTGGGGCTCCTCATGGTTCTCGTCGTTGCTTCTCTCTTTATTAGAGTCTCGTTGATGAGTGGGCACGTGCACCGGAGGGATTTGAATGAGCTTGTTGTTGTTAGGGCGTTACATGAAGATTGGTCGATGGCTCAACGCGCGATGACCGAGAACGTTGCTTCTCAGAAGCTTCCCGTAAGTTTTCTTTCTCTTTTTTTTCTATTCATAGAAAGTTTCACTTTCCCCAGAAAAAAACTGGGATTTTTTTTGTGATTGATGACGAATTGAAGAATACCCATCAATCTGCAATTTGTTTTCGTCATTTGACTAATCAAAGTTTCGAGCTTTCTGATCAAAACGCAGAACAATCCAAATGTTCCTCTGTTTTCCTTTGCATAGAAAAATTCACTTTCCCGAGAAAGAAAAAACGGAAAAAGCCTGCAATATGTTTTTTGTTTCGTATTTTGACCAATCAATGCTTGTGGTTAGATTCGTTTTTCTCGAAGTTTTGAGCTTTCTGATCATAACTCAGAAAATCCAAAATTTACTCTGTTTTTCTTTGCACATAAAATTTCACTTTCCCGAGAAAGTAAAAAAAGAGTCTGCCATTTGTTTCGTCATCTGACCAATCAATGCTTGTGATTAGATTCGCTTTTCTCGAAGTTATTAGCTTTCTGATCATAACCCATAAAAAATCCAAAATTTCCTCTGTTTCCTCTGCTTTTGTTGATGAAAGATCGTTTTTTTAACAGAAACTCGCGCTCTGTTTTTCTTTCGTTTTCTCGGGAAAATTTTCTAATAAGGTAGAGGTCGTAGTAACCATGACGTGTAATTCTCGGAATGTCTCAATTGATTGCATCAGTGATATCATTAAATATAACAAATCGTTATGGCTTTAACCAATGAACATCCGTTTAGCATTCTTTAAGTTCGTTCAGTATTGACGAAGAATAAGTCAAAATGGAAGTTTAAGCAGCCATTGTTAGTAGGTGTTGATCACCATTTCCTCTACAGTTCCCTGACCTTTGCCACTATCATTATTGAATGAATATTCTTTTGAGTGTGTTAAAAGGATTGTAATTCATGAACTTTGACTAGATTCATCATTGTTTGAGTTACATTTTAACGTTTTTGTGTGTTTACAGATTCCTGAGATATGGCAGAAACCTGAAAGTGGAAACTATCGCCAGTGTGCTTCACGTCCCAAGAACCGTTCAAGTAAGCTCTTGTTATCTTTGCATGGTATTAGTTTCTGGTTTCTCTGAAATTTTGGTTGTCTGGCTCAGGGCTACGTAGGAAAACCAATGGTTATCTTCTTGTACACGCTAATGGCGGATTGAATCAGATGCGAACTGGAGTAAGTTTCAACGTCACAAGTCCCATTCTTTGTTTCCTTACCTTTCTTTACTGATTTTTCAAAATGAAAAAAATGTAGATATGTGACATGGTTGCTGCTGCAAAGATTATGAACGCCACTCTTGTTCTTCCTCTCCTCGACCATGAATCTTTCTGGACAGACCCCAGGTTCTACTTTCTTTTACTCTGTCTCTACACAACAAGAAGTTTCTAAAGAGAAGAAAATGGTTTTCTGAAGAAGTGTTGTTTGTGATTTTTTGGCAGCACTTTCAAAGATATATTTGACTGGAGACACTTCATGAACGTATTGAAAGATGACGTTGACATTATTGAATACTTACCACCTCGCTATGCAGCCATGAGACCTCTCCTTAAAGCTCCTGTTTCTTGGTCCAAGGCCAGTTACTACAGAAGCGAGATGCTACCGTTGCTGAAAAAACATAAAGTGATAAAGTTCACACACACTGATTCACGCCTTGCCAACAACGGCTTGCCACCATCAATCCAAAGGCTGAGGTGCCGCGCTAATTACCAGGCCTTAGCTTACTCCAAGGAGATTGAAGAGCTTGGAGAAGTTCTTGTGAACCGGTTAAGAAACAACAGCCAACCCTTCATCGCTCTCCACTTGAGATACGAGAAAGACATGCTTGCCTTCACAGGCTGCAGCCACAACCTCACAGGTGGAGAAGCTGAAGAGCTGAGGATCATGAGGTACAATGTGAAACACTGGAAGGAGAAAGAGATTGACAGCAGAGAGAGGCGGATCCAAGGAGGTTGTCCCATGTCTCCTCGAGAAGCAGCCGTGTTTCTAAAAGCCATGGGGTATCCTTCCTCCACGACTGTGTACATAGTTGCTGGTGAGATCTACGGAGGTAACAGTATGGATGCTTTTAAAGAAGAGTACCCAAACGTCTTCTCTCATTCAACGTTAGCAACTGAAGAAGAGTTGGAGCCTTTTAAGGCGTACCAGAACCGTTTAGCTGCGTTGGATTACATTGTGGCGTTAGAAAGCGATGTTTTTGTGTATACGTATGATGGAAACATGGCTAAGGCTGTACAAGGGCACAGGAGGTTTGAAGGGTTTAAGAAGACTATCAATCCAGACAGGTCTGAATCACTAATAATAAGCATTTACTTTGTTCTCTTTAACTTGTTTTACTGAGATTTCATCATCAAAATGGCAGGTTGAATTTTGTGAAACTGATAGATCATTTAGATGAAGGTGTGATGTCTTGGGAAGAGTTTTCATCAGAGGTGAAGAGGTTACATGGAGGCAGGATTGGAGCTCCTTATGCAAGACTTCCCGGTGAGTTCCCAAGGCTAGAGGAGAATTTCTATGCAAACCCACAACCAGATTGTATCTGTAACAAGCCTCATCAGACTGAGCAAGTGTGGAAACCAAGTCTAAGAACAGGCTCAGATAGATGGAAGGAGGAGAGTGTTTGATGAAGATAGAAGAACAGAGACAACAACATTGATGGAAAAACTTTTGTAGCCTTCTTTTTGTACAATATAGGAAAAAAGGAAAGAAAGGAAGACAGTTTCTTGGAAGATGGACACAAATCTATAGAATGGATTCCACTATATACATGATGAGTATCAAAGATATAGCATTCTTTTTTATTTCTCTCTTCAGAGCAGCTGATTAGAATTCACAGAGTTAAAACCAAACCAATAGAGAGAGAGAGATAATCACACTATTGTTGTTATGAAGTGAACTTTAAAACACTCACTGTACATTTGAGTACAGATTTATACATACGATACACGATCCCCTCTATATAAGTGGTTTTCTAGTTTTCTCTATGTTGGTTACTTGTCTGCGTTTAAACATGAAAAAAAAAATGAAAAAAGTCTGCGTTTAAACATGAAAAAAAAAATGAAAAAACAAATATTATCAGAGCCAGGTTTCGATCCTGGGACCTGTGGGTTATGGGCCCACCACGCTTCCGCTGCGCCACTCTGATTTGTTGGTTGTTTTGAATTTCGTTATTAGAAATCTTAAACAATAGGTTGTTGGTTTATATTGGGTCAAGCCTTGAATTTTACTAGAAATATTGGATCTTGGGATGAACTTAGTGTCTCCATCTAATCATCATTTGTTTTGAGAGTAAAAATGCATGAGATTTGATTTGATAAAAATGGAATATGTATTGTCCCTTCTTGCAGCTTCTAAACGTCAAGTCTCCTTCTCCTTTACTCGGGTATCCATTTGCTCTCTTTAAGTAAAAACACCTCTCTTTAGTCAAAGTAGCTGCTGCTACTGAGAGTTAGGATCCAACTTTTTGATCTGAATATGATATAATGTATTTGCTTTCGTCAACCAATCTCTTCATGAAGCCATGTCAATTCTTGCTATTTTGGACCAGGCTTTATGTGATTATGTTGCCTGATAAGTTAGGTTGCAAGACAAGAATAGTAAACAAACACATGCTTATACCTTTCTAAATACAATCAAAGGCTTAGTAGTTGACCACTTGCATAGAGGAGAGTATTCCAAGTGGATTCAACTCCATTGTTAGGTAAACTGTAATGATCTACATGATTGTATTTGCAAGTAACAACAATGATAGATTTTGGACACTGATGGAAGGGTTGCTGCTATTCGCAAACGCACTTGCTATCCTCAACGAAGACCGTTTCTTAGCTCCCAAAGGTTGGACACTCGCAGAGCTACACCAAACCGGCAAAAGAAACTCTATCAAAGGCCAAATCGTTGGTCTCATCCACGCCTGCCACTACATGAGGCTTCCCCTCATGCTCTTCAACTTAATTGTCATCGTCTTTAAACTCTTCTCCGGTTAAAAACAATTTCAAATACTTACTGTTCTATTACACAAAGTGAAACAATAAAACACACACATACACATGTTCTTGAGAGACAAAAGCTATAAAACTTTGGGGGGGGGGGAAACAGTTTCATTCATTCAATAGGGATCATGACTTCGTTGGTCCTGAAAGGAGGTAACGTCCACGGAGGATTATACCTAGCAAGCACGAACTCTCCGGTGATCTTAAACCCATCTCTCTCGAGATCACTCGTTAGCTTCTTCACCTTCTCACTCACCACTCTCTCTCCCGCACTCCCACTGAACGTAACCACGCCGTACTTTCTCCCTCCTTCCTCCCTTATCACCACCCTCTCATCCGTCGGACGCGGCGCTTCCTCCGCCTTCTTGTACATCTCCGGCAACAAAAACTGCATCGTCACCGTCTTCTTCTTCCCTCCTTCCTTCGTCACAACCGGTGACGTCATCTCTATCTTCTCCCCCTCCTTAGTGATCACCGGCGACGTCATAGCAATCTTCTCCCCCTCCTTAGTGATCACCGGTGACGTCATGGAGATCTTCTCTCCTTCCTTAGTGATCACCGGTGACGTCATGGCAATCTTCTCACCCTCCGTCGGTGACGACACCGCCACTTTCTCCGGCTTCTGGTTCTCCGGTTTGCCGAAGACGCCTATGTACTTAGCCAAGACCTGAAAGCCTCCGTCTTTATCGCCTTTGAACTCAGAAGGATCGTAAGTGACCTCCGCCGCAACCGCCGGCGGATATTCACGGACCTCGTAGCCGTCGCCGGATTTAGCCACCGTGTATTTGGGAGTCTCCACGACGATCTTACCAAACACCATTCCCATGATGTAACTCTTACCAAAAACGTTTCCCATAGTGTTACTATTTATCAGTTTGGTTTTCGTTTTCGTTATGGTTTGCATTTGATCAAAGGTTAATGTATATTATATAGTCGGAAGATTATCGATGAATACTTTAAAATCGTATTTTTGGATTTGGGTGGAAATATCAAGGAAGCTTGTATTGACGAATCATTGTAAAACGTGACTAAAGATTACAGAAGCTTTGACCCGTTTCTGGTCTTTTTTTGTGTGTGTGGTTCAGAGGATTGCTAATCTTTCTAGTGGAGCTTCTGATTCCACGACGATGATGATTTGACGACGAGTGATGTTTTGTTGTCTCGGTGGTTTGAAAAAAACGATACGTATGTTTTGAAGATTTGAAAGCGAAAAACGGCACGCAGTTTAGCGGTCGAGAGGTTAGTGTGTCCTTTCCGTGGTTGGGATTAATAATATAAATGCGTTACCAAACAGATTAGTAGGGTTTTGTTTTTTGTCGGAGCCTTTGTTGTATAAATACTTCTCCAAGCCACAGCTTTTGGAAAATAATGTTCGGCGATTAAACTGTTTTTTTTCTTCTGTTAGATGTTTGTTGAGCTCATTTTGTTCATTTTTTTGGTAGAGAGGAGCAACGGTGATGAATTCCATGAAAAAATTGTTATCCTTGCACTTTGATTGCTAGTGAAGATAAAATTGGGGTTTTCGATTTCTGAGTTGCTCCTCTCTTCTTTTTATTGTTTCTTGAATTTGGTGTTGGATCGATGATTTAATTAAAACTGCGTTATCTATCTGCAAATCTCTTTCATGGAGTTTGAAGAGAAACCATAAAATAACATGAGATCCAATCTTGATATTAGATTTATGATGAATTTGTTTTGGTTGATGTTTAGAATCAGGTCGATGATGTTATATAAAAAACTGCGTTATCTATCTTAAAATCTCCGAAATAGGAGTTGCAGAAACTAAACAGAATACGCTGAGATCTGATTTAACTTCAATGTTATTGGTCCTTATGTTTACATATACCTAAAAATTCAATGTTAGAAATTGCCTGTACTTCTAAAGATTAGTGCTATGTGATTGGGAAAAAGTATTGAGGACTTGGACTGGAACTTGATGAACTTAATAACCTGAGTTGGTTGAGGTCGATAGGTTAGAGAGTTCACAGAACTATCACAATTCACATAATTAAACTGTACAAAATTGAACACAATTCTAGAAAATTTTAGTTTTATATATTTTTATATAAAAAATTAAACTAGAAAATAGAGAGAAAATAAAATTAATAAATTTTACATTGAAATATTGAAAACAAACATTTATTTTATAATTTTTTTTTTTTCAAAACTGACATTTTATATAAAATGGAGGGAGTATATGAAAATTGGCTATTGTTCAGGGCTGGTTTATAGGCTTTATAAAATATCAAATCAAAGTGCATAAAGCTATTGTGATCATAAACTACATTTGAAACACAAATTGTTACCTAAGTAGAATCCGACGAATGAGATACTATAAACAAATAAACCAAAACTCTTGAAATAAATGACAAAAAGAGACGAAGGTGCTGTAAAAAAATCTCATAATTAGCTACCGGAAGAACTCAAGCCCAAATACAACACGTTATTACCTACATAATAGTAACCTGAAAGCCCAAAGAGAACGGCCCAAAATATATAAACCGGACGGTCTAGCTCCCGATTTTGACCCAACACAACCAAAAAAAGAGAAAATTTGGATTTACCGCCACAATCAGGCGCAAAAATCTCCCGGCAAAATCGAAATTAAACCCGGTTCGAAGTGGCTCGAAAGATCTCCCGCTCCTTTGTTCACTTCTTCTAATGCATTCATCATATCTTTCTCTCTCAATTTCCAATTTCTCCATATCTCCCCAGTTCCCCTTTGCTCTTTCTCAAAATGGTGAGGACGAACAAATCCAAGAGTGCGGAGCGTGTAGGCAAGGGTAAAGTGACTCCGATGCAAGTCGCCTTCCTCGTGGATCGATACCTTTGCGACAATCGATTCTTAGAAACCCGATCTGTTTTCAGATCCGAAGCTTCTTCTCTCATCTCCAAATCTCCTCTTCGCGAAGTAATCATCCGAATATTTTTCCATTTTATTTTATTCTTCCAATTTTTTTTTCTTATAGATTTTTTTCACCCCGTTTAGGTTCCGTGTAGTTTGATACCTCTGGATGATATCTTAAACGAATACATCAGCCTCAAGGAGCAGAAGGTTATTGTCGATCAGGAGAAAGCTAGAATCGATCAAGAGAAGACTAGAGTTCAGAATCTATTGCACGGGATGCAGGATGTCATGAATGTTTACAACTCCACCGCCTCCGCAGCTCCTCCTCCACCTCCAGCGATTACTGCAGCTGCTCCTCCGATGGCTATTCAAGTGGCTGCCTCTACTTCTCAGCCGAGCAACAACGGTGTCTCTCCTTCAGGTAGTTTAGCTTGTGTTCACATTGATTGCAACTAGGATTGCCACATTGGTATTTTGGGTATCGGTTCGGTATTTTGGGTATCAAATAATTTGGACCGGGGTTAGAATATCCATTTACTATTTTACTATTTTTGGTTTGGATTTGGTTCAGGTAGTTTTGGTTTAGATAGTAAAACTTGGAACCAAAAAGTATCCATAAAAAAATTGGTTCTCATTTGGTTCCGTTTTCAGTTCGGTTATTTTGAGTAGTTTGGTTAATCCAAGTTAAATATCAGATATTTTAAATAAATATCAAATAATTAAAAGATTTAGATAATTTTTTTTGGATATTTTCAGTTATTTGTATACTTTTAATAAAAATATCTACGAATACTTTCGAATAGTTTAGTTTTCTCAAAAAAATTAAGATAATTTTAATAGATTTTAAAATTATAAATACATATTTAACTGTGTTATGTGTATATATAATTAATATTTTTATATATTCGGATATTTGTTCAGTTTCAGTTCGATTGTTTTGGATGTATAAATCTAGGAACTATTCGGATATTTAAGTGTTTCGGTCATCATCTGTTTATGGTTTTGCAATTTGAATTTTTCATGTTCTTGACTTTATCTAATGGAACTAATGTTATGTTCTTAACTCCAGTCGGCACTGTGCATAGCACACCTAATCTTATGGCAGCATCGTTGCCAGGAAACAAAAGAGTTGGAAACTTCACAGTACCTTCTAATAGCCAGTCCGTAACCAGAAAGCGAAAGAGTCCTGAGGTTTCTCTAGGAGCTGCTCCTCCTCCTGTTTCTAACAAAGGTCTATATTTTGATGTTGATGATATGATACCTTTTGTTAAGTCTACATTGGCCCTTTAAACGCTGTTTTCTGTCTTGTTTTCTTTATTATAGGGATGGAAAAGATTCCACGAGCTGCTAAAGCCACTAACTACTTGACGTTTCAGTCATCACCTAACACTCAAACGCCGGTGAGTACCAGTGTAGCTAATGGTTCATCTGATCTTACATCAACTGTGGCAAAGCGTTTGTGTTACGGATCAGACATGTCACCTCCGACCAATTCAGCTTGTCCGAAGACACCACAAAAGCAAGTATCTCCTCAGCAAGAAGTTACTCCTACAAACCGCACAATCCTTACCAAGGAGAGAATCACAGTCAGTCCTCACAAGCAGATTGGTTCCTACACCGTGGAAAGGAGCCGTATGGTTTCTTCTTCTTTCTCGCCGGTCAAGTCTAATCTCAAGATGTCGAGTAAAAGAGATCATGTGAAAGGAAGACTCAACTTCGATGATGACGATGAAGCCACAGTGCACTTAGATGTACCTGCTTCTGGAGATTTGGTTTCATCTTCTTCATCATCTGGCTCTGAAGCAGAAGTTGATTTGTTTGATATAGATTTTCTGAGCGAGAACTTTCCATTCTCGGATGTACTAGTCGATTTCGATCTTGGTTATGAAGGACTACCAGACCCTTGCCTGCCACAACCTTCAAACTTTCACATGGAGACTGCTTCAGGGTATATGATCTTCTCTTTGGCTTAATATATATTCCAATTATCTACTGTTACTGATCCAAATCTGAAACACAGGTCATCTCTGTTAAACTATATAATCTAATCTCTCCTTAATACATTTACATAAGTTAGTTATTACACAAAGAGTTGTAACTCTTCATGTTGTGTCTTTTAGTATGAAGAGTTGTGTCTCTTACACTTGCAATGATTCGATCTCTATATAAAGGTCAATCATAAGTTGTAAACAATATCACAGAATCTCAATAATATAAAAGTATTTCCAGACAAGTTAAGAAAATTCGTAACTTGGAAAATAAGCCTGAAACGTCTATCTTATTCTTTATTTTCGCATTCGTGTGTAACACACTGTGATCGTTGTGTAACACAAGCGGTTGATAAAAGATTAACAATCTCCTGGATCAATGAATGAGAACCTAGTGCCTGACCAGGTTGTGTCTGAGTATACTTCAACAGTTACAGAAACGATTCAAGAAAAAGACATGAACACACAAGGTGGGTCTTTCAGCCTTCACTTTATATTTTAGATTATTAAAGAAGCTATAGCTGTTTCACATGACACTCTTTACTGTTTCAATTTGCAGGATCTGACTCTATGACTACTGTAAAGTCCATAACAAAATGCCTACGAATCTTAAGTCCTGGTAATTGCTCTTTCTCAATCTGATATGATATAACCATACCAGATCATCTCATCATCATGTCCTAACTCACAGTTTTTTTCTTCTATCTTCAGCCAAGAGTGGCAGACAAAGAAGTCACAACTGATGGAATCTGAGAGCTTCAACATTAACAGTAGAACACAAATCTGTGAGATGATGCAATCTTTTTAGTTGGCTCCTAACTATGTCTACATTTAAGTTAATATAATTTCTAGATGCTTTACTACCAAAAACTATCTGAACCAATCCAACTACATCTTCAACTTCTCATCGTTTTCAATGTAAAGCAGAACTCTTTGATGATGTATTTATGCCATATATTCAAAGATGTATGCTTCTGTTATCAAAAGATTCACATGATATGGCTTATAATACAAGTAATCTGGCGTTAACAGGTTATATGAATGGGTCTTTATCAACATTTTCGAACCAAACACAGGCCAAAGTATCACCAAACTCTTAATAAAATAAGCAGCACTCTCTTTTCATGATCCTAACTCATCAACACCAAACTCTCTCCAACAAAACTTTCATCCCTGCCTTTATAATCCTTTCCTTTTAGTTGATATTCTTCATCCACCACCTTTCTTCTCAACAAATCACCTGAAAGAAAGAGAGATGTCTAACTCTGGAATGAATGGTGTTGAGAAGCAAAGGAACACAAGACGTGTAGCAAATCCAGGAAAGGCAACAGTGCTTGCTCTTGGCAAAGCCTTCCCAAGCCAAGTGGTTCCCCAGGAGCATCTCGTAGAGGGATTTCTACGCGATACCAAATGTGATGACGCCTTTATCAAAGAGAAGCTGGAACACTTGTGTAAGCCTCTTTCTCTCTTTCATATTCTCTCTTCACATAGACATGCTCTTGTTTTTTGTATTAAAACTTTACTAAACTGTCTATAGCCTCCAAAATCTCAGAACCGTCCCTTCTCTTGAAATTCTCTTACGTTTTGTTTGTAGGCAAAACCACAACCGTGAAGACACGCTACACGGTCTTGTCTCGAGAGATACTGGATAAGTACCCTGAGCTAACAACAGAAGGCTCACCAACAATCAAGCAAAGGCTAGAAATTGCAAACGACGCCGTTGTGGAAATGGCACTGGAAGCAAGTTTGGTTTGCATCAAGGAATGGGGAAGGCAAGTGGAAGACATCACTCACATTGTCTATGTTTCCTCAAGCGAGATCCGTTTACCTGGTGGTGACCTTTACCTCTCCGCGAAGCTAGGCTTAAAGAGCGACGTGAACAGAGTAATGCTTTATTTTCTTGGATGCTACGGAGGTGTAACAGGTCTCCGTGTGGCTAAAGACATTGCTGAGAACAATCCTGGAAGCCGTGTTCTTCTCACAACCTCTGAAACCACCATCCTCGGGTTCCGACCACCAAACAAAGCTCGTCCTTACGACCTGGTCGGGGCTGCTCTGTTTGGAGACGGTGCAGCTGCAGTGATCATAGGAGCAGACCCTTTACCATCCGAATCTCCTTTCATGGAGCTTCACTACGCTGTTCAGCAGTTCTTGCCAGGGACACAGAACGTGATCGACGGGAGATTGACGGAGGAAGGCATAAACTTCAAGCTGGGAAGAGACCTCCCGCAGAAGATAGAAGAGAACATAGAAGAGTTCTGTAAGAAGCTGATGGGCAAAGCTGGTGATGACTCCATGGAGTTTAATGACATGTTCTGGACTGTTCATCCAGGAGGACCTGCGATTCTGAACCGTCTTGAGACGAAACTGAAGCTGGGGAAAGAGAAGCTAGAGTGTAGCAGAAGGGCATTGGTGGATTATGGGAACGTGAGTAGTAACACTATATTGTATGTGATGGAGTATATGAGAGATGAGTTGAAGAAGAAAGGTGATGCTGCACAAGAGTGGGGACTTGGCTTAGCTTTTGGACCTGGAATCACTTTCGAAGGCCTTCTCATTCGCAGCCTCACATCTACCTAATTTCAAATCTACCACCTTGCAGAAAATAAAACTATATAATATATATAATATTTGTAATCAAACTTATTATAAACCTATCTAATTAATTCACGGTTTGTTGTATTTGATTTGACATTAGCATCAAATGAGCATTGTTAAAGAAAAACACATCTCTAGCATATGACTCATCTACTTGGAACCACACAAAAACAAACAAGAAGATACAACACACTTACTTAGAGTCTTAGACACACATCAAAAAGACATGAACTCATCATGCATTGACTTGGTCATGTTCAGTCACGGACAATGAGGGCAACATGTCACGTGCAACATACTACTACATTGTATTAGAGCATAAGAGCATCATTAACGGTAGATACCTTTAAGTTTCTTATTTTTTTTTTTTTTTTTTTTACTTTTTCTGACTTCAAAAAAAAAAAAAAAAAAATCAAACCAATCGCGGGCCGACACGTGTCAGTGGGATCCGCGAACAGTGCAAGAAACGGTTCTTATTTAAGAGTTTTAGGAACCGTCTCTTGCACTGTTCACGGGCCCCACATGTTAGTGGGACCCGCAAACAGTGCAAGAGACTCACTTAAGAGCCCCCAATAATGGTGCTCTAAACAACGGGGCTCTTAAGAGGTTTTTAAGAGGAGTGGGTCCCACAAAAATTAAGAACCCACCCCTTAAAACTCTTGTGTAAGAGATGTTCTTAGGTGAGTTCTTACACTGTTCATGAATCCCACGACACGTGGCGGCCCTGACTATGCTTACAGCCAGGGTCGTTCTATAGCCGTTTTGATAATTAATATAATATATTCATTAGCCCTTAAACCTGTTTTGTCACATTGATGATATGGTCTCTCTGTTGACTGATCATCGCCAAGATAAGGTCAGATTATTCATTTTGAGATATGTTTTTCAAGCTACTGCCCACTCTATACTGAAAGAAAGGAATAGTCACAGACATGGAGAGAACCACATGTCAAGTTCTTTGATTCTAAAAACTATAGACAAGACAGTAAGGAACATGTTGTCTACAATTAATACAATTAAAAGAAGAGGAGACCACAAGCTGGAGGAGGTTAGCTATATGGTTTGGATCAAGATGAGGCTTTAGAATAGAGAATTGTTTATTCTTCACTGAAAATTAAACTTAAAGTTACATCATATGTACAACATGTGTTTTTTTGGATGAATAAAGTTTAACATTTATTCAAAAAATAATAAATAAATAGAATATTATAAAAATCACAAGCTCATGCATATAATCAATTCACAGTTTGATGAATTTGATTTAACATCAGCGTGAAATGAGCATTGTTAAAAAAAAAACACATCTCTCTTTTGTAATAATAGTATTATACTAAGCATATGACTAGGAAAGAATGTTTGGAACAAGTCAAAAGCAGCACCAAGTGTCATCAGCGCAATGACTCATCTACTTATAACCACACAAACACCAAACCCATTATGTCCACTGAAAACAAGGACTTCCTCCTCCTTTTTAACTCACTCATCAAACACTTACTTAGACACACGCATCACAAAGATATGGACTCATCATGCATTGATTTTCTCATGTTCAACAGTCGCGGACATGAACACGATGAGACTAACATGTCACGTCTTGCATGGAAGAGGGAGAGATCGAATCATGATCTTAACTTGTCCCAAGACGAAGATGAAGAACTTGCCAACTGTCTTGTGTTGCTGTCCAATTCAGGGAATGCTTACAACAAGGAGCATGGACGCATCAAAGACAAAACCGTGAAAAAGCAAAAAACCACTCATGTTTTCCAATGCAAAGGTTGCAAGAAAGTGTTTGCCTCGCATCAGGCATTGGGTGGACACAGGGCAAGCCACAAGAAAGTGAAAGGTTGTTTTGCTTCTCGAGATAAAGAGGAGGAGGAAGAATACAAAGAAGAGGAAGACGATGAGGAGGAGGAGGAGGAAGAAGAAGACAAGCCTCATATCATCAGAAGAAAGAAATCTAACGCTCACGAATGCACCATCTGCCATCGCGTATTCTCATCGGGACAAGCCTTGGGAGGTCACAAGAGATGTCACTGGTTAACACCTTCCACTAATTATCTTCGTATGACGCCACTAAATGATTCTTCTACTCATCATCATCATCATTCTCAGCCGTTAGATCAACCATCTCTAGATCTCAACTTAGCTTGCGTTGATCCAACGGTTATGAGCATCGGGAGAGATGGTGGTGGCAATAATCACAATGCTACTCCATCTAATTCATGGCTAAAACTCGCTAGTGGTGACTGGTCTTGATGAGTGACTAATTAATTAAGTTGCCGATTATATATTCATCCGTTTATATATATACTCACATACAATTAAAGTGCATTAGTCAATTTATAAATTTGTATGGATTTACTATATTAATATACGCTTCACGTTTCAGAGAGCCATAACTTTGCTTTAGCCTAGTTTATTTAGGGGATGTTAGAACTTTGACATTGTTGGAAATGAAATTAAGTACATATTGAAAAGTTTAAGCATCTTTGAAGGTAAGTAATGTGACTTGACAATATACTACTCTCTCTGTTTCATATTACTTGTCGTCGTAGGGAAAAAATTTCGTTTCAAAATAAGTGTCGTTTTAGAGTTTAAATGCAAAATTCATTAATAAGATTCTCCAATTTATTTTTCTGTTGGTTGAAATATGGTTAGGTGTATAGTTAATTGCGTTTTTATTTTGGAAATATACAAAATTATATGTTTTATTAATATGTGTGTATAAACCTAGAACGACAAGTAATATGAAACGGAGGAGTAGTTGATAGTACAAAGAGAGATGTCTTTCTTTATTTAATATTTTTTTGTAGTCTAAAAGAAAGACGTGATAATGTATGAATTATCTGTGTTGATAGGATTAATTTCACCAAGAACACCTTGAGAAATTAATGAACAAAATTAGAGAAAAGAAAATAACTTTGTGATGATGATAACCACAAATACTTCCTGCAGTAGTAAGGCTCTCCTTCAATGACGTACATTTTTAACAGACGTTTTCAAATGTTGTTATAAAACATATGCTACGTTATAATTCTATGTTTTCATGGCACCAGATCGATACCATTTACTTCAAAACCACAAACCTCTTTAATAAACTTTAAGAAGAAATAATCGAGCTGAGAGAATCCTGTTATGAATATATTCGATGCTAATAAAAAATTGGTTAATTTTCTTAAATATCATTTTTAGTTTTATCATCAAAATTAGGTATTTTGTCCGCACGTGCGGGCTTAATCGTTTTATAAATATCTATTAGTTTATAATATATATATATAAGAATTATTTTATTTAATAAATTCTAATATTATTAATTTAAATTTGTTTTTAATTATATATAAAATTCATTAAAAGTAACATTAACTTAAACCACTTAATTATTATAAATTATCTATTTAAAATTTGAAAACTGAAAGATATGTTTTAAGATAACAACACAATATATAAGAGTTATTTTATAAAAAATTAATATTATTAATAAAAATTTGTTTTTGATTATATAATTAATTATATATAAAATTCATTAAGGGTAATATCGACTTTGACCACTCTAACTTTTAACGTGAGAGCTCCGTTGCGAAAAATCACTTCGCAAATAATAGTATAGATAACACTAAAAAATTAAATTGCACATTTTTATTTTAAATTTTTTTAATATTTTTTTATTTTTATTTTTAAATTTTTTTGAAATATCACTCATAAACCCACACTTTAATTCTAAATCATAAATCTAGATTAATTAATTGTAAATGTATAAATGTATATTTATGTTTTTAATAAATATTTTGATCATTTTCTTATCTAATTGTTATTTTGATAAAAATAAACTTAAAAAGTTATGCTAGAAATTGTTTTAAAAAATAGTAAGTATATAATATTAGGCCTGGGACTTTTATCCGAGATCCGGATTCGATCTGAGATCCGATCCGGATCCGCTCCGAAAATCCGGATATCCGAGGGGGCCGAATCCGGATCCGGATAGTAAAATGTTGGATCCGTCAAAACCAAATCCGGATCCGGATATTTTGATTTTTTAGTCCGGATATCCGGATCCGTAATAGATCCGTAATTTTTATTGATAATTGTTCCCAAAATAGTAATATATATATATATATATATTATATTATATTATATATATATATATATATAAACTAATTTTATTTGTTATATTTTTATTTTTATAATATTATATAAGTATAGATTTTGTAGTAATATACTTAGATTTAACTAAAAACACTATATTACTTTTATTTTTAAATTATTGTTTATATTTATATATATTTTAATATTAGTTTTATTTATTTTAAGGATTCTAATCCGGATCCGGATATCCGCCGGATATTACAATTTTTAGGAGGATATCCGAGAACCCCGGATCCGGATAAGGATAGTAAAACCATGGATCCGCCGGATAAGGATCCGGATCCGGATACCTTAAAATACCCTGGATACCCGATCCGTTCCAGGCCTATATAATATTGAGCAATAGATTAAAAAATAAAAATAAAAGATAATTAGTTAAATTCACAAGGCCACCAAACGAGGTCGTTTTACATCGTCTTCAACCTCATCACCACACTTTGGTCTAATTTTTTAGCCTCCCTTCTCCGACATCGTGCTCTCTCGGAGATTTTACTCAGGTATCTCTCTCCTCATTCTCTCTCTCGTGCTCTGTGTTGATATTGATCCGTGATTTTTATCAAAGTCTGTCACTTTCTTACCCTCCCGAAGCCTTGTCTGCTTCAGGGTATTCTCTCTAAAGCCATCACCTTTTCGTTCTTCACCATTCAATGGTTCGTGGCTCAGGACTCCACGCTCTGTTTGCTCCCAAGTCTCAACGGTAATCTCTTCCTCTTCACCTTTCTCAACTCTCCACTTCCCTTTCACAAATCTTAAAGTTGTCCCCTTTCCTTTCAGAACCACCACCAAATCAAAACTCGCCATCTCCCTCGCACGTGCCATCAACTCTTCAGACCAAGTCGAGTCATCACTCTCATCTCTTCTTACAGAACCCCTCTCCCTCTCCGCAACCACCGTCCTCCAAACCCTCCGCCTCATCACCCACCCTCCCCACGCTCTCCGCTTCTTCGACTACCTCTCCACCAATGCCAACTTCTCTCACAACCCTCACTCTTTCTTCCTCATGCTCCACCTCCTTTCCCGATCTCGCAACCTCAACGCGGCTCGCAACTTCCTCTTCTCCATCGAGAAACGCTCCAACGGCTCCGTTAAGCTCCAGCCTCGCTTTTTCAACACCTTGATTCAAAGCTACGCAGACGCTGGTCTCCTCCACGAGTCTCTCAACCTCTTCCAGACCATGAAGAAGATGGGGATCTCTCCTTCCCTCATCACCTTCAACACTCTCCTCCCCATCCTCCTCAAACGCGGAAAAACCGGTTTAGCCCTTGATCTCTTCCACGAGATGCGTCGCACGTACGGTGTCACACCTGACTCCTACACTTTCAACATCTTGATTAACGGGTTTTGTAAGAACTCTATGGTGTCTGAAGCCTTTAGGATGTTTAAAGACATGGAATGTGTTCCTGACCTTGTTACTTATAACACTATTATAGATGGGTTATGCAGAGCTGGTAAGGTTACAATAGCGCATAATGTGTTGAATGGGATGTTGAAGAAAGATGTGTCTCCCAACGTTGTTAGTTACACCACTCTTGTGAGAGGGTATTGTATGAAGCATGAGGTTGATAAAGCGTTGGCTGTGTTTCGTGAGTTGGTTGTTGCTAGAGGGCTGAAACCAAACGCTGTGACTTTCAATACTCTGATCAAAGGACTCTCTGAGGCTCAGAGGTACGATGAGATCAAGGAGGTTCTGAGATCAAACACCACGTTTGCTCCGGATGCTTGTACTTTTAATGTTCTGATCAAAGCTCATTGCGATGCTGGAGATGTTGATGCAGCGATGAAGGTGTTTAGAGAAATGGGGCGTCCTGATTCAGCTTCGTATAGTGTTTTGATTCGTAGTTTATGTCTGAGACGTGAGTTTGATAGAGCGGAGAGGCTGTTCAACGAGTTGTTTGACAAGGAAGTGTTGTTAGGGAAGGATGGATCTTCATCCAAGCCTCTTGCTGCTGCTTATAACCCAATGTTTGAGTACCTATGTGCCAACGGGAAAACGAAACAAGCTGAGAGAGTTTTCAGGCAGCTGATGAAGATAGGAGCGCAAGATCCACCTTCTTACAGGACTTTGATCACGGGACACTGCAGAGAAGGTGGATTCAAAGCTGCTTACGAGTTGTTGGTTCTGATGCTGAGGAGGGAGTTTGTGCCTGATCTTGAAACCTATGAGTTGCTGATCGATGGGCTGTTGAAGACAGGTGAAGCTCTTCTTGCTCATGATGCCTTGCAGAGAATGGTAAGGAGCTCTTATCTTCCTGTTGCAGCCACTTTCCATTGTGTACTCGCAGAGCTTGTTAAAAGAGGTTTTGCTAACGAGTGTTTTGAGTTGGTGAGGATAATGTTGGAGAAAGGAATAAGACAGAACATTGATCTTTCAACGGATGCTGTAGGATTGCTGTTTAGCAGTGGTCAGAAGGACAAGGCGTTTCTGATCGTTGGGTTGCTGTATGAGAACGGTTATTTGGTTAAGATGGAGGAGTTGATTGATTTCTTATGCGAGAAGAGAAAACTAGTTGATTCAGCTCACAGGCTTGTCCTGTTTTGTCTGGAGAATAATCAGATAGTAGATATCAGCAGATGGAACAGAATCATAGAAGAACTGTGTAAGCATAAGAGACACTCTGAAGCGTTTGGTTTGTATAATGAATTGGTGGAAATAGGAAACCACCAAGAGCTTAGCTGCCATGTAGTATTGAGAAACGCCTTAGAGGCTGCTGGAAAGTTTGAAGAAGTTCAGTTTGTGTCAAAGAGGATGGCTATGTAAGATGATTGCTATGGACTAAAACAAGGGATATCATCTTAAACTTGGAGCAATTATGTATTAAAGAGTTTTTTGGCAAGGAAGGCCCCTTTGTGTTCCATTCAAGTACCACATGAGCCTCTTTGTTTTATGGTAAACTTGGAGACTGCTTCAGCGGTATAGTAGTCTTTTCGTTGTGCTTAATAACCATTTACAGAACATCCAGTTATCTGCTGTTACTGAACTTATTAGATCCAATTCTGAAACACAGGTTATCTCCTGGATCAGTGATCAGTGACATGAGAATCTAGTGCCTGACCAGTGACCACGTCTTGTCTGAGTATACTTCAACAGTTACAGACTGAACACACAAGGTGGGTTTTGGTTTCGGCCTTGACTTTATATTTTAGATTTTAAGTAAGAAGCTATAGCTTTTTTCACTGATGTACTCTTACTGTTTCAATTTTGCAGGATCTGACTCCATGACTACCGAATACGAGAAGCATAAGCAACTATATCTTCAGCTTCTCATCATTTTTTCCATGGCTTTTAATGTGAAGCAGAACCATATGATGGTGTATTATTGTCATAATATTCAGAGATGTATGTTTCTCTTATCAAAAGATTGACATTCCAATGGCTTATAATACCATAAACCCAGTGGGCGAGGTAAACTTAAAATCATAAGTTTTATCTTATTTCTCACAACTTGAAACCATATAAACCAACAACAAAACAAAATATTTTTATCTTAAAACCAATTAAGTAACAGGGTCAGATAATGCAACATCTCGGATATTTTTAACATTGGTAAAAGATCAGTTAAATACATTAAAAAGGACCGTCAATCTCTCTCTAGTTGTCGATCCAACATTTAGCTTGAAGGCTCATGTGTTGGGGTCTTCCATCTGTTGTCTGCCTTATTATGCCTCTGCACTCGAGACCCCCGCAGGCCGTGAAACTCATGTAGAAAGTTGCATTCATTGACCTGAGCTTCACACTTGAAGCCACATCTTCCCTTGTTCGTACCACTACTTTCTTCATCTTCACCGGCAAATAAGCGCTCTGCGAGGAAAAATACAAACATTGTTAAAATGACAAGTGCTATACACTCGCATTCTCTATGCTTTATTGCTTTTTATCCTCTCAACTCACAAGGTCAGTTTCCCACTTTGAGAACAAGACAACTTCAGCATATAGATGAAGCCATTCGTTATCTCGCATGTCCGATTCCTTCACCTGTACTTGTACACTAGTAGTTTAAAAACCATGGGATTCATGTGTAGGCTACGCTGCTGCTAAACAGACCAAGATAAGTCAAAAAAAGGAACAAACAAACACCTAACCTCATAGTATTGTAGCTTATCACATCCTGTAAGAGCATCATCCTCTAGCCAATAGATATCATCTTTATAGAACTCGTCTACGGCATCGTGATCCCACAGAGAAGTTTCTTCTTTGGTTCCTATGATTCAGTCATAAATTTTAAAAGAATCAAAATAACCATTAACACCAACAACACTCACTCACATTCTAAGAAAAACCTTTGATTCTGCACACTTTTGTGATAAATCTCGAGCTCTCGTTGCTCTTCGTAGCAGCATCCCAGACAGAGGTTTGGAAAGTAACAGGTGAATCATTGAACGGATCCATCGCTTCAACCGTTATATAGTACGTAACAAATGAAACAAATTCCTCGTTGGCTTTCTGTACACTCCTGAATTGTAAATTCGTTCCCTAAAAAATTGAGTCTTTTTAAGTTTTATCCCCAAACAAGCCAACACCAAGAGAGTGAGAGAGTAAGTAACCTTGTCAAAGTTGTAGCAATGGAGTCCCACCTTGCTCAACAGTACAGTGGAAGGAGTGGATCCAGATTGGTTTAAGCTTCCATAGACAGGGAAAAAGTCAACATCGAACCCCTACCCAACAAAAATTCAAAAAACCCTAATCAATCCGGAGACGTTGATTCTTAATCAAAGGATGCAAAGCAGCAAACTTTTCATGGAACCCATTAGAGGAAAATGCCTAAAGGTTCGAAATTTACTTACGCCGGAATCGACGACTTGTTTTCGATACTTCTCGCGTTCCACTGGATCGATCTCTTCCTCGTCGGAATCTGAAAATGTTGTATATAAATAGTCTTCGATCGGTGGTGGAGTTTCGAGCTTCCTCTTACGATGCGGAGGTTCGTCCAGCCACAGCTTGGCCTCATCCAACATAACATCGTACATTGTTTCAAAGCCCTAATGATGATCGGAAGATGACTAACAGAGAGATATTTATATGGGTGGGGTGGGGGGGGGGTTTGTGATTACAAATTGTTTTCTTTTCCCTTTCACTCCCTATACTTTCATCTCTTCGCAAATAGACCGTACTTCTTTTCTAAATCTCCTAAACATTATTACTTGTATTATTATTTGTGAAGTAATTCTTAAAAATTTACCATTTCATTAATTCTCAACATTATGTATGTCAGGCCTATATATAGTGTTATATACGCTATTTTGTATTATATTATACTATTTTTTACTATACAACAGAATAATATAATGATGATTTTTTACTAAATGGTAAAATAATACGGTGATGGTTTGAACGAGATGTAAATACAACATTTATACAAAAAGTTAATAAACAATTATAATGTACCGTTTAATTCTTTTAATTTCATTTGACTTTATTTATTTATGTTATGTTATTTTTAGTATTAGATAAATAATTATAATATATAATCTATTTAACTAAAATATGTCTATTATATATATTTAAGCATTATACAATAATCAACCGTCCCACTTGCATATTTAGAACACTTATAAATGTAACATAGCATCAATGTTTCTGCTGAACAAATTTTAGAGCGAAATGAAACACAAGTACATGATTACTAATGAACATTAGACTGATTAGTATTTTTATTGAATGTAAAGAGTTTTCTTTTTGTATATTCAAAATTGAAAACGAATGTTCAAATGTGTAAAGCTGTCGAGGTAAACCGTAAACAACCACATACATGCATAACAACGTCTCAAAGATCAAATACAGTTTCTAATAACAAAATTGACATTAATTAAATGAAAACAAAAACATGATCCAACAAAAGATGATTACTTGGGGAATAAGTAACTGGAAACAATATACAAAATAGCATCATAGTCCCCACTTCTCTCTCAATGAGTGTTCTTCTTTTTTCTGGAACAATGACCAAAAACAAAACTTTACCACCCTTACAGAATTCAAGACCAACACGTCGTCTTCATGACAGCCACTGGTCATCTGTTTTTCATATATATATAGATCTTGTTCCCAAGTTTGGTGGTAAGTTTCATGCGCCGTTCATTGAGTTATCAGTGTGAACTCCATTGCTATCTATCTTCCCGTTCACTTGAGCCCTTGGCCTCTAAACAAGTTAAAAAAGAGCTTTAAAGATCAGATTGTGTGGTTAGGTTAGTTCAGGTTGGGAATGAAAACAAAATGAGGCTCAAATGCTTTACCCAGTCAGCAGGATCAACACCGTTCCCATTCAACAGCTTGTGGTTCTCTTCTTTCGTTCTGTCCTTTGAGATTACCGGTAGCAACACCGTAGTCCGGTCTGGTAACTCTGAAGAAGTACATACATTTGCACAAAAAGATATGAGAAAAACCGAGTCTCTGCTAAACATTAGACAAGAAAGTGTTTCACGTTTGAGATCAAACCTGGCAGTTTCTTGTCAAGACAGAACACCACAAGATTCACAGTATACCTGAGAACGGAGAAAGAATCAAAACAACAAGTCAGTACATCTTTGTATCCAGACAAATGTTGTTCGCGTGATAGTAAACTGTACCATGCAACAACGACATCGACAGTGTAATGTTTACGGGAGGCAATGATCAAGAGGCTCTGAACGAAAGCAGTGAGCCAACCAACCAGCTTTATGAACCTGAGACATAGTTTATAAAACATAAGAGTGATGCAGGGATGACTTTTTACAAAAGTAAGTTTAGGAAGTTTTTTTTTTACCTTTTAGTGCCGTACTTCTGGTAAGTGAGGACAAAGACTAGCGTGAAGATCATGTGCGATGAGAAAATCAGGTCTCCACATCCGTACATCACCCCATGAGCTGATGAGATCACATGAGAACCATAAGCAAAACAAAGAAAAATGTGTGTGGGGAAAGAAAAAAATATGTAGACTGACTCACGGTTAATCTCGAGAAGCTCAAGAGGGTTTTTGGGCCATGGCAGCCTGGCAACTTTAGAGCCCTGTAACAAAAAGTGGGAAACACATATAAGCTTAATCGATTAGAACACTTGAGACATTGTGTAAAAGAATCTCAGTTGCTTTTACCTCACGACAGTGATAGTTTGGGCCAGGAAGCTGAGTTGAATAGAATGTTATAACACGGAGAAACTGGCAGGCCTGAAAAAACAGAAACATCGAAGACAAACTGATAAGACTCAGCAAAGCTTTAACCATATAGTAACTAGTAAGGCAGTGGAGGGGGACTTACAACTAAGAATGCTAGAACTCTGCACCATATCAAGACGGTGTATATCTTTTTGCTTTTCAGGATGAATGGATGAAAAGTCCACTGCAATAAAGGCCCAAAGAGTATCAATATCGTAATATAATCATGTAATGAAAGAGAATAAAACTGTAAAATACTCAAGAAACTATGAGACTCACCAGGAAAAAGGAAACAAATACAGTAGTGAACACGGTTTCACTTATGTAGCTTCTCTCTTGACCAAGCTCCTATACAGAGGAAAAACAAAAGCAATAAGACATCTATTCTGATCAAAGATGAATGAGCATATATATATATAGGTGAAAATGTGTGAGACAAACCGGAAGAAGAAAGAAGCCAAGATCCTGGAGAGTCGGTCCAGGGCGATGAATGTAATGAACTCCTTTAGCAGCTAAACCATGAATATACTACACACAACAGATACCATTCACAAAGTGTCAAAAACAACACAAACTAAAGCATAAGCTTTCTCTCAATCCTAAGGACACTGTTTCTGCTGGAAAAAGGAAAGTTATGTTTTTTTTTAAATTAAATAGACAAAAGAACATAAGCTGTCTCTCAAAAGTTACCATGTATAAGCTTTCAATCTGAATCTGACGAGAATCAATTACAAAACTGAAAACAAAAAAAAAAAGGCTTTGGAAATTCAAACCTGACAGATAATACCAGCGACAAGGTATTTCCAGTTCTCAGCGAGGAGACCGATCTCCGTCGTTATCTCCGAGCAAAATCTCTTCCACAGCTATTCAATACCAACGAATCAGCCAAATGATTTGAATTAACCCAGAAGCTGAATTAGAAGAATAAATGACCAACCTTGGAAGATTCGCGACGAATGTAAAGCGTCATCTTCTTATTCTTGTTTTCGTGTGACGATCAGTTCCATATTAGTTCAGAACCCAGAAGATTGGGTCAGCATCATAACCCAAATCCAAAAGACTCGACCTTTATTTTGAATTCTTAGTCTCGACGGAGCTCTTTGCCGGAGAAAAGGTCGGATTTTTACAGATGCCGATTTAGGAAGGTCAACGATCCGTACGGTCAAATCCAAGATCTGAGATGCAACGAAAGACAACAACAAAAGGGTAACAGAGATCGAAGAAAAGATTAATAAACTTTTTAGATGTCGAAAGAAAAGAGTTTTCCTTAAGCAGAATCTGAGAAGCCAACCCAAGCCCTAGATTGATATTTTAAAGGCAGAGTTCAACACGGAGAAACGGTTGAATTGAAAATTAAAATAAAAACAAAATACTAATATTCAACTTTTGAAAAGAAAATTATACATACAAAATTAAAATTTCTTTATACGAATTATAGTCGGCAAAGATTAATTTAAAATTTTCTTTCATATTTATGTATTTTTATTTTGTGTGTTTTAAACCTTTTTGTTGAAACTATTTTTTTAACATTTTCCAACATCTTTATTTATGAATCTATCAGATTGATTGGTAGAAGAACTAGAAATATATGGTAATTATATAAGATGCTCCTATTAAAATTTGGTTGTATTTAGCTGTGATTTACTGTTCATGTTGGCTATAAATTTAACTATTAATGAAAATTTAGTTGATCTACAAACAATTATGCTCCTAGAACTATCTTGTCTGATTAAATCTTAGTCGAGTGATATGAGTAATTAAAAAAAAACAAAATAATAATCTAAAACAATTTTCAAATTTTGGCTACCACGTTGTATGATAACATTTTTTTTACTGAACTTTGATAGATATTATTAATAATACGTTTTATCTTACTCTCTTTATTATTTTGAATTTAATTTATTCAAGTCCAAAACATAGTAGTGTATGTTTGTACGTTCCCCTAGTTGTCATAGATATAGTTATTTTAAACCAAGTAAGTATTGTATATAAAATACTTCATATATTTTTGGAAGGTTTGAACAAAATAAAAAAAATTACGCAAGCAAACAGTGAGAGATTCAAGTTCTTAAAAAACAAAGATTTATGTGAGAAAAGTTTTTTTTTTGCCAATAATGTAAGAAAAGTCATAAAAGTCTCCTTAGGAAATAATTCAATACTGAAAGTCAGTCTATCAATCGTGTCCCATTAAGTTTTGGTGTTCCAAATATCATAACTTGTTTCTAGAACTGTTCGTCACTCCTAAAATTTTGGTCAAACAAGACACAAACATAAATACATTTTGCCATTTGTAGTCTTTACCCTCGTTTTGCTATTCTAAAAAGTTATTTACCGGGTAATGATTGTTGAGTTATACTGAATCCATGATTCATGTGTCTTTACCCTATTCTCTTATCATAATGAATGATTCATGTGTTTTTATCACGCATGCATGAGTCTATTTTCAAAAAAAAAAAAAATATATTACTCAAAAACATTTTTTAAAGAACAGGAAACAACATCTAGCTATAGATCATAGATGATTCCATCACCAATATTACTATATCAATTATGAAAATTCTTGATAGGAAACTTCTATCCCTCAATATTAAAAATTTCAGAAGTCTCGGAAAGAGATTTCGCAATAGACCTAAAAAGTAGTCAATGGTCATGAGATGAAGAACCCACCAACACCAACCGTTATTGACGCTTTATTTTTAAATTTCAAAGGTGATGTCTGGTGGTGATTAGAGCTTAGTAGTGGCCAGTTAGCAACTTAACATAAAGTTCGTTAACAAATAAAAAGAACTTAATACAAGGTTTAAATATTAATTCAGGATCAACACTACACGTGGTGGGATATGATTTGGAGGAGCATGTGGGTACGTAAGGGTAAAGCAGCGAAGCATGTCTGTCAAATAAGGTTTATATCCTCACATGCTCAGTTGAGTTGTCTCTCGATCCTCAATACCTTGTTTATACTGTATCATAAACCGTCTTTAACCCCCAAAATTGATTAATACTCCCTCCGTTTTGTATTAGTTGTCGTTTTAGATTTATGCACACAGATTAAGAAAACATTTAATTTTACATATTTTCAAAATAAAAACACTATTACCAATACACCTAACCATATATCAAGCAATAGAAAAATAGAATAGAGAATATTACCAATAAATTTTGCATTGAAAACCGAAAAATGACACTTATTTTGAAACAAAAATTATAGTCCAAAACGACAAGTAATTTGAAACAGAGGGAGTAATTTTTTTACTTAACTGCTGAAGATACATTTTTTTCGTAATTAATAGCTTAGTTCTTGTCTTCGTCTTAAAATGATTAACAGTAACAATTTTTGGGCTAATTAATTTCTTTTCTCACTAATTTCCATGTAAAATACACATCTTCATAAAAAATCTTGTGTTCTTTTTTTTTGTTAACAGTGTATTTTACGGATGTTAAAACAACTCCAACGGAAATTTATAAGATAAGTTATCACAATTAAGAAAATGTAAAATGGTAGAAAAAGAATAAGATACAATTCTCAAATCAGATATTTTTTAAAAAAATATTATAAACCAACAAATCAAGTATCATTTTCATATTAATCAAATTTTTTAAAATAAATAAAAAATTAATTACTTAAATCAATTGCATTATAATATTAATAATTTATCTTGTTAGGTATAAATATGATTTTTTTGTTGTTAATAGATTTGAAGATGTTGAAAATATAAAAATGTATTTTCACTATATTTTATACATTGCGGAAATTCTAAACAATTCTGCCATATATATTCTTAATTACAGTTGCATTAAAGCATAACCCAACATAGTCTAGCTCAGCCAGCTAAGCCAAATGATTGCCACTAGACCCGACCTATTGGAGAAACAGGTGGGTTTGATGCGTACTTCGTCGATGCTACTCTCTTCAACGTACCACCTCTGATCAAAACTGCTTCCTCTTCATACTCCTCTTGACACCAGTTCTGATGACTGCTTACTGCCAATGCAATAAAGAAGGCTTCCAAGAGTGAAACCGATGAACCAAACTCAACTGAGTGGAGTTCACTGTCATGTGTCACCATTTTGAATACTGGCTCGTCTCTTTCCTGTGAGAGTTCCAAGTGTCAAAAATGATCAAGACAAGACTATCAATGCTACTTAAGAGCCTTGAACAGAAAAACTTACATGATCACCAAACAGTTGAAAGCTTGAGAAAGCTTGAGACGTTGTATGATGATCATTAGAGAGGACACGGAGTTTGCAACCAATGTCCCAACCACCACAGTCACATGTTCCTCCACCGTACTTCCACCGCTTAAGCAACGTCAGAGGGGCATTACCGTCTTTAGGAAGCGTGTGAGATCCACTAGGGAGTATAACAGTAGTTGTGTTCTGCTTCTGAGTCATGTTTCTTGTCTGAACAATAGCTGCTGCAAGCTCTTCTTTTGTGTCAACACCGACCAAAACAGATTCTGTTTTGTGGGTTGCTGAATCAAAGTTGGTCTTCATGTGACCAATGATTGTATGTACAAACGGATGATCATTCCTGTGACGGCTTAGCCAGTTTCCACTCTTGCTCTTTACTTCTTTGACTGAATACAATGTGTAAGACTTTCTAGAAGAATCTAAACTCTTCATGGTGGCAGCAAGAACGTTGTTGTCAACCACAAACTGATATAAACTGATACCTTTTCTCAAAGTGAATTGCAAAAGAGCGTGTGATCTTGAGCTGCACTGACTCTTCTTTTCCATGATTTGTGGTTTTGAAGCCACTTGTAATGGGACATTCTTGTCGGTTTTTGGTTTCATTACAGGACCTGATCTTGTTCTGCTGTGACCGTTCTTCTGTTTTGTTATGACAGAGTCGTTGAATGTCAAAGGACCTGATTTAGCTGAAGCATGAGATGTGCTTGAGAATGCAGGACCAGAAGATGAGCTTTCTTTGGTACTGAAACTTCTACTCATCTGACTAAAACTGAAGCTAAACCGGCGGTTGGGAGAAGGATGTCTTTCTTTATTAGATGTCACAGACAAACATGGTTTCTCGAAAGTGTTTTGGTTCCTTTCTATTACATTAACCGGACTTGAGCATTCACCATGGGAATCATGTCTTCCATCTAGCTCCAACCTTTTAACAACCCCGGTTGCTAAATCTAGTTCCAAAGAACCAGTGTATGAAGCATAGCTACAACACGCTCCTTTGGTTGCCTCTGATGCAGAATCCTTCGATTTTTCTAACTGTTTCCAATCCAAAACTCCAAAACTCAACGCCTTTCCGCGGCGATCTTTAGCTCTTTGGAGATACCTTGGCGGATCCAACATATCACGCTTCACCAGCTCATCCTTGCCTCGATTCTCCAAGGTTCCATGGCGATGAGAGGAGAGATATCTATCGTCATGAACGTTAGAGGTTCTTTGCTGCCTCATTTTAGTGATATAATCACCTGAAACCTCAAAGAAATGGCTCTATATTGCATTCAGGAGTAATACTGCCTACTCTTAGATGATTCTTCACCCACCTTTAGACTAAACATTCTGCAACAATAAGACAGAACATGAAGAAAACATAGTAGAGACACAAACACGAATGAGTTGAAGTGGATGAACACAGTTTGATACTTTAAACTCAGATTTTAGGAAGCTCAACAGTAGAATTGGGGAAGGATTCTGAATAGTTCTTGGAAGAAATCACTCACACGGAAAGAATTGTTGTCAGATCTAAGCAAAACCTTGGAGAAATCAACAACTTTTTGTTACCAACTGATATTCAAAGTGTGAAAGCAAACAAGAGCAAGAGAGAGAGACAGAGAGAGAGACAGAGAGAGAGAGGGATGTAAGAGATAAAAAAGTGGAAACTAGGGACCACTTAGCAAGAAAAGGTCAGGCGGATCGTAGATAGCCGGTGGGAAAGTTGCGAGAAGAAAAAAAAAGATAACTTACAGAGAGAGGTGGCGCGAAATCAAGAGGCGGATGAGGAAGGAAGACAGAAGAATATTAGATTCGGACCGAAGTAAAGTACTTAAAAACACCGCCACTGAAGTCCAAACAGATTCTCTGTCTGAGTCTCTCTAGTTTCAGTTACATTCATTTAATATGCCTCTTTAATTATTTGGTTCCATACGTCATATACTCTGTTTTGGATATTTATCATTTACTTTGGCTATACTGTTAACTACTCGGTCAAATTATCCAATTTCCGCTAATTACCAAAATATTGGTAAATTCTTTTTTTCTTTCTTTTTTCTTTTTCTTTTTCTTTTCTTTTTTTCTATTTTCACTTTTTTCCCTAACTAATCTAAATTATTTTTATTAATTAGCCATTTTATTTATTCAGTTTTAGCCATTAATTTTTATTATTTATTTGAAACAATTTTAGAAATATAAACTATGTTAAATATATCCAAGAATAACTCTTTAGAGCAACTAGCCTGGATTAAATGAGCCGAATATTGTGTTGGATTTTCATTTTACGTTTTCAATCAAAATAGTAGTGAATACTTCTTCCGTTTCATATTACTTGTCGTTCTAGGTTTATTCACACATATTAAAAAATAGATTTTGTATATTTCTAAAATAAAAACACAATTACCTATACACCTAATCATATTTCAACCAATAAAAAAATATAATGAAGAATCTTATTAATGAATTTTGCATTGAAACTCTAAAATGATACTTATTTTGAAACGAAAAATTTTCCCTACAACGACAAGTAATATGAAACGGAGGGAGCATTATCTTACTTTTATATTTGGCGATCTTGTTGCCGTGGTGAAATCTATCTATTGGATGCTATATCACATTTGGGTGGTCCAAAAGTGGTATCGCATGAGGTGATGATTTCATCTTATGCAAACAGGAGGATGTGGTCCGGCTAAAGTTTCGTGTTAGTTTTTGTGGGTTATACTTAATAATCTTTTTTTTTTTGGTGTTCTTATTTACTATTGAAGCACTGTTTCGGCAGAAAAAAAGAAAGAAAGATAGATAGGGGCTTCACTCCAAATGATCATTGATCTTTTTTCTTTTCTAGGTGTCTTGACAATAGATCTAGATTCAAAAAATTGTTCAAATATATACGCTTTACATCAATCAAATGGAATTTTAAAATGTACAAAGGAAAAGGAGTGTTTTTTTAAAGAGATAGTTCACTCATCATAAAAGTGTAAAGTTGGTTTTAGTAGCGTTGGAATGTTGATCTTGTTGGGCTATTCATATATACAAAGTTTGAAGATGGAATGGAGTGTGAACTGCTAATGCCATAGATATCATTCTTCTCACCTTTATATTGGTATGCTCCGGCAACTTCAAAGTCACAATTGTAAGTGATTGAATCGTTTTGGTAAAATGATTTTAGTATCCAAGATATCTAAAGAAAATCAATTCATGGTAACTTGTACTATAGTTAGAAGATTCATTTGTGGGGTTTTGAGTTTTTTTTTTTGTTTCTTTTGTTCTATTGGAATTGTAGGCCTCTCACAATGTATAGAAAGAAAAGAGATCAAGACAACAAACATCGCTCTCGTTCCCTTCTTTTTACTCCTCTTGTACTTTTATTTTGAATAAAGTAAAAGTCAGAGACATATCGTTTAACATGTTTCTGTCTCCATTTTCCATAATGAAGAATATACAAGAAGTATAACATAATTGATAAAAAAATTTGAAAAAACCCATATGACTATATTAATATTCTTAAGCATGTTTGCAAAAAAAAAAAAAAAAAAACTCATGTCAAAAGGATTTGCTCTCTTATCAGTTTTGAGAAGTCATCATTCATATACACATAGTAGTAATATTAACCAAAAACCTATAATTCTAACGAAATAAACAAATTAAGTCTTTATAAAACTTAGCTCTGACTATGAGCCTACATATGAGTTGTAAGCAGCACAAAAAAAAATATAAAAACCAAGGACAAAACGAGACATAGAAGAAGTCTAGCTAGCTAGTTCAAGTAAGAGCTAGTTGAGATTGCATCGCGGTCTCCACCGTCACCACCATCATCTCCACCTCCTCCACCTCGCCTTCAGGATCCCCACCATTGCTATCATCTCCACCATCACCTCCGCCTTCAATATCGCCACCATTGCTATCACCACCTCCTGTAACGACACCATCATCAGGAGGGACACCTCCTTTGCGCCAAAAGCCCGAAAGAACCCACAAAACAAAAAAAACAAGAAGTAGGGTTACCACGATGATTTCCCCAACATCCATGTTACACAACACACATTGAGGCTTGAGTTTGAGAGTAATGAATTGAAATATCTACGTCAACAATTAAGTCTTTGGTAATATATTTTTGTCTCCCTGATGTTTTCCCGTAAACAAATAACGTGTTTAGCTTGAATTGACTTAGACTTTTAGTATTTTATATGTTAAATCATAGAAAGTTTTAGTTAGGGATAAAATGTTTAATAAAATGCAATATGTGAAGCTTTGATGCTAAAAGGGTAGAGTTTTGTTCTCAGTTTTCACATAACTTCACCATTGATAAGTAGTTAAGTACCACTGAAACCCTTTAAATATTTTTAAAATTTATGAAAACATTATATACTGTAATGATTATAAGAGTTTAATGGATGTATGCAAAGTTTTGTTTTATAAGTTAAATAAATGGTTTACAATTCAAATTCTAATAACACTACAGTTTAGTAGAATCATATAATAAAAAACAAAACTTTTTAAATAAAAATTCTGCACGTAGTTAAGCAGTCACACCAATAGCTCTAGAATTTGGTAAGAATGTCAAAATCTATAAACTAATAATAGAATCTTAAAATTTTAATAATCATTTCAAATCCAATTTTTTCAGTATAACATCCTAAAGTTGGTGAAAGAAAAAAAATTAAAAGCGAACCGAACCAACCAATTTTTCGGTTTCTATTTGGTTGAAAGATTTTAACCGATCAGTGACTTTGCAAAATGATTTCGGTTTTGGCTCGGTTATTTCCTAACTCCGTAGACTAAACCGAAATCAGACGCATATTCCCGGTATCTCCGTATCTTAGGTGTTTTGACAAATCTACCCTCCTCCTTCTCCAAGCAAGTTTTAGGGTTTCACTCCAAAGACTTTTCCTTTTCCCCTTCTCTCCCATGTCGATTTCTCCAATCTCAATCCGCAATCCAATCCCCTTCAATTCATGTGACCTTCGCTTCCAAATCCACCAATCCAAGAGAGATGAACATTGATGCTAGAGTCAGCGTGGCGGTGGACGGAGCGCAGAGCGCTCTCAATTCCGCAACCGCCGTGCGTACCACCGTCGCAGACGCCGGAGCCTTGACTTTATCACAGAAACAGCCGCCGCAGCCGCGTTTCGGCACCGTTGAGAATCTTCTCGCCGGAGGAATCGCCGGCGCCTTCAGCAAGACATGTACCGCTCCTCTAGCTCGCCTCACCATCTTGTTTCAGGTCTTGTTCGAGATAAAGTTTCTCTCTTTTGGATTTGTTGCTTGTCACAGATTAATGGGTTGTTTTGAGTTTTGCGGTTATTACAGCTTCTTCTTGTTGTGTCTCTTTTTGCAGCTGCAAGGAATGCAGTCAGAAGCTGCTGTGTTGAGCAAGCCGAGTTTGTGGCGTGAAGCTTCACGCATTTTTAATGAGGAAGGAGTTAGAGCTTTTTGGAAAGGGAATATGGTTACTGTAGCACACAGGCTTCCTTATTCGGCATTGAACTTCTATGCATATGAGAAATATAATAAAGTGAGTTGTGTTATTGTCTTTGTAGGTTGTGTCTTCTGTCTTGATTTGTCACTCAGGCTTACATTTTGTTTTGCAGTTTTTCTATTCAAATCTAGTCTTACAGAGTTACTTAGGGAATGCGAGTAGCAGCCCCTTTGTACACTTTGTTAGTGGTGGCTTGGCTGGAATAACAGCTGCTTCAGCTACATATCCTCTTGATCTTGTTAGGACACGTCTTGCTGCACAGGTTTGGTTCTTTTTTTCCTTCTTGTGTTTGAAAGCTTTTATTCTGAGCAGTGTCTCTTTGTCTGTTCGTGGTCTGAATGGGTTACGTTTTGTTCCTTTCCAGAGAAATACAATGTATTACCAGGGTATTGGGCATGCTTTCCGTACCATATGCAGAGAAGAGGGATTTTGGGGTCTGTATAAAGGACTTGGTGCTACGATGTTGGTACGTTTTCTTTGCTTTTCCTTTGTTCTCTTGTGTCATATGCCAATTGTTAATTGCTTCTTGGTACTGTCTTTTATCTACTTCAGGGTGTTGGGCCAACCCTTGCAATCAACTTTGCTACGTATGAGTCTTTGAAATCATTTTGGCTATCTCATAGGTAAAAAAAGTCATTTTCAAATAAAACTTTGTGCATTTCTGTTACTCAAGATACTATGTATCTGACTGTTTTCTATGCTCTTTTCTTCAGGCCAGATGATTCAACATTGATTATTAGTCTTGGTTGTGGAAGTCTAGCTGGAGTTGCTTCTTCAACAGGTTTGCTATTTCGATCTTACCTTCTCTCTATCTACAAGACACTAAACCATTTCAGATATCAGCTTTTTCTTAGAAACTAATATTTTTTATGCCCATGACGTTGTAGCTACGTTCCCATTGGATCTTGTGAGAAGAAGAAAACAAGTAGAAGGAGCTGGTGGAAGAGCGAGAGTGTACAACACAGGACTTTTCGGAACATTCAAACACATATTCAAGTCAGAAGGCATGAGAGGGTTGTACAGAGGATTATTGCCTGAATATTACAAAGTGGTTCCAGGCGTTGGCATCACTTTCATGATATACGAGAGCTTGAAAACTCTCTTATGTCCTCCTGCCCCATAGAGAAGTCTTAGTACTTTAGCTGCTTTATTAGAAAAAGAAAAAAACCCATCTTATCATCCCCTTTTGGTAGTAAATTTTACTCTTCTTACTACTACCGTGGAGTTTTCATAGGTCTGAGTTGCATTTGAATGTTTGTTAACATTCAAATGCATCATCCTTTACACTGTCGTTCCCACGCGAGCTATCTCCTGACATCACAGTTTTGTATTGCTCTTGTCTGTTTCTTGGTCTTTAAACATTTTACACGTTATATACACCAAGTTTTGATTTTTGCTTTATGCTATTTTTTTGTATTTTGTAACAATGACAAGATTGCTTCAAGAAAAGAATTTTACTAAAGTTTGTTTATCATTACACTCAAGAACATCTTGAAAACTTGTCAATCTCCCTCACTAAGAATCTTGAAAAATTGTTTAGCACTCAAGAACTCAAATTCACTTAGAAATTTTCTAACTAAGAACCCAAAACACTAAGATCTCTAAACCTATCTTTGATGAAAAGCATTCATAATTAAAACCACAAGAAGGTACTAATTAGGCAGAGGTTCGGAGCAAGAAGATACTGAGTTCTTGAGCCGAGTTAGCATCCGGGTTGATAAGATGAAACGACTCAGAGTCAGAGCTACCAACAACATGCTCATAGTTGGCCCTCATATACATAACCTCATCAAGATCCGCTTCACCCGACCCGGATCCAGATGGCAACACGCCCGCACCAACAGTCATTGACTCAAGCTTCTTTAACATCACTCTCGTCTCCTCGTTGGCGCTTCTCCTCACAGCAAACCCCAACTTCCTCCCGTTGCAAAACATAGTCCAAACCGGTACGGATCTTAGGAGGCAAGACTTTAACTCGGGTCGGGTCGGACACTCCAGAGCCACACGAACAAGACCCGAACCCATCTCGTGGACAAGCTGGCTCGTCGCGATGGAAAGCTCGAGGAGGAGGAGAGGTTTAACGGAGAGACGGTCGTGCTGGACACAGAACCACACATGTCCCTTTCTCCTCCCGAAAAGCGTGCCAATCACCATCGTCTTCGAGGGTCTCTGAGGCTGCGTCACGACGGAGAGGTAGTCGGAGTCGTCGTCTGCGGCGGCGAGGAAGGATGTGGCCTCGGAGGAAGAGGCGGAGGAAGAAGCAGAGTCTTGAACGTCGATGTCGTCTCTGAGGGAAGTGCTGAGACGTTTCTTGGAGACTGCTCCGGTGGATGGCGACGCGGTGGTTGGATTCGTCGGAGGTGAGACACACGGGAGGAGGTAGCGACGGAGAACGTCGAGTTTCGTCATTCTTCTTTCTCTCTCTTGAAAAGAGTTAAAGAGAGCTTTCAGAGTTCGCAGAGATAAGTCTCTGTTTCTTGTTGTGTGCTTTTTATAAAGAAAGGCGGGAGACAAGAGAATATCCGTTGTGGCTTTGACTGGTTTGACTGTTATTACACGTGGATTTTTGTTTACTTGCCACGTGGAAAGTGTTGAAAAGATTCTATTACGATGTACCGAAAAGCTTATTGGGAGAATGGGCTTTTCTTTGGCACGTTTATTAACCCAACATTTAATGACTTGAATTCAATTTTGTTTTGTTGCTGTGAGTTAAACCGGTACGGTTTTCTGCACCACATTTATTCTTTCACTGCCTGAACGTTCGGAATTGATAGTAAAGGGAGTTATGTTGTGTGGATTTCAAGAAAATTGCTCACTAATGTTAAATTGTGTTTCACTTTGAAAAAGGCAAACCATAGTACTACTACGATTTTATCATGAGTTAATGCTTTCATTTGACAATATTCTCTCCGTTTCATATTACTTGTCGTTCTAGGTTTATGCACACATATTAAGAAAATATATGATTTTGTATATTTCCAAAAAAAAATATAATTACCTATACACCTAGCCATATTTCAACCAATAAAAAAACAAAATGGAAAATCTTATTAATAAATTTTGCATTGAAACTTTAAAACGACACTTATTTAGAAGAAGAAAAAAATTCCCTACAACAACAAATAATATGAAACAAAGGGAGTAAAATTTAAGCACTACTCTCTCCATTTATATTGAAATCATCAATTAATACGCAAATTAAAAACAATCTAAATAAAGTGAAAATAAATACGAGAATGCACATTTAAGTATTAAGTATTAAGTGTATAACTAGTATGGGAGATACTTTGGTGACTAATGAGTGATGACAGCTTAAAATAATGTGAGTATTGTCGATGACAATATTAATTCATAGTCTATTTACCAACAGTAAGTTTTTTTAGCAAAAAAAGAACAGTAAGTTGCTTATGTTCTATGTTACTGTTGGTAATCATAGACTATTTACATATACGATCTCATGATTATTTAGTCTTCAAAATTTTAAGACTTGTCTTTCATAACTTTAATAAAATGAAGCAATTTTAGTTTATATTAATATAGTGTCTAAAACAAATTTGTGTGTATATATCAGATGTCACAATATTAGACAGAGTAAAACAGAAAAACACTTTATTCATATATTGCAATAAATTATGCATATATTTATATATAGTCCAACAACATAGATTACTTGCTACATAGTTCACATTTCTCCTCAACAAAGGTATAAGTGAAAACAATTATTTTAAAATCTCAAGAACTTCTCATCATTTAGATTTTTAAAGATCCAAGATGTTGACTCTTCATGGAACAATGTAACCTGCAAAACATACATAAAGACATTAAAAAGGTAAGTCAAGAAGTTCATATATTATATACATTACTTATGAGATTTAGAAGAATCAAATCCATACGTCCACATCGTTTGCCAGCTGGACGGTTTCGGATGTTACAACGTTTGGGAACAGCGATTGCGACTCCAGGATTGATTCCAGCGTTCTTGGCCAAAGGAGAGAGCATGACAGCACAAAGACAGCGAGGGTTGGTTCTAATGAGGGCACCAACCTTGGCACAGCAAACAGGTGGAACTTTACCCCTCGGGTTCTTTGATTCAGATTTCACCATCTGTTATAAGGACTCGTCTCAAGAACAAATGACATGCCTTTCACCAACCTACCCTGCCGCATTGATTATTTATGTATATTACAGTTCTTGTGAAATTAGTTTTACTAACCACAGGCCCAAAGCATTGTTTAGCTAGCCCAATATTATGTCATAAACCCATTTGTGTTAGCTAGCCCAAACTAGGCCACTAAATTCTCATAACATTCTTATTTATACAAATTTATTTGCAATGAAACACTAACGCAAATGGGTTTGTGACATAATATTGGGGGTAGCTAACCACTGTTTTGGGCCTGTGTATGTAGATTAATTGTTCTCGCTAACAATTGATCTCTCTTAACAATTGTTTAAACAGTCTTACTAAAAACAATAATATTCTACTTTCTCTTATTGTGAAACTTGGAGCGCATTCCTTGATTATCAAGATATGTGACTTATGAGAAAAAGGCCACATCGACCATTAAGGTGTATACAGACATATAGTCAGTCAACAAAAATACTCTACCACACATTAAAGTTATACTCGTATAGCGTCGTAGCTGTACATGTAAACAAAAGTTTTATCGTCTGTAACACAACAAAACGAAAGCTCTTAGTTAGTTATCTCCCGCACAATGTTTGAATTGGTCTAAGAAGTATTCCTTTGATTATTTTATAAATTCATTTTGTTGATTTTTAAATCTACTCTTCGCCTAATTAATGATCAATTAACAATGGCAATGACCGACTAAAAAATATATTTAAAATCTGTAATACCCTTAAGTACCCTAGCTACCTTTCTATTATACGAATGTTAATGTAATTATTCATATCTAAAATAATTAGTCAACCACTTGTGAAGATATTAAGTCAACTCATCTACTTTTCCACACATTGTACGTGAAACTTATTAATCAAGTTGTTTGATCAAAAAAAAAAAAAAAAATCACAGCTGTAAATGTGTATATATATTGATAAGTATTTGAATTTCATTATCAAAATGAGAAGAGTTTGCATTCTTACAAAAGAAAGAAGACTTGAGGCCATTCCAAGCCAAAAAAAAAGATTAAAAACAGAGAAAAGCCTATTATGAGATTGGACTAGTCAAAGCATCCTCAGTCGAACTTGAGCCACACTGTACAAAAATATCGTTTGTAACAACACGACCAAACGAAAGCTCTTAGTTATTTCCTAAGCAACACGACTAAACAAAAGCTCAAGTAGCGATTCCAAGTAAAAGAAAAAGAATGTTTAATTTTTGATGCACCAAACGGTTCATGCTGATGTCTACCATATTATCACGGAAATGTAGGCTGAAATATTTAGCGTTTCGTTTGAAATGGCACGTCTCTAAGAACGTTTTTGCCATTATGTTTTCTCCATTGTTCATGTTTGCTTGCTTTTGTTTCGTTGAAAAAAAAAATCTAAAAAATGTTACGAGATGAGCAGAAAACTCTAAACTGAACCAAACAAAATTTTAAAATTTATTCAAACGGTACGCAAGAGTTGATTAACCAGAAGTGAACTTAATTCTGTGCACATGTTCTGAATCAACGGGTATAATTAATATATATAAAACAAGTTTTTATAACCTGTAGAAAGATATATGAAAATGTTAACACTAAAGTTAACTATATTAGCAAAATTGATTTTATGTCAAATATGCTTTATGATAACTTTGTTACTATATTGCGGTAGATCATAAAACATTATTTTCCTTAAAATGTTTAACATTTTACTCAAGCTCAGTCCTTTTTCTATTGTGGAAATTGGAACCAACGACTTATCAGATATGATTTTCCATTTTATAAAATAATTAGCCAACGACTTATCAGATATTCAGTCAACTTCTCAACTCTACCACACATTTTAAGTTATTATCCATAGCTTTACAGGTGGACAAAAGTTATATCGACACGACTAAACGAAAGCTCTATTAGTTTTGAATTGGTTTAAGAAGTGTTCCTTTGATTATTTTAAAATTCCATTGTTGATTTTTTAAATCTACTCTTCGAATTTTAATGTTTATTATTCATATCTAAATTAATCAGTCAAAGAAAAAAAACTAATCAGTCAACTACTCGTGATGATATTAAGTCAACCCATCTACTTTTCAACCTTTTCGATCAGAGATTTTCTTTACGAGTGTAGAATTAAATCATAAACGTTAAAAATTAAATTTTAATAATACTAAATTCTAGAGTTTAGGATTTATCTAAAGATTCATAGTTTACTTAATTAAGGGTTTAAAATTTAGGATTTAAAGTATAAAGTTTAAGATTTAGGGTTTAATATTGTTAAGATTTAGTTTTTAACGTTTATAATTTAGGGTTTAAGATTTACCTAAAAGTTTAGGGTTTACCTAAGTTCAGGATTTACGGTTTACCCAAGAGTTTAAGATTTAAAATTTATGGTTTAGTGTTTTAGTGACGGCGTTAACAATATTAAATTTTTTTTAGTAATTATTACTATTTTTAATTTATTATAAAACATAATATAACTTGTCAATTTTTTATATTTTGTTTATTTTTTTAAAAGATAATAAATCTGAAATAACTAAAATTTATTGGTTCGTTTATCATAGGGGTGAATCCCAAAATAAATCTATCAAAAAATTATTATTTTCCTCGTATTTTCAGTCGATGTTTCCAACTCTTTACTTTTCCTTACATGTTTTGGGTATGTCTCTGGTTAGACAATATTTCCACTCATTATGTCTTCATTGCAATGAGTTACCACTTGATCACCATTTCAGACATTTCCTAGAAACTTTGTACCCTGTTATATATATATATATCAAGGTTTATTCTCTCTATCCTACCATTCTCAAGAAGCAAAAGAAAGAAAGAAAAAAAAAACAATAATTTTTAGATATGTCTTCGTCGAAAGCTGAAGAAGTAGTCCAACATTTTACCCATATCCACCCATTAACGAAAGTTGACGGGGTTGGCAAGTTCATATGCGATGGCTGTAAAACCTACGGCTTGGGGAGGACCTACCGTTGCGCCTCTTGCGACTACAATCTTCACGAGTTCTGTGTCACGTGTCCTCGTACCGTCCTCAGCATTCTACATCCACAGCACGAGCTCCGGTTAGTCCACCAGGACGGACGTTGGTGCGACATCTGCAACGAAACAACCAAGGGGCTGTTTTACCAATGCAAGCCTTGCGGCTTCGACGTCCATCCACTCTGCACCCAGCAGCCTCAGAAAGAGAGTGAAAATCAAGAAGAAGGTGAGGATGATCAAGAAGAAGGTGAGGATCAAGAAGAAGCCGATCCGGGTAGAATTAGAAAAAGGGATATAGCGCGTTTTGGCGCTAATGTTGCGTACGCTTGTTTGACGGGGGATGTGTTCACTCCGACAATTTCTTATTTCTTCCTTTGAAGTAGCATGTTTCTAACATCCTGCCATTATTATACCTATCTCCCTTATTTCTCTATCTTTTCTCTGTTTGCTTTCTTTTTCGTTTTATATATAATGTAATTTCTGTTGTCAACTGTTTTTATACGAATATAAATAAAAAATAATAATTTGGCGGGACAATGTGCAACTAACAGCCAATGTTTAAAAGTGATCGAATGATCACATGTTCGATATTATTGAAAGGACAAACGGAGGAGTTCTTTAGCAGCTTTATTTACGCTTTCAATAGTACCATAGAAAAGAGGAAAGAGCTTTGGGATGATATTCGCTCCAATCAAAGATCTCCCCTATTTCAGAATAAGCCATGTGTGATCACTGGAGACTTTTACATGGTATCAAATAGAAAAGAACATTCAAATTATAATGACAGTCATCCGGTTATAACTTAAGGTATGCGTGACTTTAAAATTTGGATTTGTATTGTGTTTTTCTTATATATATTGAGAATATTTTTTATAATGGTTATTGGAAATATTTAAGAGACGGTTCTTAAATTAGAGAATCTCGCAACATCTCGCAACATCTTTAAAGTCACGCATACCTTAAGTTATAACCGGATGACTGTCATTATAATTTGAATGTTCTTTTCTATTTGATACCATGTAAAAGTCTCCAGTGATCACACATGGCTTATTCTGAAATAGGGGAGATCTTTGATTGGAGCGAATATCATCCCAAAGCTCTTTCTCTTAAATAAGAGATTTAATAACCGTTTCTTAACTTTTTCTTAATTAAAATTAAGAGACGATTCTTAAATTACGCTAAAAACCTCACGCTAAGATACCCTCAATAAACATCACCTTAGTGTTGAGAAATTGACCACTAATGATGCTTTTACAACCACGAAACTGTACCAAACGAACTTTTCTCATTTTTTTTTAAACCTACAGCCTAGTTTTCTTCTTTTATTTATTTTTCATAGCATAAAATCAATGCTCTAGAAGATTTTAACACATCTGTGAGTTTTATATCATCTAGTTAATGTTTACTAATCATATTTTCCTTTTTAATATCTAAGCAAAAATTATACAGCCACAGCAAAAAAAATATACAACAAAAATTATATATCAAAAAAACTAAACGTCACAGCTTAACCAATAAAGCCCTATAACTTTTGAAGAAAGTAAAACAACGTGAAGAAAAAATGAAAAGTTAGGATTTAGGACTTAAGTGACTTTAAGGACTTTGAGAAATTGTAGAAAAGCAAAAATGTGATTGGTAAAATATTTGTCTTTAGATCATTTTAAAGTCTTCAAAGCCTAATCTGTTAAAGTCCTCAAGTCTCAACCCCATCGGAGCCTAAGTCATACATATTATTTTCCAATGCTAGAACGCAAGCATCAAGCATCATATTGTACTAATCTTCTTCTTTTCAAGTTTCACCCGTAACGATGAAACCTTTGAATACGGAATGATAAAAGTCTAAGTCCATACAAAGCCAGTCTTGAGACTCATATATTTACTTAAGGCCGCAATCGAAAAATGAAAAATAGCTGGTTTTGTATATTTTTAAAAAATTAAGACTACTTTTAAAGATTGTATTTTTCGGTGAAATTTGAGGCCGCAAGCGGGTGCTTCCTTTGCTTGGTCTCAGGGCCGCTTCTGAGTCCATACAAGCTTAAACACGTTATCTTTCTGCATCAGCAAACTATATATATATATATGCATATCTAGGATAGTATATGTACCATTTCGCTTAGGATGGAGGCTTGGAAAATTTTCATCATATTCTGTGCTTCTGGTTTTGGTGTTTCTATATTTCTTAGGTTCTTCACTGGAGCCATGGGAAACTGTGGAGGTGCTAATGGTGATGGAGGAGGAGGAGGAGGAGGAAGAGGAGGAGGTGGGGATGGAGGCGACGGGGATGGAGGCGACGGGGATGGAAGTTGTGGAGGTGGCGGCGGTGGAGGTGGTGGTGGTGATGGAGGAGGTGGAGGCGGTGGTGGAGGAGGAGGAGGTGGAGGAGGTTGCTGAGCGTGTGTTGGTTTCCTATCATATTTTCAAGCGTTAATGTTAATAAATGGAATGTCCTATTGATAAGCATAAAAATTAATATAGTAGTGTGTCATCGATTTGATGTTTATTTATGTATATTATTTGTATGATTTCCTAAATAATACAATAGAAAGATAAAGGGGAATTTGCCTGTGTGTTTAAGATAGAATCCAAAGAGATAATGCTAAGAGAAATGTCTAGGTAGCTTAGTACGAGTCAGGCCTCTCACCTTTACATCATACTTATACGAGCTGATGACAACACCTTGCAAATCCAAAATCAGCAATCTTCAGATCTGCATCATTTGCATCTGTGGACTTGGACAAGGAAACTGTCAATAAAGAGAATAAGCTTTCTTATTGTTGTTTAACGTCGTAGAACAAGTTTATATACATAATTGAATGACGGTTTAACCGCAAAAAAATTGAATAATATTTTTATACTAAAAGAATTGATCTTTAAAGTCTATATTGATTAAATTTTACATATATAATTTTAGTTGTTTTTATTCAATTATTAGATATATAAAACTATATACCTTAAATAAAAAAAGAAAATTAAAATATTATAAAATTGTATTAGTTTAATTTATATTTTTATTGAAATCATATATTTACATAAAGTGTTTTTAAAAATCTATAATTTTGTTATCTTGTCATGTTTTATCATATTTTGCATGCATTGTCCAATTCAAAACTAATTTTTATTAACATAATACATTTATTAATTTATTGATGTTAAATTGTAGAGTTTCTATATAAGGATCAAAGTGTTATTCTATACACATATTTTTGTCAAGTATAATAGGCATTTTATCTGAGCATCTGAGGTATGAATATATATATTTATATTTCTTAGTAAAAATGTTGGTGATTACATGCGTGCACACTTCTTCTCATGGTTAGGACTGTGTGGCAAGTGGCAAGTGGCAAGTGGCAACGATTAAACATATAAACCAATTGTAATTCAAGTCTAGTTGACCGTGTCAAACCGTCAATACATTTTTTTCAAAGCTAGAACGCAAGCAATTTCTTCTTCTCAAGTTTTATCCGTAATGAAAAACCATTGAATATGGAATAGTCAAAGTCTAAGTCAGTATAAACTTAACACGTTATCTGTCTGCAGCAAACAAACTATATATATACACATATCTAGGATAATTAATTATATGTGCCGATTTTTCTTAGGATGGATACTTTTGTAATCATCATCATAGCTTTCGCTTCTACTTTTGCTGTTTTTATATTTCTTGCGGTTTTGACTGGAAGCGGGCTAAAAGGTGGAGGTGGTGGCGACGGAGGAGGAGAGGGTGGAGATGGAGAAGGTGATGGGGGAGGAGAGGATGGCGGCGGCGGGGATGTGGAGTTGGGTAATGGAGGAAACGGAGGCGGTGATGGAGGTTTGACAGGTGGTTCTGATTTTGGTGGCCATGGAGGGTTTTGGAGTCATGCTGGCGGAGGTGATGGAGGTTTTGGCGGTGGCGGTGGTGGTGGTGGAGGTTTTGGCGGAGGCAGTGGTGGTGATGGAGGTGGAGGTGGAGGTGGAGGTGGAGGTGGGGGTGGAGGAGGCGGAGGAGGTTGCTGAGCTTGTGTTAGTTTCCTATCATATTTTCAAAAGTTTGATGTTTTTATGGAAAATTGCTATTGATAAGCGTTAAAAAATTTAGTAGTATGTAATCGATTAGTTGATTATTTATGTATATTATTATTATTCTTGATATAATACGTTTAGTTGTTTTTGTTTCAAAATTTATTAAAGTTTCTTTTTAATGCATTGTACAAATGATAATTACAAATCTTTCTGAACATTTTTGGTGTTGTTGTAAAGAAAAATATTTACAAACTATTAAACTGTTTTTTTTTTTTGTTCGAATAAACTATTAAACCTATCTTTCTCCCTGATTTTTCCATCATTCACAGTAATATTGATAACCAAAGTTATCATAGTCTGATCTAGCTTGTAGATGAACCGCTGATCAGGAGCTTCAGCGGAACCGCTCACGGAATGGAATCCACAGGCCGAGTGAGCAGGTGTGGGTGATTCGTCAGCCGTAGGCGGACGGAACATTATAAAGCTATTTGATAGTGTTTAAGAATTAGTTCAAAATTTAATTGGTCTAGAAATCAGAACTGGATATATCATATGTGACGACGGCTCCTTTATCGTTTTTAACATTTTCATAAACCGAGTTTGCGTTATTTCAAACCAAATTGGAAATAGACTGGACCGAAAAGGAAATGTGCTTGTAGGATCTGGTCAGGCAATCTGAGTATGTTACATTGTTTGAACGTAAAAACCATCCATTAAACTTCAAGTCCAGCCAACCGAGTCAATCCATCTAAAACCTTAATTAGACAAATAAAATTATTAACTACTTGTTATTATTATACATTTTTAGTAAGAGATTCATCATAGTTCTTTGCACATAATAAAGCTCTCACTTAGCTATCTTTCTATTCAATGAAGTACTTACAATCTTTCTTAGTTTAGAAATGCTTTCAATAGTTGGTTGGCAATCAACGACTTCGAACATTTACTACATATATAAAAGAGAGCAACTTTGAACATGTCAAACATATTAATAATCGAGCTTTACATCTGTAATATGAACCTGATCAATACGTAAACATATGAATTATGAATCATAAAAGTCAAAGTCAATATAAACTTCACTAACACGTTATATTTTTGTATGGGGGAAACCTCTGTAACAAGAAAACTATATATACATGTTAGTGGGGATAACTACATGTAGATATTTTGCTTAAGATGGAGATTTGGGTAATATTCATCATAGTTGCTGCTTCTTTTGTTGGTGTTTTGATATTTTTTGTGGCCTTTCTATCAAAAGAAAGGACATAAAAATAGCTCCAAAGTTTAAGATAAAATAAAACTATAATAGAAAGAAGTGACAAATAAAGAAAGGAAAGAGATGCTAACAAAAAAAATTATTGACATTAAAACAAAAGGTAGGATAATCTCACAAATAATAGTTGTAAAGAAATCGTAAAAGTGGACGTGTCAAACAAAAGTACAAAACATTAATTGTACATCAACAAATAAAACCAGGAAAATACTAATGTGTTCCATCAAAAATCAATAGTCACTGAGCTACTCATTCCATTTCATATAAATTGTAGGAAAAAAAAAATTGTTTCAAAATAAATATTGTTTTAAAGTTTCAATGCAAAATTTATTAATAAGATTATTTTTTTTATTTTTTTATTGGTTAAAATATGCTTAGGTGTATAAATAATTGTGTTTTTTTATTTTAGAAATATACAAATCATATGTTTTCTTAATATGTGTGAATAAATCTAGAATGATAAATAATATGAAACGGAGGAGTACTAAATAATATTTATAAAAAATGCATGAAGATGCGTGGATATATTATTGTAACAACAACTACACAAAGTGTCATTTGTTTGATATGGGTCACAGCCGCACGCACATTATCACTCTTCTCAGTATTACCAGCCTTATTAGAATCACAGATATACAAGTCAAGGTCAAGTTCAAGAGTCCAGTCCGAGTATAGGAAGAAGAAAGTTTAGCATTTTAATGGCTCTAACCGTTGGAGTTGTCTGCAATATCATCACTCATGCGCTGCCTCTGAGGCACTTAGAATATCATTATCACTAAAAACCTCAAATAAGGTTTTTATTTTTTTTATTTTTTTGTCTGATTATAAAAATAAAAATCAATCACGGACCGATACGTGTCAGTAGGGTTCGCGAACAGTGCAAAAGACAGTTGTTATTTAAGAGTTTTTGGATCCGTCTCTTGCACTGTTCACAGACCACACACGTCAGTAGAGTCCGCAAATAGTGCAAGTGACCCATTTAATATACCCGGATAATGATGCTCTTACTAGTTGCTTCTTAAATGATACGTCTCTAAGAGCATGTTTAATGGGAGTCTCTTAGGAAAGGTCTCTTAACGAAAGTCTCTTAGCGGGATTTTAGAAATGGTCTCTCTTGGCTTTTAACTAAAAAAGTTAAGAATCTTTCTTAAATAAGATATTTAAGAGACGTCTCTTAACATTTTTAGTTAGAAGCTAAGAGACCGTCTCTAAAATCCCGCTAAGAGACTCTTTCTAAGAGACTCTCCCTAAAAGATTCTCATTAAACATGACATCTCTAACATCCTGCCATTGTACATGCTTATTAATCTATTCTTTATGTTTTATTTTTCGTTTGATATAATAAATGTTACCTTCACGTTATAATAAATAATTAATAATATTTGCAATATATTGGAATAATCAAGAACCTCTAATTCAGAATCTATTTCAATTGATAATGTGTGGAGTTATCCATGTCATTTAATTATATACTACTATTGCTTTCTGTACGGAGATTTACATGTATATCGGTTTATGATTGTGAATACTAGTATACCATTTTTCTTAAATAACTAGCCAACCACTTGTCAAGATATTCAGTCAACTCATCTACTTACCAGACATTATACGTTAAAGTTATTACTCACAGCTGTATAAGTGAACAAATGTTTTATCGTTTGTAACACGGCAAAAGCTAGTTATCTCCCCCACAATATTTGTACTGTTCTAAGAAGTAGGCCCTTTTATACAAACCGTTTGTTCTATAAAATCCTATCCACTCTCAAGAGAAAGAAAATATATTTTGAGATGTCTTCGGTGAGATCAGAACAACGTTTCACCCATATCCACCCACTAACGAAGGTTAATGATAGTGGCGGGTTCATATGCAATGGCTGCAAAACTCACGGCTCTGGAACAACCTACGGTTGCTCTTCTTGCGACTACGATCTTCACGAGTACTGTGCCAAGTGTCCCCTTACTCTCCTCAGTTTTCTACATCCACAACATGAGCTTCAGCTAGTCGTTAATCCACCAGACCATTATTGCGACTTATGCCAAGGATTGGTCGAGGGGTTCTATTACCGTTGTGAGGCTTGCGATTTCGATCTCCATCCTCTCTGCACACAGAAGCCTAAGAACGTGAGCACTCATACACATAAGTGTAAGGGTCCAAGTAAAAGAAAAAGAGTGTTTAAAATTTTGAAGCGTTTAACGGTTCATGTTGTCTACCATATCCTCACTGAAATGTAGGTTGAATACATGCTCGTTTGAAATGGCACGTCTCTTAAGTACGCTATGCCATTATGTTTTGATTTCTCAATTTTTCATGTTTGCTTGCTTTTGTTTCGTTGGAAAAAAATAAATCTACAAATTGTTACGAGCTGAGCGAAGAACTCTAATCGCACGACCTGTACTGAAGGAAAATGTCATTAAAATTTGTCTATTGAATTTGTTTTCATTTGAATATTTTTATATTTAAATGGGTTATTCCATACATTTCATTCGTTTCATATTTTCAACGTTTGTCTTTAGTACTTTTTTGAAAAAGAAAAAAAAAATCGCTTTAATTCATCTTATATTGCTCTAAATATTTTGTAACATCAACTGTAAGATGATATATAATTAAATAGTACAATTTTAGTGACTTTTAATATTTGTAAACTCCTTTGTCACCTTAAATAATTTTTAACATTTAACTCTATGTTTTGTTTTTTAATTATATTTTGATTAACACTAATTTTAATAATTGGCTATTGAATTAGATTTTAATAGCAATGATCATTTTATTTACCTAGAAATTATTATCTATCTATCTATCAGTTAACCTGATTCATTCCCTAATATTCCACGTCCTAAATTTAATAATTTATTCAAAACAAATTAAATAATTAACGATGTTGTAATAGCAAAAGACAAGCACATAATTTCTCACGAGTAAACCATAACATTCATATAGTTTTTATACAATTAAAAGTCTCTTGAAATAAACACATCAAAGCCACGAGACCACCCTTCGGTTAAAATCCCACGCTTAGAGAATCAATCTCCCCACCCCGATTATTACATCAGGTTTATTCAACTAGTTCAAGCACTCATAAAAATATCAGACACTAAGCCTAACCCTGTAGTAATCACAAAGTCACGAACGCATCTTCAGGTTCCCTTAGGAGCGCGTTCGCATCATGTCACGACCCGACGATGATGAACAGGTGACTGGACTGCAGTGGAAACAGCAAACGTAGTTGTCGTGGTTGTGGTCTTTGACGACGTTATATTGGAAGAAGATCCAAGACCCGACACTTCGAAATCGGATCTCTCGAACCGGCCTGAATCACCCGGTAAACGAACGTAGTAAGAAGAAGAAAGCGACGACTCGTCGCCATAACGGATTTGCATGACGGCTCTGTAAACAAACGGGATTAGACCCTCCATTTATGTTATTTCTATAGCAGCCCAAGTAACAGAACCGTTTGGTCTTATAGGAAGATCGAAATTGCCACGTGGTATTTCTTGATTATGTTGCCGTAACCACACGTTTTCGTACGTCATTTGAGTTGTTATATGAAATTGAAGGTTAATAAGAGAAGCAACCTTTGAATGTGAAATTAGCTACAGGAAGAATCTGAAAGCTACATTCGAACTGATATGAAATCACGGCTGATCCAATGGATTTATCTTCAACGGATAAATTAGTTGAATATATAACTTTATCCACACCCAATTTTAATATAATGTTTTGCAGTTAGACTTGTAGATTTGCAATTCGTGTGAATACAATTATTCTACTGATTTTTTAGAAAGATAGGATTATAAAATATTCATTTTTGAATACTTATATTTCAAATGATGTTGTTGAATTACTATACTCCCTTCCCCAATATTAGTTAGACTGTTAGTTTCTTTATTGAAGTATCTTACATTTATAAGATCTTCAGATAATGGAAAATATCAAAATATATTTATAAAGATGATGGATGTGTTTGGATTGTTATAGTAAAGAATTTGCGATGTCAATAGAATGGGTCATATGATATGTGTGGTAAATATATAGATCTATAAATATAATAATAGAGCCTTACCAAAGTTTTGGCCACTCTCCTATTTGTTATAGTTTAATATTAGTTAGTTGCTACTTCCTCCGTTTCATATTACTTGTCGTTCTAGGTTTATTCACACATATTAAGAAAACATATGATTTTGTATATTTTCAAAATAAAAACACAATTACTTATACACCTAACCATATTTCAACCAATAGAAAAATAAAAACACAATTGCCTATGAATCTTATTAATGAATTTTGCATTGAAACTCTAAAACGACACTTATTTTGAAACAAAAAAAATTTCGACAAGTAATATGAAACGGAGGGAGTATTTAGTATTGAGAAATAATTAATCCCTAGATACTGAAGAAGTTTCAGTATGATTGACTACTATTTGATTCAGTGTCTATCTTTTATGTGGACGATGACTGTGATTATATTCTATAATTCTTAATTTGACTGAACTAAAGACTTTTAGGTTAACAATAAACTATACTTTGTTATAAAATAAAACTATACTTATATATGGAGAAGGCATTTTTATATATTAGTATTAATAAAATGTTCTCTCTCTTGAAAACATGTTTGAATATCTTAATTCTTACTAATGAATCTCATTTGGTAGTAAACTTTAACGAGTTACGAGTTTGGTATTTCCTTTAATATAATAGATCATGGACCTTTTTCTAACAAGACGATGACAAATAGTTTAACAAGAAAGATTGCTATCCATGTTATGCCCTTTTACAAAAAAAAAAGAAAAAAAAATGGTATCCATGTCAATATAGAATTTACAGAATATCAATAAACATTTTAGTTCTAATGATTTTAGTCGAAACCCGAATGTAGAAAGCCCTGAATAAACTGAAAATAATAATTGGAGACTACAAGCAATCTCATATTTTACACTCACGAAGATTCCAAAATCTAAGCTACTTGACAATCCTTTGTTCGTTTACCCGTGCTTAATTACCATCAAGGCATCAACCATTCACAAGCTATCAGAAGCAGATTGCTCGTTGTTTGCTGAGAGAAAAGCCTATATCAGGGGCCTTCACTAGTTAAAGCCCAAAATCTGTTTTTTTTTTTTTTTGGGGGGGGGGGGGGGGGGTTTAATCTCATTTCACTCCCTAAACCAAAAAAGTATGATTAAGGGGAAATTTCAATTTAACACTTGTTGTTTACTCGAAGTGAAGAATTAACACATCATCATTTCTTAAATTCTTTGAATTTTAACACTTAGGTGAAATATAACACCTTCTTTTACTAGACTTACCTTCAAAATTTTATCCATTCTGGTATATATTCTGTTTTATAAAATATACTAATATCTAACTATTTGATAAAATAACTAAATATATAAAAATAGCATAAGAAAATATTACACATTTTGAAACACTTAATGATAAGAGTGAGACCATGTTAAAATCCCAGCTGTTAATTTGATATTACATAGAAAATGACCAGTTAATGAAAGAAAAAGAAGGTTAAATTGTCCTTAACTGTCAAGTACTGCCCTGTTAGTTTCGTCCATTGTCGGGTCGCACATATCCCCAAGTTTTGAGAAATTACCAAAACTAACGTATTCGTAATACTATTTTTTATGTTTACATAAATCATATTTATCTTTATTTTTAAAGAAATAACTAAAAACTTATAATCATTTATAATGGAGTTAATTTTTTTATATCATCACGTTTGAGTTAACTAATATAGACTTACACTTTAGAATTGAGAGTTGGTTTTAGAATATAAAGTTTTATATTTTAATAAATATTTATTTAAATATTTAATTTTAAAAAAATCTTTTAAAAATAAATTCAAAAGGAATTTTCAAATTTTTTTTAAAAAATACAAAAAATAAAAATAAAAACAAATATAAAAAATTCAAATTTGAAAAATTATAACTCGAAAACTATATAATTTTTTTTGTTGTTTTCTTTTAAATATTATTTATATTTATATATCTATAAAGTAAGAGTATAAAAATTTTTTGTCTCTTTAATGAAAAAATTATTTTTGAAAATGTCCATAACAAAGATAAATATGATTAATAATACTAATAATATGGTAAAAGTGAAATTTCCTCCAGTTTTTTATGAAACAAAAACTATATTCACCTCAAATAAAAGCATAGACGTAGCTGTATATAGCATGTATATATTATACGGATGACTGTATAACTACTGTTGATTCACAAGAATATATATAATACAAGAAAATTTCTTTTCCATGAATGATACACAAAAGTTAAAATAATGTAAAAACTAAAACACTAATATACGTTATTTGCAGGTAGCCACTTGGAACAAGCAAACATAAAAGATTTTAGATCAGTCAGCTAACTCTAACTAAAATCCAAAGTTCGCATCATCTGCCTCCCCAAAATCTCTACGATCCGACTAATCAAATATATTAAATTACAAGTCCTTAATCGTTTAATTCGCTTTAATTTTTATTTGTGACACTTGACCTCCATTATTGTCATTACACCCTTGCTTCATCTTTTTCAGTAATCCACCACCTAATATTAATCATCTAGGGTTCCTCTTACAACCAAAAAAAAAAAGAAGAAAAACTTTCTTCTAGGGTTTGCCGTAAACTTTCTAAGTTGCCCCTATAGAATGGAGAAACCTGGTGGCTTCTTCAACCCCAAGAAAAGCAACAAAGAATCATCATGGGAAGAGCTAGCCTTCGCTGAAGACGATGCTGCTGGATCTTTGTGGCCGCCAAGATCTTACGCGTGTAGCTTTTGCCGGAGAGAGTTTAGATCGGCTCAAGCCCTCGGTGGCCACATGAACGTTCACCGAAGAGACAGAGCACGACTTAAGCAATCTGAAGATCAATACTTATTGTCCAAGTCTTCTTCTTCTCCGGAACATCCATCTCATAAAAATAGTGAAACCTCTTGCTATACTTTGGTTTTTAACTCCAAACCTAATCTTTTTATGTCTAAACACTCTCATGTTATTGATCTTCCATCTTCTTCTCCTTCTTCTTTATTATATTTGCCTCCTTCTAGGGTTTCTTCCGGTTTGCCTCAAAAGCAAGATACGTCTTTTGATATAGAACCTTCCAACAATTCTGAAAATATTCTCTATTCTTCCCCATGGTCGTGCCCGGGTACTTTTGGGAATAAAAAGCGTTGTGATCTTTATGAAACTCCGGTTATAGAAGGAAGCAAGAAGAGAAAGATCAAGAGAGATGTACCAAAGAAAGGGGATACAGCAAATGTTGATACTGGAAACACCACTGATCTCTCACTGAGAATGAATCTGGTGATCCATGAGGGGTATTCGATTACTGCTCAAGTGAGTGATGAAGAGATAGGGAGGGGTGATAGCCTTAAGAGAAGACGAATGCATGAGAGTTCATCACAGCCGTCCATTTTCGTTTCAAGTTTATCTTGTAAGAGTGCCATCATTACAAGAAACGAGGAGATCAAACATAAGGTTGATAACTTTGAGGAATTAGATCTTGAGCTTAGGCTAGGGGCTGATCCACCAAAGGGAAATTGATTGATTGATATCATCCAAAAAGGAAGGAGGTACGAAAAAAGTTGTCTACAAAATACAAAATTTGTATGGGAATATGTGTATGTGTGTTACTTGGGTTTATCTTTCTTTCCTTAGGTTTGCATTGTCTAAAATATATGAATATATATATACAGATTTTGGAGAGTTTCTTTCTATTATTTTGAATAATTGTATGAAAATAACAGTTCAAGTAATATCAGAATGTAAAGCACTGGAGGCTTGAGATACTTGGTATATACTAGTTTCTCGTACTTAAATATTTTGGTAGCATTTCTCATAGTTATCAGGCAGCATACATCATATTATAATTACAATTTAAGATATGCTCTAACAACGTTATATCTATCTTTGAAATGATAATGTATACATTGTGGCAATCTAAAATATTGGGCATGCATGCCTTTTATTTTATTTTGAACTAGGTTGATATAAACAAGATCCACGTTCCAAAAAAAAAAAAAGGATCCAAGGCTTTGTAATTGGCTATGTCTGTCTATACCTCCATTACGTGATTAGAAGCATGTTATGTAACCACGATCTAAAATAAAGTCACATGATCAGGGAATATTTTCTGTCACAAGTTCAGAGAGAGAGGGAATGATGAATAATTGTCCCATAGATCTTAGTTGCTTATTCTATTAATTTAGGGTTTCCGATGGCTATAAGATAAATGTGCACTCTATTTATAAATTGCATGTATTCTTGATCTTTTGATAAAAAGAACAAATCGTCTTATATACTCCAATACAAGCTACATCAAAAATCACGCACGAACTTATATGCACACTAGAAGAGGCGTGAAAATGGCTGGTTTATAACAAAAATCTAAAAGTTGATGTCATCCTGCATCAACTAATTTAACCGTTAGAGTTACCATCAAAGTAACTTTGGATTAATTATGTAACCACGGTAATCATGATTATATGTTTGTTTGTTTTTGCTAAAATGTAAATATTATATTGATGAAGAAAGATTTTACAAAAATAAAATCTTACATTTTAAGTCATTTTGGCAAAAAAGAAATTAAAAACAAAATAATTCAATTACAATAAACTTTGAAAATTACATTATCTTAGCCACATTGCTATGAGAAACGCATACTGTTTCCTTGATTTTCTAGCTAAAATAATGTTCCTTACCTCTTTACATTTTCATGATTATATGTTTAAACGTCGTAATTAGCTCGTTTCCAAATACACTCGCATCTCAGTCCGTAACATGACATTCTGTCAAAATCATAAAAATAAGCATAACAAAGAGCACAAAAATCCAAATATGTCACAACACTTATTCCCTTTCGCTTGTTCTGTCTCAACAAATAATTAATATAAAGATAAATTAAATCAATAACCTATATGTTTATAAGACTCCAACTGATTAGTGTCTCTACCCTAACTTTTTAGCCCGTGGGTTTCTATCGCTTAGACTTAAAGTATTTCATATATTTTAAAATCTTTTTGTATTTCTAAAGACTGTTCCTGTCAACCTCCCCCCCCCCCCCCCCCCCCCCCCCCNTCAGTTAGATACGCACTTTATAGTTTATATCTCTATAATTCTAACCAAATGGTCTTTTCTCTATACTATAACACAACGCATAGGTGGAAGTGAAGTCTTCGATCAGGGGCAGAGCTTTCACATGGGGAATGAATCTCATTCTCTGAATCTCTGTCTCACATCGAATAGTTAAATTCTTATTACATATATGCCAAATTGACAATACTCAATATCTATATAACATGTGAAGAGAATTAATTTTTGTTTGGATTCTAAGAATTAGTGTCACGGAATTTTGGACTATTCTTATATAATAATATATTCCAGAATACTCTACGAATAGTCTCAAATACATAATTGTCATCAACTATTTAGTATACAACATTTCAACAAACTCAATTTCTTTTTGTATATATTCTTTTGCGTTGGATGAAGTATTTTCCACACGGTTGAACCAAAAGTCGTGGCATATGAAAGTTATAATCAGCTAGCCCTTCACTTGAAAATATATTGCTGATTAAGAGTTTAGTTATTTCAAATTTAGTTTTCGTGTTTAATTATTTTAAAATATGCAATACATAAAATGACTGAAAACAAGTTTTGCTACCAAAATAGTAAACATCTTAAAATGATTAACAAATATATAGCCGAAGTACAATATCTAAATGATTAAAACCCTTTGCTAATGGAGAAATTTTAATTTATTAATTGAACTGAGAAAATCTAAACATCATATTTTAATTTTATTTCTAATATATTTAAGAAAAATTTCCTTAGATAGTCCATTTTAGTTTGTTTGTCACAAAAATAGTTTTTAAGAAAATGACCAAAATGTTTTTTTTTGAAGCTAGAAATGTATTTATATGCATTTATACCTTTAGGATTAACTAATTTGGACTTTAGGGTTTAGAGTAAAGGGGTGGGTTTAGGGTTAGAGTTTCAAATTTCAAAAAAAAAATAAAAAAAAAATCAAAATTTCAAAAAAAAAGTCTATTTTGGTCATAATATTTTTTTAAGGCTATTTTTGTGACAAAAACTTTAAAAGGGTTATTTAAGAGAATTAACTTATATTTAAGGTAAACAACTATTTTACATAATGATTTGTGTTACTTTGTAATTATAAACCTTTAAAATTCTTACTGCCTATAGAATCACACAAAGCATTGTTTTTTTTTTTGTTTGGCTATCCTTAAGATGTACCTATTAGATGTTAATAATACATACGGTATACGTGTATGGCTGCTAACTATACTCACTAAATACCTTGTATATAAACCCCACTTGTACATTGATTCATTAATGAATCAAGATGCATTTTAAGTATTTGTTACTCTTAATAGTACCTAAACAAGTTTTTTTTTTTTTTTTTTTGAACATAAAGTACCTAAACAAGTTGACTTCCACATCTCTGAGTTTTCACTAAATAAAATGTATAGTAAGCCTATGCAACCTACATGTCACCACCAGTTCCCGTCTTCGACACTTTCCCCTTACACCAAAGAAGAGGAACTTACAAAGACCAATACAATTCGTATATGAAAACATCACCAATTCAATTATGCATATACATGAAATTAAGCCTCGTTCGCCACCTAACCATGTATTATTGGTTCATGTGACGAATTTCTCATATTGGATTATATTTCTCTCGATTAAATTTCACTATATAATCAATTTTAGATTTATGTTTTGAACACCAATTGAAACATGAAGCGGTGGGTTATAGTAGTAATGACCGAATACGTAAATATATATCTTTCTCTTGTAACATATTAGAGATGCATATATTGTTCTTCTGGTTAAATCACAGAGTATTTAGAAGAAAGCAACAAGAAGAGTCCATAAGAAAAATAGAAAATGCGAAATCTGATAATTAGCATTTAAAAAGACAGTTCATAAGACCATGATTAGCTCCAGGTTCTTAAGTGGGGTTCTTAAATTACGCTAAGAACCCCACTTAAGAACCCAGAGTTAATCATGCTCTTAGGAAAAAGTTCATAAGCATTTGTATTTAATTTCTTCTTTCGCCATTACAGGTGTTTGTAATTGAGATGATTTCGTAAAATCAGATGATTTTTCAGATTCACATGGTTTAGTTTGATAAAATCAGATAATTTATGATTCACATGGTTTTCAAGACAAACCTTGCATTATCGGGTACTAAAATCTGATAATTCCTTCTTCTTTTTGAGTTTCTTCAAAGCTTTATTTTGTATGATTACGAATAGAAATTGCAGCACGACCAGTTGTTGTCCGCTAGTCCAGTCGCCATATATCTGTTCCAAATTAACAACTAGACTTCGAATAATTAAAATAAATAAATAATAATATATATAATACACACAAGTACATATGTAAGCAAAAGTTCCACAGGGAATCCTGACAACAAGAAAAGGCCAAATAGATTTGGTTGGTCAGCTTTACCAATCTGGTGTAATTAATTTTATCCTCAATTATAAATCACAGTTGTCCACGAGTGAGATAATGTAAGAGTATATATATAACCAGGGCCGACTCAAAGAATTAGTGGATCCCTGGACAAAATATTTTTTTTTTTAAATATATAGTATAAAAAATTAAAAAAAATGTGGATCCTATTCTTATTTTTTTTTCAAATAAATGAGTTCCTTTCCAATGTTATTTATTACTCCTTCCGTTTCATATTACTTGTCGTTCTAAGTTTTTTCACACATATTAAGAAAACATATGATTTTGTATATTTCTAAAATAAAAATACAATTACCTATACACTTAACCATATTTCAACCAATAGAAAAATAAAAACACAATTACCTATAAATCTTATTAATGAATTTTGCATTGACTCTAAAACGACATTTATTTTGAAACGAATTTTTTTCCCTACAACGATAAATAATATGAAACGGGAGAGAGTAAAAAGAAATTGGACCCTGGGATCCAACGTCCTTCTGCCATCCCTCCTAAACCGGCCATGTATATAATACACAAATCTCTTGAGTTATTAAAATGAGCTAGTTCTGTCAACTTGTTTCATCTTATCATGAATAAGAGTATTTTATAGCCTACCTTAACTCAGCTAATTTAGTATATAGATTTATATCCATTAATTTGAATTTTAATCATCTAATGTCATTGTAAGTTAAATGAGTTGTCTCCCAAATTCATAATAATAAATATTATATCAAAAACTAAAATGTGATTTTTAATAACTTTAGGATTTTCTTTATAAAAAATCACCTATTGCTAAACAAATACCAAATAATATATGTTTGTTGCTATATTTTGCATAAATTTACATACAATTTCATTTATATTTTGCATAAACATATTTATATAGCGTGAGATCTATCTGCTAATTTGTTGATTTCACATATCAAATCCGATAACATGTGGGCTATAATCATAAAAGGGTAAATATAAATCTATGAAACTCCTAATTTCATAAGAGTCACACAACCACCCTCAGCACAATTACAACCGTGCCTCGTAATTTTGGGCCTCTCAACTTAAATTATTCAAAGGTCTCCATACGTATACTATCCATTTGTAATCGATTCTGAACAGATGAACAATACTATTCAACCTTGCGTAGCCCAATGGAATAAGATGGGTGTGCAACAGTTTAGGGTCCATCATTTTTGGGTAGTTAACATAGGTTCATCACTCTGTAATCATAAAAACTAAATTATGAATGTTCAAAAAAGAGAAGAATTAAATTATGATATTCTAGTTAAATTATGATATTCTTAACAGGACGTGGCTCCCAACCTATCCACCGTACCAAGTCTCGGCGAACACCTCCGTTTCAATTACACTTGCTGGTATAAGCTTTTTGCACTTATATTTCAATTATTAACCTAATTATTTAAACCAATTTAACTTAGTCAAGTAGTCTTAGTTATGGATATGGTTTAGGAATCGGGAATATGTGAGCCCTAGCCGCCTGGGGGAGAAAAAAAGAGATTTTTTTGTGAACCTGTGCCGATGGCTTTTGGAGTATAGCGCTGAAATTTCTTTTCTAATAGTCTTTTCTTCTTTGTTTCTTAGTATCATGATTTCACTCTAGTTATTTTTTTTTATGTTTCTGGCCTTTTAGGGATATTTTCATGGGTAATTCTCTTAAATAATTATTTTTAAGTTTTTGTCACAAAATAGCTCAAAAAAATAAAAATGACCAAAATAACATTTTTTAAAAAAAATTTCAATTTTTTTATTTTTTTTGAAATTTAAAACCTTATCCCCAAACTCACCCTTAACTCTAAACCCTTAACTCTAAACCCTAAAGTCTAAATTAGCTAATCGTAAGGGTATAAATTCATATAAATCAAAAATTTAACTTCTTAAAAAATATATTTTGGTCATTTTTTTTTAAGAACTATTTTTGTAAAGAACAAACTAAAATGAATTATCTAAGAGAATTTCTCTATTTTCATTTTCATTCATCTTTTGTGTTTGGAGATATATTCACTTTGTTCTGATTTTTATTGTAATAGTTATTGTAGGTTATTCGACAGGTTCTAGAATAAATTTTCGGACGGGATCTCTTCTATAATAGTTTTAACCAAAATTTTTTTTTTTTGAAGAATTTTTATCGTGTAGGTAATGAAAATGTGTGTAGTCCATTATGATGCAGAAAAACATTATGATTATTAAAAAGTGCAAAATAAAATCAGTCAATATCAATGTATTGTCATCATCCAACCAAATTTTGGTATAGAATTCTTTATTGATTTCTCTTATGGTTGTATTTGTCATATCATATTTTCTGTCGGATTGTTTCTCAAAAACGGTTTTCTTGATTTGATGTATGATATCATCAGTTATGTTATGGTGTTTGATAGACAATTTTGAATAAAAGATTTTTTTATACGAAAAAATAGTCTTAGTTATATTGTTCTAGGTTAAAAATTATAAACCAAAAATTAGACTAATTTACAATGTAGTGACCAATTAGGAAATCATATCAACCGTGGTGATCCTTAATCACAGCTAATAATTGGGTTTCAAAATTAAACTAATTTCAATGTACGTAGTAACCAATAATCTTGTTTTTATAATAAAAGATGTTTAATTCAAGCGTTTAACAACAATCAAATAAATTGTAACAAAATGTATTAATTAAAATGTTAATTTTATTCATCTGATTTCTCTTTGGTCTAAAAGGTATTGTACAAGATCAGCTTTACGTATGGCGAGAATCATTAAAGAGAGTTTTGATCTAGGGTTAACGAATGTGAGATGGTTCGTGATGAGCGACGACGACGACACCGTTTTCTTTGTAGACAATCTTACAACAGTTCTCAATAGGTACGACCACAATCAAATGTATTACATCGGAGGAAACTCGGAGAGTGTGGAACAAGACATCATGCAATTAGAACATGGATTAAAACTCTGATTTTTTTTCTTCTTTATTTGTATTTTGTATTGTAGCAAAATTTCATATAATTGGTGAACTAGTGCCCTGTGGCTGTGGCCACATCTAATAAAACGAAAAAGATGCTATCAAAAGAAGGCTTGCTAAATTGTGCTCACAAATTAAACAATTAATTATTTTCCTGCCACATGTGTACAAAATCTACATCTGTTATTATTCAAAAGTACTGTACGTAGGGTATTCTTTAAATATTAAATTATTTTTATGACCATGACCTACAACATGGTCTGTTCTATAGTGTTGTCGTTATATCACCATCAGGCATTAATTAGCTTTATGCAACACAACTTGTTCACGTATGTTTCTTACCTGTTCACCTATCATCATTCATGGACAGAACTATTTTGTAAAATGGTGTCCCTTTTGGGGAGATAAATGAAAGAAACAGTGCTTACAGAAAGAAAAAAAAACTTTATTTTTTGACTAAAGGTTTTCAATTAAAATTAAACTATTACAAAATAAGAAGTCTTATAGTTGGAAAAAGTTTGCATGAAAAAAACTTTTTTTTTTTTGATAACCGTGGGGATCCGGCGACCGAAGTCAACCGACTAATCCCACGAGGCCCACGATATTCCACATATTCTTGCGATTTAACGCTAGCCCGAGTGGTCACACAGAATTTCGAAGTCAGGTCCGTATTGGGACCTTTAACTCCCTCAAGACCACTAACCCACCACAAACTGTTGAGAAACGACTTAAGTTACATGCAGCTGGTGAGAGACGTGATAAACAAAGAAGAATAGATGATGACAACTACCAATTTCCAAAGGGAATGTCGATGATCAATTGATCATCCCCAACTCGCTCAAAACATCGATTATTGTGAGGTATGTGTCAAATTCTATGACTATCTCAAATTCATCTCTATTTTAAAGATTTATATTTCAGAGACAAAATAGAAATGAGTTTGTTGATCTAATATGTTTCTCTATAATAGAAGAATGTTATATTTACCTCTATATAGTAGAGATATGTTTTTTTCTTTGTATTATAGATCTCTAAACAGTTGTTTATATACTATTTAGCACTGTACGTTATTTATCATTTGATTGTTTCATCGTACTGTGAACAGTTAAACTATATTATTTATACAGTGGCAAAATGATTCGCTTTCGGCTGTCCCCCCAGAGGAGGATGTAAGACCATAGTTAGCTGGGGCACATAATTTTTCTTTCATTATGTTTAATTTTAGAGTTGACGTCATTTTACAGACTAAATAGTTGCTTAAGGAAAGCTGAAAATCATTTGGAGCGCTGTGAAAACGTATGCATAATATCTCAGAATTGGTGTACAAAAAACATCGGACTCCTAGATATTTAGTTCTCTATATTGGCTTATGAAGATATAAAAAAGGCCCCAATTTCTATGGAAAAGTAGCTCCTTTAATTTTTAACAAGAAACAATTTTGAGATATAGGTACTAGACTCTTTAGAGCATGATTAAGAGGGTTGTTTAGGAAAGTTCTTAACCCCAAAATAATATAAAAATGGGTGAGACCTACCAAAAAAATAAACACCTCCTTTTATGAAGTTTATTTAAGAGTTGGTGCTTGCACTCTTTGCGGATTTCACTGACATTTGGCGGCCCGTAATTATTCCATTTATTAATTTTAAAAAAAAAATCAGAAAAAATAAAAATTTAAGCACTCCTTATGAGATGCTAGGGTTGAAGACTGGCAGTTCATGCTATTTGAAATTCTTATTTTAATGAAAGACAACAAAACAAAACAACGGCAAGGAAATTCTCAAATAAAATACAATGCCAATTTTATGTAGTCAAATCAATAGGTTAGTATTGGGGAAAAGTGCAGATCCAAAAACATTTAATAAAGCCTCGTAACCCCTCACAAATCAAACATTCTCCCTTACCTGTTAAGTGTAGTTAGGCATCATTATCCTAGTCTCTTAACTAGAATTTTTAATTCATGATTTGATATATATATATATATATATATATTTTACATTTTTCGGTAAGAAACGACTCTTATATCTCTTATTTAAGAGACGACTCTTATGTTTTTTATTTAAAAAACGGTTCTTAGCTTTTCTTAATTAAAAACTAAGAAAAACTAATAATCATCTCTTATCTGAAATTAAGAATTCTGATTAAGAGATCGGGGACAATAATGATCTTAGTTTGAGAAAAAGAAATAAGACTTTCAGAAAAAAGAACTGCCGCATGTGCCTCGCATGTGAATGTGATAACCTCTATGAATTATGACCTCTAGGCAAGGTTAGTCCATAGTTAATTCACTACATAGCCATTTACTGTTCTAGGTACTACTACTTTTTCATTAGGGCAATTCTCTTAAATAGCCCTTTTTAGTTTTTGTCACAAAAATAGCCCTCAAAAAATAAAATGACCAAAATAGATTTTTTTAAAAAAATTTTGATTTTTTTTTATTTTTTTTTGAAATTTGAAACCCTAACCCCAAACCCACCCCTTTACTCTAAACCCTAAAGTCCAAATTAGTTAACCCTATGGGTATAAATGCATATAAATGAATTTTTTAGCTTCTAAAAAAAAACATTTTGGTCATTTTCTTCCTTAAAAGCTATTTTGTGACAAACAACCTAAAAAAGGCTATCTAAGGGAATTTCACTTTTCATTAATACCCATGTAATCAAGTTAACCAACATATGCAAATACTTACCAAAAATTACTGGAGGATGGTTGAAAGAAGTCTCAAGTATTTGAAAAGAGCACCACAGAAAGATATATGCATGGGTTGAAATGCAAACACAAAGATTGTAGGCTATTGTGATATTGACTAGGTGGTGATATAGTTGATAAAAGTCTACAATCGGTTATTAAATATCTTTGGAAGAAATCTGATGACTTAAAAAGTAGTCTCAAGATCTAGTGTTGAGTGAGTATAGAACAATGACCAATATTAGTGATGAGTTGGTATGGATGAAGAGTTTACTCAAAGCACTCGGAGTTGTGTCTTATAAGACAGTTGTGTTGTATTGTGATAAATTAGCAGCTATGCATATTACTTGAACTCAGTTTTCCATGAAAAACAACAAACATATAGTAGTGGATTAACATTACATTAAAGTTCAACAAAGAATCGTTATTTCCTCATATGTAAAATTGTTGGTTAAGTAGTAGATGTCTTCATCAAGACGATATCACAAAAAGTGTATTAAATTTTCCATGTGTAGATGAGTTTTTGGATCTTCACTAATCAACCATATTGAAAGAAAATGTTTAACCAAGCATTAGTGGTCCAGAGGAGTTGGGCGGTCTATCCACGGAATGCAAAGCAGTAGGTGAAGATCGTGACTGAAGGAAATAAAAAAGATCGATGTGAAGATAAAAAGTGGTTGATGGGAAGCTGTTGGTGACAAAAAGAAAAGACAATAATCTTTTTTTTTTTTTGTAACAGCAAAAAAGACAATAATCATTTAACACATTTTTAACATGTGTTCACTACACTATAAGAACTAACAAGTGGAGCTATTTATATATTTATACTAGGGTTTAAAAAATCATAACAAAGAATTATTCAGCCACTTAATCTCTATAAATTATCTCTCTTGTTCTTTATACTCAAATCTGTTTTCCTACCATCATCACCATTGATCATTGTACGCAGAAAGAATGGCATCGAGACCAGGTCTTCTCACAGACTGGCCATGGACACCTCTTGGAAGCTTTAAGGTATATTTCACTGCTCCAAATTTCTTTATAACATCTATATATATATATATATGCATTTTTTTTTGAAACACAAAATATTAGGAAGTGTCTGATCCCGGGTTCGAACCAGGGACCTCTAGTGAGACTAGCGTGATAACCGACTACACCAGGTTTATTTTGTATAACATATGGAAAAATATTGCAGTACTTGGTGTTGGTGCCGCTGGTTATCGACAGTATCTACTCATACGCGACAACGCGAGATCACGAGAAACTTTTGGTAGTGGCGCTAATGGTGTGGCGGATTGTTTATAGCCAAGTTTGGATAAGCTTTTCCCGTTACCAAACTGCGAAAGGAACCAAACGGATAGTGGACAAGTCCATAGAGTTTGACCAAGTCGACCGAGAACGAACTTGGGACGATCAGATCATCTTCAACACGCTCATTGCTTACTTAGCCAAAGTGTACATGATAGGAACCGATACCCTTCCCTTTTGGCGACTCGATGGTCTGGTTCTAGTCGCTCTCCTCCATGCGGGTCCGGTTGAGTTCATCTACTACTGGTTTCACCGAGCCCTTCACCACCATTTCCTCTACTCTCGCTACCATTCACATCACCACTCATCCATTGTCACCGAGCCGATCACGTGTACGTACCCATAACTTATATATACTTCCTCACAAAGCATACCTATTACTCTCTCCCCGTTTCAGTATCCAAGACTTCTCACATTTTTTTTAAAAACATATGTTCAAACTTCTATTGAACTCCTATGGAAAAAAAAAAGCAAACTCTTGGATTATATATGCTCTCTTAACTACATTGTATTAATTTTCAATGGAGGCTAAATGTTTTCTTATCACAATTTTTTTTCCAATGAAAATTCAAAACAACACTTATTTGAAACGTATATATGCACTATGGCCAAAACTGGAAGCTTGTTTACAAAATTGTCTATTAAGTTTTATTGATTTTCAAGAAAAGCATGAATTCATGTTTTTTTTAATAAACGTTTATCATGGTGTATTTATAAGTATGGACAAAACGACGCTTCTTAAAAAAATTGACATCTCTCATATTAATAAAAAAAAAGGTTTGATACAATGACATGTATAAGAGTATAATGCATGGTTTTGATTGCAGCGGTGGTACATCCGTTTGCAGAGCACATTGCCTATTCACTAATCTTGGTGATGCCTCTAGTAACGACTTTTCTATGCGGCACGGTCTCTGTCGTCTCCATTGCACTCTACATAACCTACATAGATTTCATGAACAACTTGGGCCACTGCAACTTCGAGCTCATTCCAAAATTTTGCTTCTCCCTTTTCCCTCCTCTTAAGTTCCTCTGCTACACTCCTTCGTAAGTCCTTCAAAGTCCACTAAAATAGTATCTCACCATTTCCTCGGAAATGTTTACAAATTACAATTGTGTGTTACAATATTATTCCCTTTTTAACCGATACTTTTTCACTTTTACGTTTACATTCTACACAGTGCTGTGCTAAGAGTTGGAGAGGCTTAAGGCAAATTTTTAAGATAAACTTATATACAATTATATATATTTGTATATATAGATAAAGTTTAAAATGCTTTTTAAAAATTACAGAAATATAAGTTTAATTCTAAGCTGGAGTCATAATTATATTATGATATAAGAAAAAGAACTGATTTTGATGAAATAAATAGTTAAATTTACATAGAAAGAGACTTTAAAGAACATATAAATCAATATACTATAAGTGATTATTGATTTTAGAGCCTCTAAATAATACAGCCTGAGACAAATGTCTTTTTTAATACACTGTAAGCACGCATCTGATTCAACAAATGAATTTTGACTAAAACAATGGAAATACCACATTGAAATAATTTTGAAACTAAGCATATATTATGATTGCAGATTTCACTCGCTCCACCACACGCAATTCAGGACGAACTATTCTCTATTCATGCCAATGTACGACTACATCTATGGGACCAACGACAAGTGCAGTGACTCATTGTATGAAACATCTTTGGAGCAAGAAGAAGAGAAGCCGGACGCAATTTATCTCACCCATCTAACATCACTCGACTCTATTTACCATCTCCGACTTGGCTTTGCTTCCCTCTCCTCGCACCCATTATCTTCTCGGTGTTACCTATTACTCATGCGACCGTTCACTCTAATGCTCTCATTCATACTAAGTTTCTTCTCTTTTAGAACCTTTTCCTTCGAGAGAAACCGCTTCCATGATCTCACTCTTCACTCTCACATGATTCCCAAGTTCTCCTCTCATGTTTGCATCTACTCTCTCTTCTCTAATTTCCTACATTATATTAACTAATTTCACGTTTTGTTATTAATGTTGTTTGTCAATCAACAGTACAAGTCGCAGCACCAGAAAGAATCTATCAACAAAATGATAGAGAAGGCTATCCTTGAAGCGGAGAAGAATGGTGTGAGAGTACTGAGTTTGGGGCTATTGAACCAGGCATGCAATTAGTGCATCAATTGTTTGTTTGTTTTTTGCATTTCTAACGATATATAGACTGTAAAAATAAACCCTAAATAATATTATAATATGATTAGGGAGAAGAATTAAATGGCTACGGAGAAATGTATGTAAGAAAGCATCCAAACCTAAAGATAAGGATAGTAGATGGAAGCAGCCTTGCAACTCAGGTGGTGGTTCATAGTATTCCTGTTGGTACAAGAGAAATTCTCTTTCGAGGCCAAATCACAAAAGTTGCTCGTGCCATTGTCACTTCTCTCTGCCAAAATGGCATCAAAGTACGTATTTACATACATAGTTTTTAGATCATGATTATTTGGGTAAGGGGGTCTTTTGCACTGTTCGCGGGTCCCACTAACATGTGGGGATCGTGAACAATGCAAGAGACAGTTCTTAAAATTCTTAAATAAAAAATGTTTCTTGTATTGGTCGCGGGCCCTACTGACACGTGTCAGCCCGCGATTGGTTTGGTTTTTTATTTTTTATTTTAAAAAAAAAATTAAAAAAAAAATAAGAAATCCCTTTTGAGAGGTCTATAAGTTAAAGATGTTCTTATATTGCAACTTGAACTTGAACATGCACATATATTTTTAAAGTCAAAAGAAGTTTTATACAAACGTATGCCATTATCTATCTAACGTCACATGGCCTACTTTAAGTCCAAATCAGTTTAGCATTTTGCTTTCGGGTTACAGTTTTTGATTTTGGTCACCTTAATAATTTATTTCCATAAATAGGTGATGGTGTTACGCGAGGAAGAGCATTGCATGCTAGCCGTATTCCTTGGCGGGCATTGTAAGGAAAATCTGGTCCTCACAACCAGTTACTCCCCAACGGTTTGTGTAAATTTCCGATTGCATAAACAATCATTTTTGTAGAAGCTAATAAGCATTATTTCAAAAAACTATTTAACATATATATATGATATAGATATGGTTGGTGGGAGATGGGCTAAGCAAAGAAGAGCAGAAGATGGCTGCAGAAGGAACTCACTTTCTTCCTTTCTCTCAGTTTCCTCCTAGCCAACTTCGTAAAGACTGCTTTTACCATACCACTCCGGCTATGATCATCCCTGACTCTGCCCATAACATAGATTCTTGTGAGGTATATACATTTTCTAACTTCAGTAAAACTATATTATAACTAGTTATGACATATGAAACATACTTATATAAATATAGAATTGGCTGGGGAGGAGGGTGATGAGCGCGTGGAGAGTTGGTGGGATAGTGCATGCACTTGAAGGATGGGAGGAACACGAGTGTGGTCTCGACGTTCCAATGGTTAATCCTCACAGTCACAGAGTTTGGGAAGCGGCTCTTCGACATGGTTTCCAACCTCTGGTGTTGCCACCTCATTAGAGATCAAAAAGGGTTTGTAAGAAAGAAAGCGTATCTTCTGTCAACTGATTGTATTTGTAATTTTACTTGACTGATACGTCAAGCCTTTAGAACTCAAACCTCTTTTATTAAGAAAAACAATAATGTTATGGACTTTTTTTTTTGTTAGTCACTTACATTAGTAATGAAAATATCGAATCTACAGTAGAATGTGGCCTGTGCGGAAACAAAACGTAATACTATTAGCCAATATCGGCTAAACCGGTTCAATAAGGAACTACCGGTGACAACAACAAGAACCGATGCTAACTCTCAGATTCCTCAACAAGATCTTGGCAGCAAAATCAATAGCCGGTTATTCAGTAAACCATAAGAGAGCTATGACCAGTAATATCATTCATTGGCTCAAATATGATTCCCAACCTTCCCGTTCAAGTTTCTCTCCTTTAACCATGTTCTCTTCTCTCATGTCTTCCTGGTACTGACTCATCCTGACCAAACAAAAGAGACCCACAAGTCTTATTCATTCTCTTGTTCAATCTGACTCTTATGACACAAAGGATAAAAATAAAAAGAACCTTGAGACGAGATCAGTATCAGAGATCCCTAGTATCCGGATAGCAAGCAAGGCTGCATTGGTGGAGTTGTTTATTGCAACTGTCGCTACAGGAACACCCCTAGGCATCTTTGGTAACCAAAAAAAAACAGTAAAAGGTTTGAAAACCGCAGACCAAAATCGATTTAAGTGATGCAAACAAGTGAAACATGAAGCAATGGTGCGTACCTGAACGATGGAAAGAAGTGAATCAACTCCATCCAAACGTGTAGCACGTACCGGTACACCAATCACAGGCAAAGGAGTGAGTGAAGCAACCATACCTATTTTCAAAAGAAAGAAAAAAAGCACTTTTGTTTTGGACAATCTAGTGCTTTTTGTAGGGATAACTTAAGATGAGTTCATGTTAAAGACAAACCTGGTAAGTGAGCAGCACCACCAGCACCTGCAATTATCACTTGGACGCCTCGACTATGAGCTGATGTTGCATATGAAAACATCATCTCTGGGGTGCGATGAGCTGATACTATCTTCACCTATAAACCAAACCAATGATGAGTCATTTCTCATATCGAAAATTCATCTACTAGTAATACAACATATCGAGATCCAAAGAGGTTAAAGCAATGATTAATGCCAAGTTTAACATTTTTACCTCATGTGTAACACCAAACATGTCAAGAATTTTTGCAGCATCCTTCATAACAGGAAGATCCGAGTCTGAACCCATGATGATACCAACACGAGGTGTCTCTGCAATGTGCAAAACAACAAGCAACCAAACTTCAGTCAGATAGATCGAAACTTCATGAACAAGAAGCTTAAAGACATATGCAAAGTAAAAGCTAATGGACTAAAATACCAAACTATGCTAAAGAGAAACTGACCATGTACTAGATGGCTCTGTTCACTTAATATACACTGCAGCCTTCGTTCCAAAACACCCATAGACTGCCCAACAAGAGTGATGTGTCCCATCTTCCGCTGTTTTCTCATTTCTGACAACAATATTTCATCATATACAAGCTTTGTATGTAATCATACAGTTCACAAAAAAGCTTACAAAACAGCATGAGAGAACCGTAAGAGAACAGAAATCTAACCTGGCTTGTCATACCAATGCACAGATGCACCTGGAACACTCAAAGCTCTCGCAATAAGCCTATGAGCCAATCTGAAACCAGCTTCTCCCTGAAACAAGATCGGCATGTTACATCAGGCTTATAAGAAAATGACACTTCACACCATAAAGTAAAGCGGAAACATCCATTACATCATCTTCGCCCAGAATATTGTACATAATGGAGGCTGGAGTTCTCATCGACGGATCACCGAGAGGAAGACCAACCACAGCCCGCAAGTGTTGTTCAAACTGTGAAGTATAACATGCCTCGATCGTTTGATGGCCACTGTTGTGTGGTCTTGGTGCAACTTCGTTTAACAGGATCTGGGAAATACAAAAACTCTGATAAGTTAACAAATTAAAGAACATAGGTTGAGAGAGCCTAAAATGTATGACAATACCTGACCATCGTCTGTCAAGAACAGCTCAACTGCAAAGACCCCAGCGCCTTCTAAAGAACCAACAGCCTTTTGGGCAACATCAGTGGCAAGTTTGTTGATCTTCCAAGGAACCTCTGCAGGTGCTTTAACTATATGGCATATGTTATCCCTAGTGTGCATTTCAAAGTGTGTCAGTATAAAAGTAAAAAAATCATATCTTTCAATCCTATGAGTTACCTGTGAACAGTTTCAACAACTGGATAACAAACCATGGAACCATCTCTTCCCCTAGCCACAATAACAGCCAACTCCTAAGAGTTTATATGTAAATGATTATAAACTTCAGATTCAGATAAGTTACAATAGCAAAAGAAATTTCTGATCATCATTGTACCTTGACAAAGGGTGCCCATTTCTCAACGTACAAACCACGACCAAAACCTCCAAGAGCTATATAAGAAAACCGAAGCACAGGCAGGAAACCGAAGGTTGTATATCAATCATGATACTGTACCAGACTAAACTAGTTGAACTGCTACTAGAATCTGTAGAACAAATTACCCGTTACAGCAGAAGAGAGCCCATCTTGGCTATTAGCAACTGCATTTCCGCGTCCATCATAAGCTAATCGTTTGCTCTTGATCATAAGAGGGTAGCCAAAAAGTTCACCTGCTCTTTCCGCTCCTTCAATATTGCTTATCTGTCATGTCAAGGCTTAAGGGTTAAACTGTTTAATAAACTACGCACAATTTTAGTGAGTGATTCTTTCAACAAAACATAAACAAAGGCCTAACCTCCATAAACTCTGGAAGTGGGATGCCATGCTGAGAGAAATGAACTTTTTGCATGTATTTATCCTGAAACATCATCAAACTGCCTCATATAAATCAAATTGCTTGACAAACTTCAATAAAAAATCATCATACTTCAGTTGATGAAACGATTTGAGAAAACCTGTATTATCCTAATGGTAGAGGCTTTTGGTTGGCAATCTACTCCTTGCTTCTCAAGCTTCTCTAATGTCTCCACGTCAACATGTTCAATCTCCACGGTCAAGACTCCACATCTAACTAAGGCAACAAACAAAAACAACTTCAATCTTGTAACTAACAATGGGAATGGAGAACCTAACAAATTCAAGAAACAGACCTTTTTGCAAATGCTTCAACTGTAGCACTGTCGTCAAAGCTATCAACCATGTGGCCGTAAGCTAATGAACTTGCTGAACAATTCTTTGACGGATCTAAAATCATAACCTTGATAGCCATTTGAGAAGCAGCTTGGCAAAGCATACGACCCAGTTGCCCACCTCCCAATACTCCCACAATTATCTCAGAAACTCCATGGACAGGTTTATCTTCTTTATTCTCACTTTCAAAGAGAAGAGAAAATGAACATTAGAAAAATAGTTCATTCCCCAACCTTGAGAAGAATTGTTATGATGTGACACCATTATACTCAAAACACATAAGATTTAGAAAAAGACACTCTATACTCAGGGGACATAGAGGTACCTTATAGGAGAAGCCTCGTGAGAGCTACAGGCTAACACAGGATTGAACTTCTCAGATGAAGTAAGAGGCTTCTGCAAATTTGCCATGGTGAAATTCTGAGAGGAGTATGCTTTTCTCAGTGGAAGAGATCCAACTCTGTAAGTGAAGCGAGAAGTGTGGAGGACAGGACTTGGATTCCCAGCGACAAGAACAGCAGCTGAGCTCTGTTTCAAAAGCAACATCTAGAATATAGCCGCAATGTTAGCATCCAATACAAAACAACTTCACAAACAATTTTTTTTTTCTTTTTGAATTGAATGTAAAATTGTATTCAAAACGAAAAAAAATGTTTCTTTACAATATTTGTCTGACAGATTTTTGAGTTCTAAACTGAAAAGAGCAGACTAAACCCTTGATGCGAACCCAAGACTAAACTTCACAAACAATTACAATTGAATGATACTGTATTTAGACCAAAAACAGAGGAGGAGCTCGAGCAAAGCTAAGACAGTGTCAACATCTAAACCAATGACACTTAAATCGGTAAAGAATGCTCATGTGAATAGGACAACTGAGAAGAAGAAGACTAACCTGGTTTCGAGCTGTGGTGGAAGCTGCTTGACAAGGATAGACAATTCGAGAAGTCACTCCAAAGGTTCAATTTTTAACACTGGGAGCAAATAAAATCAAAATTCAAAAAAAAAAAAAGATCTCACCCGGTTAGAGGATGCGAGGATTGAAAGGTTTCAAATCAAAGGATAACAGCAAAGTTTGAAGAAACTAGAGAAGGAGCAGAGTAGGCGAAGGCGAGGAGAGAGAGGAGAAGGGTTTTGGGAAAGAGTGGGTTTACAATTCGGTTTAGAGAGTGCCACTCCTAATTAATCGTTTCGAAACTTTACCGGTTTACTTATTCGAGAATCGAACCGGATATGATTTGTGTTAATTGGGCTCGAGCCCATTACACACTGTTGATCTCGATTTCATCGGGAAGTAACGAACGGAGGAGATCAGACAGCGACGACGGGGAGGGGGAGAAAATGCCGGTGAGAGTCGTCGAGAACAACGCGCCTGCTCAGATTTCAGGTTTCTCGCTCCTTCTTCTCAGTTTTGAAATAAGGTTTCTTTCGATATCTGTCTCTGTTGAGATGCTCTCTCTCTCTCTCTCTCTCTCTGAAATCATTGGATTGTTGCCATTTTTAGGAAATGATCCTGGGAATCGATCACCACTTCCGCCTAGCTCACTTCTTGCCGCCGGCCAGGTAAAACGATTCAACTTATATGTTAATTAGAACTTTCTTCGTAGGGATTGTTAAGGGGTTGGTAGTAGTAATTCAATTCAAAGATGTTAATTTTATGCATGTGTGTGTGTATGTATGCACAATCATTAAGTAGAGAATCAGAGGATAAGTATATATACACAAGTAAAGAAACTATGTTCTGAAATGAAATGGCTCCCTGGTTGAGAATCAGTTGGTTGTAATGTGGTACTAATTGCAACTCGCTTTAGTTAAGGTGTTTATTTTGTAGGAGCAGCGTTATTGCAAGACAACAAGGAGAGTACTCATGTTTGCCTATTTGGAAAAGCCAAAAAGCATAAAAGATGTCGTGTTTTTTTTTGTTTAGACATAAATATTGTCAGATTGAATGTGGTACTAATAGGAATTGCAACTCGTTTTCATTAAAGTTAGCTAATAGTCTTAGTGTAATTGCAAGACAAGAAGGAGGGTAGTAATTTGATGTTTGGCTATTTGGGAAAGACACAAGGCATAAAAGATCTCGTGTGTTATTGTTTAGACACAAGCATTGTTCATAGACACCAAACATCTTGGATGAATGACTTCCTTGTTAGCTTTGTCTGCATTGACTGGCTTGGTATTTTTTTCATTTTGGGCTGTCTGCTGAATACAAGAGAAATTATATTAAGTATAAGTTGTAGAACAATCACTAGCTCCAACAGTTTGTTTATTCATGGTGAGCGTAAAGATGAGGCATTTTGAGTACTTACATTTTTTTAATACTGCAGGCATTTTCTGGTACGCAAAATGTCTCTAATCAACAGAAGGAGGAAGCTTGGAGAGTCAACGTCCAGATACAAGGAATTGACCTTGAACATGGCTATCTTTGTGGCACTATGGAAGCTCTAAACGTCCCCATGGCAGACACTCCTGTAATCCCCTTACACTCTTACTCATTTCTTGTTGTTGTCATGTTTTTTCCCTTGTAGTACAATTAAGGGAAACGATTCCTGACTGCTTGTTATGCGTGTCAGGTCATAACATTCTGGGAAGGGGAAATCGTTGATGGAAAGAACTATACTTTTTACACCGGAAAATGGGAAGCCACGTATGTTCCAAACCCCTTCTCTTGAAGATTCTTATTGTGATTACATTCTGACAAATGTATGTTGCAGGAGGGAAGATGATATGAGACATTGGTCAAAGTTCCCTTCTTTTGCACCTCTTCAGGTAATGTATGCTCTACTAACTTGCTTGTAGAGTCATTAACATCTTCTAAGCCGTGTTCTGAACTAATCCTGTAGGGACAAGTTGAGTCTGACGGTGGGAGGCAATTGGATCTTAGCAATTACCCTTATATATTCATGGTAACAACTTAATCGATTCTGATCATCCATTTCTCTGAGGTTATATTGTACAGTTCCTGCAACCCCCTGGTTTATATCTGGTGATGCAGAGATGGAAAGAGCAATACTTTGTAAATGTTGGCACAGATTGTGGACTAACAATAGCTGGATTCTACTATGTATGCTTCTCTTGCAGTGACGGATCTATCAGTGGTTTCTACTATGATCCAAACAGCAGGTTAGTCCAAGATCTTCTCTCATGACACAAACTATAATTTGCTAATGTTGATTAACCTTTGCTGCTATGTTTGGTCTTTTATGACCAGTCCGTTTCAGAAGCTGGAGCTGAAAACAGTTAACGAAGGAAGATCTGGTTTCAGCTTCTCTTCTTACGAGTTGCAATGATGAAGTCCAAAAAAAAAAAAAATCAGCAGACAGCGCCATATGATGGCCCTCGTGGGCACATGGGAGGCACGTGATCCAGGAGCACTGTGATAGGTAGCAGACCAGACCAGTAAAAACTGAAATACTCCACTATTTTGTCAAGACATTACCACATTTTCCAAAAATAATGATATTATCCAAAAATAAAGTTCTCTACATTCTTAGAATGTTACCGAAAAATACAAGTTGTGATGGTTGGACAAAGAAAGCAATTAACGCAAGTTGTTGTATTTTAAGAAATGAAAACGAATGAATTACATTTTATACATGTAGTTCTTTATTAAATAATATAAACATTTATCTTACTACTTTTGGCGTCTGGTAAAACGATAAATGTTTATACAAATGTACAAAAGAAATCTAAATATTTAGACCTCATCCAAAACCCATAAAATCATTATGGGACAACTGTAAGAGAAAAAAGTCTCCGTGAAAGGAGATGGGTCACCTCTCCAGCGCCTGGATTCTTCTCTCAGTGTAGTACACGCGACCAATCAAACAACAGATAAACTATATCGACGGTTTATATAAGTTCGTAGAACACACGCTCCTAAATCGAGTGTGGAGTTAGTTAAGCTTGATTTAGTATTTTAAAAGTTTCCAGTTCCAGATATTACGACCCTCCGAAAGGGGAAAGAGCATTATTCATCATTTAAAATTATCTTTGAACTCTCTCAGCGATCTATGCCTGAAGAGGAAGTTGACAACAAGAAGCCATTGTCTGAGCTTAGCAGGTTTTAGTTTCCGAATCTCTTCATCTTACTATTTTGCTACTTGGATTTGTGAGTCTCGTGTATTTAGGATTTTTCAAATACTAGATCTCCATGTATTATAATCTGACAATGGTTAGTGTTTAGTTTAGAAATCAAATTTGTTCATCTTCTGATCCCTCTTCCCAGTTCTTAAAGATACATAGATGCATAAAATGATTGATTTGTAACTTATATGTGTTCATGTCAGTGGTTGACCAAATCACAGCTCCAGAGGATGATTGAGAGTACTGTCTTTATATTTTAGTTTATTTAAATAAATCTGATTTATAATGATTGCTTTCTTATAAACCTTAATAATTAAGTTCAAGATCAATAAACTGGATTCACTATTTGAGGATTAATATCCACTATATGTTTATCTTTATAGTGAAAATCTAAGATGTTCTCATTTTATTTGTTGTTGTTTGGTTTCTTGCAGTTTCCATCACATGATTAGCAGTAAAAATGTATTGATAATGGAAGAAGTTGAAGTAAGTAAGAAAAGGAAGTTTCAGACAGATCAATCAGAGTTATCATTATTACCTTTGTCCAAACATGCTTGTTTTGACAATGCCGCTTGTTCCGACAATACCAATGCCAGATCAGAGCTTGATTCAGAGTGTTCAGTGTCATATCTGAACTCAACTTCCATGGAATGTGAAAACGAGATTGAGATGAAAGAGGAATCATCTGGATCTTGTAGTGAAGACAAAATAATCTCCTTTGAAAGCCATCTTGATTTCATCTATGGCACCCAAAACCTAGAGGATTTTTCAGACAAAGACATTGAAAACATTCTCTACCTTGATGATGAAGAAGAAGAAGAAGAAGAAGCTAATGGGTGTAGTAATGCTGCTAAGTATGTTCTGTCTTCTGGGAGATGGACTGTTGACCAAGGTACAAACCGATTCTTGGATTTGTCCATACCGATTCCCTGAACCGGGAATTCACTAACTTGGTTTCATATGTGCAGATTCTCCTCAGCATGTCATAAAGAAGCCTACGATTGATCAAGAATTCGAGCAATACTTCTCAACGCTGATGCTGTGACGAATTGATGTTAAGACTCAAAAACATATATGGAGATGTATATAGAAATCTGTATTGTTTATGTAGTCTCTTCTGATTTTGATTCTTGTGAACAATGAAACCTTCATCTCAAAGTGATTAGAGACGTTTTAAAATTGTGTGTTTGAACAGTAAACAAATAATAGTAACCACATATTGATTATAGAGAATAGTTTGGAATCTCTTCTAAACATGGTCAACCTATTTCTGAAAAAGAAAATAAATACAAAACTCGTCTTCGTCTCATTATGGTCAAAAAGTCCTCTTAAGAATATGCATGTAATTTTATTAACCCCAAAACTAATTAAAAGATGTTCGTCCTAATATTATAATGGTAAATATATGATTCATGTGAAGATCAAGCAGTCCCACTAATCAAACGTGTTGGCATGATGGTCAAGACTAGGAATCAGTGCAGTTGCAGATCGGTCTTCTTGTCCAGTGCAGCCTAAACCCAAGATACATTATCGTCTTGATATATTCAAGAAATCAATTAAAACACTTTCTCAAAAAAAATAAAAAAAATATTAAAACGCTAGATAATAAAATTTTAAAAAGTTGTGATGAAACATAAAAGATAACATTAAGTTACAGAATAATACTACAGTATAACCTCTTTAAATTAATAATCTATAAATTAATATACACAAAAAATCTCTATAAAATAATATAGTTTTATAGTCCCAAATTGAGTTTTTGGTTCAATTAGTATATCGATAAATTAATAATCTCTATAAATTAATAAAAAATTATAGTTTTGGTGTAGTCCCAACATTATTAATTTATAGAGGTTTTACTGTATTTTCATTTTCTTTTTGTGTAACACGTAAAGTGGAACATATGATGTGTTCATATTAAACCCGAACCAAACGTAAATACTTTCCAAAGATGAGCACAAAACATGCTTCCACGATCATTGGTTGAATCGTGTCTGAAAAAAAAAAGATCATGAAAATAAAAATGAACGTGAGGAGATGTCTTACAAAGAGAAACACGTCTTGACACTTTCCTCCATAATACCCGATTTGCCCATCCTTCCATAATCATCCATCATCATCTCCGACATAGCCAAATCTTTTGAAACTCTGTTCTGTTTTTTTTTTCTTCAAAACATAACATTGTTCAATTTCTTATGCAATTTCCATTAGTTTTCTCAACATTACGAATCATTGGAGAAGAAGAAGAAGAAGATGGAGAACGGAGGAAACAAGATGGGTCGAAGGAGGACGATGACGATGGACTGGGCAGGATTAGGAGATTTCGAAGACGACGACGACAGATTCTTCGAAACACACGACCGTCTCTCCTCCGCTCTCACATTCGACATGGCAGGCTCCTCCTCCGACGAGGAAGAAGAAGAAGATTTCGACGACTGCCGCATCTCCTTCTCCTCCGCCGTCTCTTCCATGACCTCCGCGTCAAGAAAGTTCCGTACACCGGCGATGTCTCCTGATTACGATATCTGGATGGCAGCTCCGGGATCAATCTCGGAGCGCCGCCGTCGTCTCCTCCACGGGATGGGACTCGCCAGCAACAAGGACATGGTCAACGCTGTATCCATCCGCCGCGTCGTCTCCAACGCAGCTATTCTTGATAATAATAATCATAAAACCAAGAAGAACGGTGAGGTTGAAGGTAAAGAAGAAACAGAGGAGGAGAATGCTCTGTTCGCTAGGTCGAGGTCTGAGTCGGATATCGAGAGGTTCTTGATAGAGAAACGGAGGAAAGACGAGATTCTCGGGAAGATCTCGAAGCATCGTTTGACGAGAACGTATTCGACAATGGGAGTTACTCGGACGAGATTACGTCAGCAGCATCAAACACCGATCAGACAGTCACCTGCTGTTGGATTGACATCTGTAATGTCGTCGAAAGCGAGACTTGGTGCGTTTTTCTTGATCAAGAATCTCGACACGGGTAAAGAGTTTATAGTAAATGAGTATGATCAAGATGGGATGTGGAATAGGCTTAGTGATTTACAAACGGGGAAGCAGTTAACGTTGGAGGAGTTTGAGAAAAGTGTTGGGTACTCACCTGTGGTGAAGGAGCTTATGCGTAGAGAGAATGTGAATAGGATTAACTACGAACCCTTTGTGGATCTTCGGAAGTTTAACTCTTATTTGTCGAAGAGTGTGAGGTTGAGTAAGAGAAGAGGAGCTGCGTTGTTGAAGAACATTAAAGGTGTAGCTCATTCGATGAGTTTAAGAGTTGGAGATAAAGATGTAACAGATGGAAGTACTAGTGATAGTCCTAGAAAGGGTAAAGATCAGAAACATGGTAAGGCTAATGAGTGGGTGAAAGTGAGACCAACAGGGAAGTCTTACAAGGAGTTAAGCGCGTTGCATATGTGTCAAGAGATTCAAGCTCATGAGGGTTCGATTTGGACTATTAAGTTTAGTCCTGATGCTCATTACCTTGCTAGTGGTGGACATGATCAAGTCATTCATGTATGGGAGGTGCAAGAATGTGAGTTAATGTCTATGAATGAAGGAAGTCTCACACCGATACATCCCTCGCTTAGTGACTCTTCTGGTAATGAGATGGCTTATGTAGAGAAGAAGAAGAAAGGAAAAGGCTCGTCAGGGAGAAAAAACAGCAATCAGATTCCTGATTATGTTCATGTTCCTGAAACGGTCTTTTCGTTTTCTGAGAAGCCTGTTTGCTCTTTGAAAGGTCATTTAGCTGATATTTTGGATCTGTCATGGTCCAAATCTCAGCTTCTTTTGTCGTCTTCTATGGATAAAACAGTCAGGTTATGGGATCTTGAAACCAGAACATGTCTCAAATTGTTTGCCCACAATGACTATGGTGAGACACATTATTTTTTTTTTTTTGAAACACTTTTTTTTTTTTTTGAAACACAGAGACACATTATGTTTATATGTCTTTTTTAAGACATCTACAAGATAATCTAAGAGTTTTAGTCATAGACCAACTCCTCGTTGGTTTATTTGTCTTTTTCACATTTTAACTTCCTATTTTGACCATAGTCCATTTGATTCAACAGTGACATGCATTCAGTTTAACCCAGTGGATGAAAACTATTTCATAAGTGGGTCGCTTGATGCTAAGATAAGGATATGGAGCATACAGAATCGACAGGTTGTTGAATGGAGTGATCTACATGAAATGGTCACTGCTGCTTGCTACACTCCAGACGGTCAGGTATAACTCTGTTCCTTGCACTAGTCTTCTATATACAATCCATTATGGTTCTTTCAATGATGTAATACTGATTTTTAGGGTGCATTTATCGGGTCAAATAAAGGAATTTGCCGTGCTTACGATACAGAAGGTTCTCCCTGAGCTCTTTCTAATTTGGTAGATCATTTCCTAAGTTGAATGCTCTGTTTTCACTTCTACGTGTTATGTTTTTCTTGTGTAGAACAGACTGTAAGCTGAATCAAACTAATCAGATTGATCTTCAGGCTCGTAAGAAGAAACAATCAAAAAATAAGATCACCAGTTTTCAGGTATGTTTCTTTAAAAAAGAACCGTTAAGACTTGCCTAAACAAACACCGTGTAACGCAAGTAAACTTTTCATACATTGTAGTTTTCTCCGGTGAATCCATCAGAAGTTCTTGTCACATCCGCTGACTCGCGGATTAGAATCCTAGACGGTTCCGAAGTTATTCACAAATTCAAAGGTAATATTCTCATTACACAAGTTGAACATATGGTAATACTTTGGCTTAACCGTTAATAACAAACAAAACTTGACCGTTTTGTTTACAGGCTTTAGAAACACGAGTAGCCAAATCTCTGCTTCGTATAGCCAAGATGGGAAGTACATAATCTGCGCGAGCGAAGACTCTCAGGTTTACATGTGGAAACGAAACAGTAACCGAACATCATCCGAAACAGGCAGAAGATCTTCAAACAAGACACAATCACACGAACATTTCGAATGCAAAAACGTCTCAGCAGCAGTCCCATGGCACGGTCACGTTAGAGGCGAGCCACCACCTGTTCAAATGCACTCAAAACGCCACTCAAAGCGCATATCCACTTCGAGCCAGCCTTCATCCGCCGTAAGCTCACCAACAAGAGAAGAAACCTCAGCAGCGTCTGCACCAAACCGGAACAAGAAACAGGGATTACCTCCAATACCTAAGAGAATCACTCCGCAGCAGCAACAACAACAACAGGAGGAAGAGGTTGGAGGTGAGGTGGGAAGCAGCGAGTCGTTTGGGTCGAGTATGAACGGTTCGGAGCAGCAGTCGTCTAGGTTTGGGGAGTCTCCGTCTATAAACACGTCGTCGAGATTGTCTTCTTGGTCGTGGTTTGATAGTGGAGGACACGGTCCGCAAACTATACGGCCGACGGCTTGGGGGATGGTAATTGTGACGGCTACAGTTAGTGGTGAAATCCGGTCTTATCAGAATTTTGGGTTGCCGAGAAGAGTCGGTCGTCAAACCACTCTGTTTTAATGTAAAAGAAACGACTTGTAATTTATATTTTTCTTGAGTATTTGTTGTTGTTGTTGCTTGTAGAGTACGTAAAGAAACCTACTTACAGAAACAACCGTCCTTTAGTGTGTGTGTTTTTTCTGTGACCCGGGATATCCGGCGGGCCGTGATCCAACCGATTAATTTTTGGGGGCCTGATCACCGACGTCAGCCAAACCCGGTTGCTCGCAAAGGAATTAAATATTTCTGTTGTCTAGCCACACGTTAGGATAATCTTAGAACAATGAATTTAAACATACGATCCTTAAAATTATTGCGGGTTGCCATATACCATCTCACCACTCACATGTGGTTCCGTGTTTTAGTGTTTGAGAATCTTTCTAGACATTTTAAATATTGAGTTGTTTCGTATCTCTCATGACCCAACCAAAATGATTGAGTTCACAGTAGCGAGAGAGAGAGAAAGGTTGTAATCCAGTTAATTCCTTAAAAATCTGATGCATTTCATGGTTCTAAAATGTCTTATGATTTATTTAAAAATCTAAAGCAGATTGTTGTAATACAAATTATTATATCAAACCAAATAGTATGTTTTTGGTGAAAACCTTTGGTATAGTAGTTTGACTGAATATTTATTAAAGTTTATACATAATATAATGATCTAGTGATCAAATTCCAAAAAAATGTAATTTATTATTAACTATATAAATTAATAAAGAAAAATTTATTAAAAAATTAACATGATGAAATATAACTGCTAAATGTGGATTTGTAATGAATAAGAATTTTCAGTATACTACATAAATAATACATTAATGTGAAAGAAGATTGTTTCCGGCCCAAATTAAAGTCAGGCCCGTCTCAAGTTTGCACTCAAACGATAAGGTGACGTGGCAAGAATCTGAGAAACAACGATAAGGTGTGTCTCTCTCACTTCTCTCGTCATCGTCTGAGCTTTTACCAAACTCCAGTCAATGGCGATGACCACGACATTCTTCCATTCACTACATCCTTCCAGCAGTTACAAAACAGGAGCTGTCTCCTCTTCCTTCGTCTCTGTTCCGTCTTCTTCGTCGTCTCTCCAATTCCGCTCGCTTGTTTCGGACTCAACGTCGGTTTATACTCGGAAGAGGTTAACCGGAAATCTCAGAAGATTATCCGTAACTGTCTCCGCCGCCGCAACAACTGAGCCTCTCACCGTCCTCGTCACCGGTGCCGGTGGAAGAACAGGTTCTCTCTCTCACACACTCTCTTTCTTGTCCATCACGTTATTAGCTGATCATGTTCACGAACGCTAAGAAGATTTGTTTCTATGCATGTACAATGTGAAACAATGGCAGGGCAAATTGTGTACAAGAAGTTGAAAGAGAGGTCTGATCAGTTCGTGGCGAGAGGTTTGGTGAGGACGAAAGAGAGCAAGGAGAAGATCGGTGGAGAGGATGAAGTGTTCATTGGAGATATTCGTGACACTGAAGCCATTGCTCCTGCTATACAAGGGATTGATGCTTTGGTCATTCTTACAAGCGCTGTACCGAAAATGAAACCTGGTTTTGATCCTAGCAAAGGAGAGAGACCGGAGTTCTACTTTGAAGAAGGAGCTTATCCTGAACAGGTGATAACAACAACAACTGTGTTCTTGTGTTTTTTTTACATTCTTGTTTGGTTTTTGATCTTTGTCTTTCCTTTTGTAGGTTGATTGGATTGGTCAGAAGAATCAGATAGATGCTGGTTTGTATTCATCTCTTTAATCTTTTTATTACCTCAATTTTTAAAGAGTGTGTGTAAGAATATGAACTCCTACATGAAACATTAAGAAACTTGGACCGATTCATTAATTTTCAATTGGTTTTGAGTTGGAAATTGATGAACTTTATACTTTTGTATGTGTCTATATAGAGAAAGTGTTGATGATCTTGTCTTTGTTGAACAGCTAAGGCAGCAGGAGTTAAGCAGATTGTTTTGGTCGGGTCGATGGGAGGAACAAACATAAACAACCCCTTGAATAGCATTGGCAATGCCAACATTCTGGTGATTCCTCTTTCTTTGTTTTTTCTTGAACAGAGAAAATGAGTTCCACAGCAAAAAAAAAAAATGTTTACAATCTCTAACCATCATTCTGCAAATTTTGTAGGTGTGGAAGAGGAAAGCTGAGCAGTACTTGGTTGATTCCGGTATTCCATACACAATCATCAGGTTAGACTTTGCATATGATTCAAATTGCAGTGGTGGCATCTAATCTTACAAATATTCCGTTGTGGAATCAGGGCGGGTGGTCTGCAGGACAAGGAAGGTGGCATTCGAGAACTAATTGTGGGAAAAGATGACGAGATTCTTGAGACAGAAACAAGAACAATAGCAAGGGCTGATGTTGCAGAAGTCTGCGTTCAGGTGCGTGTGTGTGCATTAGAACTGTTGCATCATATTTTTAAGAATCAGTTTTTGTCTCATCCTAATCTATGGTGTTGTCTTATTCGGGCAGGCGTTGCAGCTAGAGGAGGCAAAGAATAAAGCACTTGATCTGGCCTCAAAGCCTGAGGGAACAGGCACCCCAACAAAGGATTTCAAGGCACTTTTTTCTCAAGTTACCGCTCGGTTCTAATCTTCTGTTACTTTTGTCTTTGTAGCAGAGTCATAGGATGATAAGAGGCTGTGAGGGATAATAAGTACATTTATGTGAGATACACATGTCTGAATCGGCTCTTTCTATATTTATTTCTCAAGGGAAGGGGTCTTCCCCTAAGTATTAATATCAAAATCCTTTTGAAATATATTGTAGAGATCATCAAAACTAGCAAATACTCTCTATGTTTCATAATAAATGTCGTTTTAGATTTTTGCACACGAATTATGAAAACATTTAATTTTACATATTTTTATATAAAAATATCATTTCCAATACACTTAACCATATTTTAACCAATAAAAAATTAAACTAGAAAATAAAATTCATAAATTTTATATTGAAATGCAAAAACGACACTTATTTTGTAACAAAATTTTTTTTCTAAAATGACACTTAATATGAAACGGAGGGAGTAGCCATTTTGAGGGACCACAAGTAATTATACAGGAGCTCAGATTCCAAGCTGAAGAGTTTTCCAGATATAGTATAGCAGACATAAAGGAGTAAAACATCTTATTTCAATGTAAGCATGGGTCCTCGTGTGTGCATTGGAAAAGTAAAGACCTCCTCTCAAAACCATATTTTATCTAAGCTTTGGATTTTGGTAGGTCTGCGCATAATATCCATACCTGAAGTATTTATCTGAACCAACCTGAAAAATAGATTACCCGATCCGATCGAATCCTGTCTAAATATCGGAATGAGACTATTTTTCAAAAATTGAAAAACTTAAAATCAAATTCGATCAGCACCGAGAACCGATGAGTATCCGAACATATCCAAACATATAAATATTTATATAAAATATTATTTAAATTATATTTATATAGTATAAATACCTAATATTAAAATTATAAATAAAAATTATTAGCTACTTTCGGATAAAAATAATCAATTTTGAACAATATAAATTAAGTATTTTCGGATTTTTAAGTTATTTTTGATACGTTTGAGTAGTTTGGATACAAAATATTTGAATCAAATAAAGTAGTTTGGTTACTTCGGTTAGAACTTAAACCCACCTGGACTTGGGAAGATCCGACTCGAACCCCACTCAATTTTTTGAAATATCTGAATGGATCTCTTTTTTAAAATCCGAAAAGATCAATACCGGAATAAATAATATCCATTTCCGAAAAGCTACCCGAATGTTCATGCCTAAGACTCTGGTATCCAAAAAGAAAGAGCCATGACGGTTCGTCCCTTCCACTTCGAGTCAGTCTTCATCCACCTAAGCTCACCGACAAGACAAACCTCAGCCGCGGCTGCACCAAACTGGAACAAGAAACCGGGATTAATTGGAATGTTCAATGATTTCAATAATAAGTATAATCCACTTTTTGGAAAAACAATTCAGGTAGAGTAAATGATATCCATTCAATTTTTTAAATTCTATTGACTATTAAACTTTATGTTAAGAAACTTAAATATTTGATTTGATTCCTAATGAGATTAATAGATAAGTACTAACTAGATTTTAACCCGCACATCCGTGCGGATATTTTTCTATTTTATAAATATATTTGACATTATTACAAATATAAAAATATATAATTTCATTTTAGTGTTATATATTGTGTAACTTTATAATATTATTATTTATATTTCTTTTTCAGCATTATTAATATATAATGATTTGGTTAAACAATTTTACTTTGTTATTAATTTTTATTTACTAATATTTTGTTCAACTTATATACAATAAAAGTATAATATAAAATAATCAAATAGAGAACCTCTATCAAAATATGTTTTTTCTTTTAATTTATATACTTTGCATATAATATATTTTTAATTTTTGTAAATTTATATTATAGTAAAGAAATATGTTTAAGATAATTTATAGTTATATTTTTTTATTTAAGAAAATAGGCTTTAACATATATAATTTTAATATTTTACAGGATTTATAAGTAAAAATATTATTTTATTTAAATAATATAGCCCTATCGTTTTAGTAAATTTTACACATAGTAGTATATAACATATTGTTTTATTAAATTTTATTGATATAGGATATTTTTTGGATGTTATGATATTACGTGTTATGTATGTTTTTTTTTAAATTAAGACTTCAAAATATTAGATTGCTTTAATTTTAAAAACATATATAGTTAGTTTTTTCGTAGTGCATTTCAGAAAGTTATTCTTTATTATCTATGATTTTATCTTTTGTAAAATTTGAGATATTATCATTTTGAGTTTAAATATTTATTTTTAAAATTTTATATTTTGTCAAAAAAACTTTGGAAAATTATCCAATTATTTTTGAGTTTGGAACAGTACATGAATTTTAATTTGTTTTTGTTACTACATTAATATATTATTTTATTAAAAATATTTTTTATTTTTGGTAATTCTTTTTTTAAAAAGTTCAACAGTTTTTTATAATTAGAATAAAATAAATTTATAATTAAAATTTGATTGGTCATTAATATTTTAAATGAATTACTAAAATTTCATAATTTACTAATAATATATTTTTTAAAATAATACATGAACCAAAGGTTATTATATAGTATTATTTTTGTATATAAACGTTTTAAAAATATATTTCTAAGAGTTTCAAAATAATTAAAAATATAATATATAGTTGTAGATATAAAAGTTTAATATGTGTTAATACATTTATTTTTGTATAAATGTATTATATAGTTTAAGAATTTTAATCCATTATAATGATGAGTGATAATTTATTTAAGTGAAAGAATCAAAATATAAATTTTATTAATTTACTTATTAAATATATTTTTCATATTTAATTTATATAGCATTGTTGTCTTTATATAATACAAAATATAATTATAGAATTTATAAAAAATAGTATAAAATTTTTATTTTGTTTTTTATAATAAAATTTTAGTTAACATTTATATATAATAATATTATATCACTAATTACGAAATTTATTAATGTATTATTAAAAAAATATTTAATTTTTAAGTAAGATTTTGTTAGATTCTTTCTCAACAGATTTTATTATAAATTAAAAAAACAAAAACAAATTTATAGTTAGTTCATTATTAATATAAATAATCATTATATCATATTAAGTAATTAATCAAATGGTCCTACTAAGACTTGTTTATAGTAGATAAAAATAGGACTCTATTTTAATAGAGTAGATAACCAATGTTAGCCAATCTGTTATATAGTAATTGTTAAATTACATTTTATTATTGTTGTACTTAATAACAAACACTATAGATTGTTAAATGATTTGATAACTTTAATCATGGTGAATGAGGTACATGTGTAACTGGTAAATATTTGTAACACATGTATTTGCTCAAAGGAAATTGTAAACAATTTTTATAAAATGTTATTTTATAAAATATAATATTTATTATTATTAAATGAGTTTCCGTGCGCGATAAATTTACCTATTGTTTTAAAAGAATAGAAAACAATAGTACTACATAAGAATGAGCCTTTTGCAACTTAATAGCAATGGGCTTTAATATTTAAGTCCATCATATGAGTCTTCTTCAAATCGTGTATAAAAAGGTGCACTGATATTAGGGTTTAGTTGTAGCCACTTACAAGTTACAATTTTTTTTTGTTGTTATATCATGAGAATGAGTGCGCGTCTAAGAGTTATAGACAAACGTGTAAGCAGAGGGAGAAGGGGGGCATGTTGTCTCTCTCATGGAGTCTTTGATCCATAATGTTTATTTTCTTTTGTTTGATAGGATTGATGTTTCTTCTTCTTCCTCTTTCTTATTGTATGTTTTCGTATTGTATGTTTCGTAGGGGCAGGAAAAAATCAATGATTGTCTTGAGAATCTCATGGTAATGAGAGAGATAGAGATCCAACTGCAACAGTCTTTTGAGGTTGACCCTCATGTCACCACGACTTTGTTGGGTTCTTTTATCGACACGTGGCTTGATAAATGGAAGCGTGTAAGGCAAGTGAATATAGAATGCTACACTGACATGGTTCAAGAGCATGAACCCAGAGTTATATACTGTAAGCCCAAAATTTTCAGAAAAGAGTTTTTTTGTCTGTTATATTTATATATATAAATATTAAATAATGTTTTTAAGAAAAAATTTATATGTGTATGTGCAGTTTTTTTATGGTTGTGTGTAGATTTATTCTCACCGAGTACTAATGCTCTAGATGTTGGGAATATTTCACGTCTTGAAAATTTTCATGAAGAACATCTTGAGCTGGAATTAGATGTATTAGACAAGCATTTACGTAAGATTCGAGGGGATCATTCCATCCTCATTGATCAACTCAGATCCAAATTTATGAGTACTTGATAATCATCAATCTTTTGAGTCTTTCATTTTAAAGTTTCAATAAACTATGTACCTTCTTTTAATACTGCTTTGTGTGTATTGTCATATCAAGTAAATGTTTATTACGTATATGCCTTTTTAAAAAAAATGAACCAAAAAATAATGGTCTTACGTTCCGACTGACTTATTTGTTCGCAATCGAACAACTCTAACCGCGTTTACCACGGTTCCCTCCTCCTCGGTTCTCCGTCCACGACTTGTGGATTGCCAATGCATTTCTCTAGCTTTTGTTTTGTTGATGGCTTAACCGGTTTTTGTTGATAGTATAGTATGCCTTTTCAAAAATATTTTGGGTAAGGTGCCAACACAATGCGAATGCAATTCGTTTTGCCACTTTAGAAACCTAATCAATTTCCTCTTCCACCACTCTCTCTCTATCTTTATTCTTCAACTTTTGTCCGAAGAACAATAAATAAAATAATACTGATCCTTAGACCATGATTATCCGGAGTTTCTTAAAGTGAAGTTCTTATTTAAGAACCGGTTCTTAACTTTTTTAGTTAAAAGTTAAGAAACAGTTTCTTAACTTGCGCTAAGAATTCACCTTAAAAAAACTCCGGATAATCATGCTCTTAAAACACTTGTTGGGGATAGAGAGAGATGAGAGCATTAAAATATTATAAGTGTAATAAATGAAGAAAGAAGAAGTGAGATAGAAGAAAAAAGAAGAGGGACGTCCCTCCTGCGAGAGACTTTTAACTGAATGAAAAAGTTAATTCTACATGTGTCATAGTTTTAGTGATATAATATTTTAAAAAATTAAAATTTAATTTATGTTGATAAAATATCAATATAATAAGGTGAGAGATGATGGTTGAAAAATTCCAACATTGCTGATGCTCTGAATGCTATAGAAAAAAGCATAAAATGAGTTTTAAAATAGACATTAAAATACTTAAATCCAAAACCAATAAGTTAAACGATTATTTTAATATTAACTTGCCAAAAAAAAAAAGTAAAAGAAGTAATTATTAAACTTGCCATCCCTGATTGTTTAGAAAGGAATGGGGACAAAGCCTGGGATATAGGTGAGGTGAGAAGGCCAAAGATCAAGCATAGAATCTATTGGAATCTTTCTGAACAGATCTCCCTTAACAATGTAGATGCAAGCATGCCCAGTTTCATCACAAGTACACACAAAGAGCCTCCTCCTCCTCTCATCATCATCATTATCGATGAAGTAACTTGGCTGAGAATCGAGACATTTGTGTTGTAACATGGGGAAATTTGGTATTGACACTGTCATGAAACACATCCACGTGATGGCCTCTCGGTAGTTCCCATCAGTCTTGTGCTCTGTCACAAATATCTCAATCTTCCTGGTCATGTAAGATTGCCTTAACAGCGAAAACCGATCTCCCCTGAAAACTGAGAGGACTTGAGTATAGCCGTAATCTTCTTCACTCGCACAAGGTAGAAGACAAAAGGTCTTGAAAATGTTCTTAGAGAAATCAAAGCTTCGGATGAAATATTGACGGGTCACTGAATGGTAAGCAATCCAATATAAATTCCCATTCACAGACACGATACTATCTACCTGTGGCAGACCCCAACCTTGTTCGCAAGAGTCGTTATTAAAAAACTTCCACGTATAAGATTTGCAGTCATAGATGGCAACTCTTAGGGAGAGTTTGCCAGTAGTATTGAAACAAAAATCATACCCGAAAATCTTGTAACCTGTTGGTCGGGGTCTAGTGTTATCATACCCTAGGCCACAAAACCTGAAATTGTGAATCTCTACCAATCTCTTCTTCTTATGCTCCCTTAACCAGGGGTTCCAAATCATAAACCCTTTCTTCCTAATAGCAGATAACAAGAACCCATCACAATGAAATAAGCTGGTTTTATATATCGAATATGGAATGTCTGAAGTTAGATCATGCACCTCAACAATATGGTTGCCGTCGTCATTGAGGTCAATGATGTCTACGGAACAAATGTGGGATTTGGTCCGTAAGATGAACTGAGGGCGGGCGAGAGCCAAGTAGTTCTTCAAGAAACTCTTGTCCTCCCAAAAAGAGTTCCATGTTTTACAAACCGCTCTGGATCGAGCAAGTGATTTCCTTGGCAAGCGACAAAGTATCTCCCCGACCAACTCCAATGGTAACATGTCCCTTCTTTGAACCAAAGGAATGGGGACAAAGCTGGGGACATAAGTGAGGTGAGAAGACCAAAGACCGACCATAGAATCTATTGGAATCTTCCTGAACAGATCTCCCTTAACAATGTAGATGCAAGCATGCCCAGTTTCATCACAAGTACACACAAAGAGCCTCCTCCTCCTCTCATCGTCATTATTATCGATGAAGTAACTTGGCTGAGAGTCGAGACATTTGTGTTGTAACATGGGGAAGTTTGGTATTGACACTGTCATGAAACAGATCCACGTGACGGCCTCTCTGTAGTTCCCATCAATCTTGTGCTCTGTCACAAATATCTCAATCTTCCTAGTCATGTAAGATTGCCTTAACAGCGAAAACCGATCTCCTTTGAAAACCGAGAGGACTTGAGTATAGCATAAATATTCTTCACTAGCACAAGGTAGAAGACAAAAGGTGTTGAACTCCTCCTTAGAAAAATCAAAGCTCCGGATGAAATACTCTGAATGATAATAAGCAATCCAATATAAGTTTCCATTCAACGACACGATACTATCTAAGTGTGGCATACCCCAAGGTGCATCATCGATCATAAATTTCCACGCATCAGATTTGCAACTGTAGATGGCAACTTTATGGTAGGGTTTGCCACCACTACCACTGAAGCCAATACAAGAACCAAATATCTTGTAACTGTTGTTGTCGTACCCTATGCCACGGAACCTGAATGCTTCTTGATTCTCTGTCAATATCTTCTTTTTCCAGCGTCTTAACAAGGGGTTCCAAACCACAAACCCTTTCTTCCCAATGGTAGATAACAACAACCCATCAGAATGGGAGAAGCTTGTTGTATGTATCGGACGTGAAGTTAGATCACGCACCTCAACCATCGGGTCTTCGTCAATGTTTACGGAGCAAATCTGGGAACTGGTCCATAAGATGAATTGAGGATGCGTGTGAGCCAAGTACTTCTTCAATAAGCTCTTCTCCTCCCAAAAATCGTCCCATGTCTTACATACCGCTCTGAAACGAGCAAGTGATCTTCTTGGCAGTCGGCAAAGTATCTCTCCCACCAGCTCCGATGGTAACTTCTCCTCCACCGCCAGCGCCATTAGAGAACTATTACGTCTTCTTTTCTTTTACTTTTACATAAGATAAAATAAAAAGAACTATTAGTGTTTTTTTGTGCACAGAATTATAATTAATGTTTGGAAAGTAAATTTACTCAGCTCAAGGCCCATATATTATACTCCCTCCGGGTTTTTTAAAATATGATGTTTTATGATTTTGCATATAGACTAAAAAACATTAAATTTCTTATGTTTTCTAAACAAAAACATTATTAATTATCTACATAACCACAATTCAACCAATTATAAAATATAATGTATAGTATCATTGGTCAGTGAACATTAACTGTTAATAAATTTTATATCAAAAATTGAAAACGTCATATAATTTGGAACAAAAAATTTTTTCTAAAACGTCATATATAAAAACGGAGGGAGTATAAGAGATCCAACTCTAAACTCATACATCAAAAGCATGAATGTTCAGTTTTCTTTTATAAATAAATTAACATAAAAATATATTATAAAATGTCAATAAATTTACAAATAAATTAACATAAAAATATATGCGTTTTCAAAATGCGGATCAAAATCTAGTACAATATATAAAAAGAAAAATAACATTTTATACCAACATATTACGATATGTTTAATATATACTTCATTTATATCACCATGCAAATACATACCTACAATGAATGAAAAATGTGTAATTACTATATAACTTACAATTTTAATTGCTAAGACATAGAGAATTTGAAACACAATACTATATAAATAATTAAAGAGAAAGATGTAGTTATTCACTCAAATACAGTTGAACTAAGAAAAGAAAAGGAGAGATTTTAACACATTACCATAATTTCTTGAACATTTCTTTGGCCACAATTCCAAAACATAACAGAACAAAAACAAAGAGCAGTATAAAGGTAAGAATGATCGGAATTTTGGAATTTAAACGCACTTCCTATGAACAGTGGACAGGCCTGACTCGTCGTACTCCACCTTTGTCGAGCGTAGACTGCATCAATTGCTGAATTATCTTATCTTTATTATAAAAATACTAAATCAAAAATTGACAGATTAAATGGTTGCATTAAATGTAACATTGGATCATCCTGGTGTATGGCATCATCAGAGAGTGGAGCAGGATGGATCATCAGAGACTCTGCAGGCAAAGCTCTGTATCATGGTAGACGATCTTTTAATGGTGTACTATCCAATGCTCAAGCGGATTTATTGGCTATTTCCTTGGCGGCTGAAGTAGTATGGGACCTCAGATTGAAGAATATTCAATTTGAATTTTCATCGGTAGAAGCAGCAAAGATCCTTGGTAATCCGCTCGAGCATCCTTCTGCTTATCACCTCTGCTATGAAGTTTTTAAAAATGTCTTCTCCTTACCCAAAAGTAGTATGTTCCTAGTACCAGGAACTTGCAACGTCGCAGCCTCCGCTATCTCGGATAGCGTTACAAGGGACCAGCGGCATCAGTCTTATATAGCTTTGGGTGGCCCTCAATGGCTAAGGAATCTCCTTTCTCAAGAGGCAACTTCATGCTAATGATTGGGGGTTCAGCAAGCTCAAATAGTTATTTTATAGAAAGCTTGCTTCGTGTGTGTTTTATTGTTCCCATTCTTGGGTGTTTTCATGGGGCCTACTGGCTTCCACTTTGTTTGTTTCTTTGTGTTCTGCTGGATCCTTGCTATCATCCTCGTGTGGGATGGTACTGGTTTGAATAAATTTCATGACAAAAAAAAAATGGTTGCATTAAGCACCCTTATCGGTAAGGTGTCTTATTTAAGTTTTTTAATTCAAGAATATTTAATATATAATTAGAATTATATTAATAAATTAAATTTTAATATTTTTCTTAAATTTGGACCATTAGAAAACAAACATCTAGCATTAAAGATTAGGAAGAGTATCTAAAACCTTCTTCTGCAAAATATTTTTGATTCTCCCTTTTTTCTTTTTTTTTTCTTTTCTTGTTTTTGTTAAGAAATTAAGTGGATATAAGCTATTGGAGATGCTCTTACCTCATTTCAATTATAAAAATATTCAAATGCTATAACTAATGAGAAACAAACTAAATCAACTTTATTAAAATAAAATCACTATTTTTATTTACTATTAACAAGTTACAATAAAACCATTTAAGTAGTTACTTGATTATTTATATTAATTATTTGAATATATATTATTTCTAGAAGATCTTAGTAATCATTAAGGATTTTAACTAAAATTTTATTTTTTGTTATAACAAAATCTGTTGAGTAAATCTAATCAAATCCTACTAAAAATTTAAGTATTTTTTATAAAGTAATAAATTAATTAATTTCATAATTAGTTATATAGATTTCTTATAAATCTATGTTAATTAAAAATTATAATTATAAAACAAGAAAAAAAATCTATGCTATTTTAATAAATTATAACACCATCCAGATTATTACAAGAATGTTTTAGTTTTTGATTATTCAAAGACAAGAAAGTTATTTGAAGCGGAAATAACTTCAACAACACAGAAGAAGAATTGATTAATTGTTGATCATCGATTCAAACAAATGAAATTTCAAATCGTATTCAAATTACTTAGCAGCCAACACATAATTCAATTATGAAGAGTACGAACATAGGCTTCACAATCACTTAATCAAATCACTAACACAGATAGATTACATCGATTCAAACAAATGAAAATTCAAATCGTTATATTCAAATTACTTCGCCAACACAAAATTCTAATCGGAACAACATAGGCAATTACTTCGCCAGCACGAAAATTCAATTCAAATCAGACCAATCCAAACATCATTTAAGAAATATATAAGAGCTTTCATTTAGTCGTGTTAAACTTTTGTTCACTTGTCCAACTATACTCTAATGTACAAACAACATTTGCCATAACATTCATTTGGTGCAATAGAGGCTCACTACACACAATTTCATCTGTTACACACAATTGCTATATAAATAATTAAAGAGAAAGATGTCATTATTCACTCAAAGAGAGTTGAACTAAATTTTTTTTTTAAAAACATATTTTAACAGATTACCATAAATTCTTGAACGTCTTTAGCCACGATCCCAAATCATAGCAGAACAAAAAAAAAACCTAACATTAAGAATGGTCGGAAACTTGGAACTTAGAAGCATTTCCTGTGAACAATGGACGGGCCTGACTCGTCGTACTCTGCCTTCGCTATCCACATCTGCACATCTTATTTAAGAACCGTCTCTTAACTTTTTTAGTTAAAGTTAAGAGACGGTTCTTAAATTACGCTAAGAACCCCGTCTTAAAACCCGCCAATAAACATGCCCTTACAGGAAGGGAACAGTGGGACTGTGTGTACCTGCTGGAAGGTACTGAGAGAGGCCAAGATAGACCCTCCAATCCAGACAGAGTATTTCCTCTCCGGAGGAGCAACAACTTTGATCTTCATGCTGCTTGGAGCCAAAGCAGTGATCTCCTTACTCATTCTATCAGCGATTCCAGGGAACATTGTGGTTCCACCACTGAGCACAATGTTACCATACAAGTCTTTTCTAATGTCCACATCACACTTCATTATAGAGTTATACGTTGTCTCATGGATACCTGCATTCTCCATACCAATGATAGACGGCTGGTAAAGAACCTCAGGACAACGGAACCGTTCAGCACCAATGGTGATCACTTGTCCATCAGGCATCTCGTAGGTCTTTTCAAACAGACGAGCTTGTATTGGCTGTCTCTAGCTCCTGCTCGTAGTCAAGAGCCATGTAGCAGAGCTTCTCCTTAATGTCTCTAACTATCTCACGCTCTGCTGTAGTGGTGAATGAGTAACCACGCTCAGTTAATATCTTCATCAACGCATCGGTTAGGTCACGGCCCGCGAGGTCAAGACGTAGGATGGCATGCGGAAGTGCATAACCCTCGTAGATAGGAACCGTGTGGCTCACGCCATCACCCGAGTCAAGCACAATACCAGTTGTTCGACCACTAGCGTAGAGTGAAAGCACAGCTTGAATAGCTACATACATGGCGGGAGCATTGAAAGTCTCGAACATGATCTGAGTCATCTTCTCACGGTTCGCTTTAGGGTTGAGGGGAGCTTCAGTGAGTAGAATGGGATGCTCCTCAGGTGCAACGCGGAGCTCATTGTAGAAAGTGTGATGCCAAATCTTCTCCATGTCGTCCCAGTTGTTGACAATGCCGTGTTCGATAGGGTACTTGAGAGTTAAGATACCACGTTTTGATTGAGCTTCGTCGCCAACGTAAGCATCTTTTTGTCCCATACCAACCATCACTCCCGTGTGACGTGGACGGCCCACAATGCTGGGAAAGACAGCTCGTGGTGCATCATCCCCAGCAAAACCAGCCTTATCCATTACAAAGACATGGTCTTAGAAAGAAACAAAAGGGATATAGATTGTGTTACATAGGACAAAGAAAACATACCTTAACCATTCCAGTTCCATTGTCACAAACAAGAGGTTGAATGTCTTCACCGTCAGCCATTTTTTAACTTTTCTGAAAACCATTTGTTAGAGTAATAAAATAATAAAATAATAGAAAGACAAAACCAAAGCAGGGGATGAAAAGGAGTCACTGTAATAAATAAAAAATAGTTGAAGATTAATATGGTCGGGTAAACAAATAACAATTGGTGTGGACAATAGGATTATTATTAAACACAGCAGATGACAGATCAGCTCATAAGATCCAACAACAACAACAACAAAGTCACATTACAATGTAACAAATCAAATGAAGAGTCTAGAAAATTACATGGGAAGGAAAGTGAAGGAAGCCCAAGCGAAGAATGAAACGGAAGATGAAGGGGAAAGAGAGAAACAATTGAAGGAGAAGCGTTACTTAAAAAACAAAAACGGGTCCAAAGGCTCCCTTCGAATTCGGCTCACCTCGTTTTCCACTTCTTTTTGTAACGTTTTTACCCACCACTTTCACCGGCAGTTTCCACCACTCGGTAAATCTATGTTTTTACCAGAGTTTTTGTTTCGGTTTTATTGGTATGTCCGCTCAAAGAAGTATTATTTAGACTGAATACATATCATAAATTATAGAAATCAAAAATTTATGATATGATCCACTAATATAATTGATAGAATCCAAATATGAACTGAACTTTATTTTTTGGTTCAGTTTTTCAGTTCTAGATAAATGTGCTCAAGCCTAATCACACTACACTTAGCATAAATCACTAAAGTATATCCGTTACATAAAAATTACTAACATTAAGATACGAAATTAAAGTGTTAAGACTCGTAAGGGCAACACTGTTTTTTGAGGAGAAAAAAGCTAAGAATGCAAAAAGCGCACATGTAGTTTGGAAACGTAAAGGCAGAGAGAGACGTCAAGTTTGGTGCTTAACTTGGTAGAAGCAGAAAGGCATCGGCGATACTTTGATTAATTTATTGTTGAGATAATAAAAGAAAACTATATTGTCGTAACGGTTATGGCTCCGATTGGTAACCATCGCTTAATTGCGGAATCGCTGAAAAAGTAGTTAAGCTGCGGAAAAAATTAATTAAGTTGCGGAATATTTTAAAACTTGCGGAATGACGGAATATATATTAAATGGATCAAAATATTTTATATGGTATTCATTTTGTTATAAAAAATAATTATTAATAATTAAACTAATTATTAAAAATGTAAAAATAACTAAAATTTATTAAATATATTTTAATTTTTATTAAAAATATTTAGTTTATATTTCAATACATTTTAATAATAGATTGACATTTTATAATATTATAAAACAATTATATTATAACTTTATTTATAACATAACTATTTATCATCATTAAAAAAATTTATCATCATAAAATAATTGTTAATTTTGTAAAAATTTTCATGATAATCTACTAAAACTCACTTTTTCACCTAATGAAAACTCTCTTTATATTTTTGTCAGCAAAAACGCAAACTTGCGTTTTTGCGTTTTTTTCTTCGTTACGCAACTTTTGTTGATTGGCAAAATAGTTGCGGAACCGCGTTTGAAACGCGGTTCCGCCATTCTGCAATGTTACCAATCAGAGCCTTAATGCCGTATGATGTCACATCAGGTCTCCTTCTGAACCAACTAGAGGGGTTCCAATACGTTATGTATGCCTTTAATTAGACTCTCTCCTTTCCCACAAGGCCACAACAATCACAATAAACTCGCTCCTATCTCATCAAAACAAACCTGAAAAAATGCTAAAGAAACAAAAATTAATAATAAAGAAAAGCTGACAATTTTTCCTGATTAATACTCTTTACCACGTTGGATCTGTCTACATCGATCAATCATTACTTCTTCTTCATCTTCTCATTATTTTCTCTCCCTCTCAAGAACAAGAGGTGTTCTCTTTTATTTTCTTCTTTCTGGTGCCCTTCTCTAGTTTCTTGAGTTTTGTAGATTTATAGGCATGTCGAAGATCACAATCCTGAGTCAGGAAGAGGTAACGTTAGGTAAGGTTTCAGACATGAGAGAAAACACATTTTCGGACAATATACTCATGTTGGAAACTTGTCGGAAAAGGAAGAGATCAGATGAGGAAGAAGAAGAAGAAGAAGGTGTGGAAGAAGACAATGACGGATTCAAAACACCAACTCGTCTGGAGAATAGAATCTCTGAGGTCAGAGAATGCCCACCGGCGCCAAGAAAAGGCGAAAAGAAGTATTCGACGATGCACAGAGGTGTAACAATGTCGTGCCGGAGACGGCTGGGCTTTTCGCCGGAAAATGCTTCGTTTATAACGGATTTGCAATGGAGGACGACCACAATGACGATCAAGAAATAAGTAATAGAGAAAGAGATATCTTTTAGTTTTTTGTGGTTTTATTATGGCCATTTCTAGGTCACGTTTGGAAAATATCTGAACGTTTTTTCCTGAAGATAGACCAAAAAATTTACATGATTGAATTGGTATTTTGTTTTTAGGAGTTCTTGACTCTGAAATATATACTTATATATCAAGATGATGATGATTTGTCCATTGTTAGTTTTGTTCTTACTTATGATATTACGATCTTTTAATATATATGTTTTTCTGGTGGGTAAAGGGCTTGCTATTGAATATATAGTACTAGAGAGTTACAAAAGAATAGATCATGTATTCTAGTGACCATACATTATATATTTGTTTTTTTAATATCTGTATGTGTCTTTCTGTTTAATAGTTTACAACCATCTCATTGCTCAACTGTTTTTCATGATGTTATTACAACTCTAATTGCTATGTTCTTCATGATGTATTACAACTTTAATTGCTTGTATGATCACGAGAGTTCAACGTTAGTGAAGTGTTTCTGGATAAACACTGATTGCTTGTATGATCTCGTGAAGTATACATTTAGTTTGCATTGGTCAGCAATGGAACGAAAGCAGTAGCCTTGTGATACCGTAAGCACTAAGCTACATTATATATTTGTTGACAATATATATTCACTCACAATGAACGAAGATGATGATATTGTAAAGTTAAAGTTATGCAAAAGAAAGAGCTGAGAGGAGTAACTAAAGTGAAAAAGGGATAGAAACATGAAGAAGAAGACATAACAAGAAAAGAAAAGAGAATGGATATGATATACTCCCTCCATTTCATATTATTTGTCGTTGTAAAAAAAAATTTTCGTTTCAAAATAAGTGTCGTTTTAGAGTTTTAATGCAAAATTCATTAATAAAATTCTCCATTTTATTTTTCTATTGGTTAAAATATGATTAGGTGTATAGATAATTGTGTTTTTATTTTGGAAATATACAAAATTATATATTTTTTTAATATTTGTGCATAAACCGAAAACGATAAGTAATATAAAACGGAAGGAGTAGAATTTTATAAACACTTTAGGGGTCGAGGCCTTATTTAAGTTCCTTCGACTTCTAAAGTTGGAACATGCAATGCTAATTTTATTAAAAAGCCTACGGTGAGAACACTCAGTCCTCTCATGCCATAAGAGCACCATTAACCCTAAGCACCTCTATGGGGTGCTTAAGTTTTTTTTTCTGTTTTTTTTTTTTAAACGAACCAATTACGGACCGCCACGTTTCAGTAGGGTCCGCAAACAGTGCAAGCACCAGCTCTTATTTAAGCTTCACAAGCACCCCTTTCTGTGAGACCCACCCGCTTTTTGCTTAAGCATCCCCTAAAATCTTCTTTAATGGTGTTTTAAGAGCATGATTAACCCTAGAACTTCATTTAGGGTTTTAGTTTTTTTTGTTTTTTTTTTTAATTTTTTTTTAATTTGATTTTTTTTTTTTTTTTTAAAAAAACGAACCAATCGCGGATCGTCACATGTCAGTGGGACCCGCAAACAGTGCAAGAAACTCTTAAGAACCGGTTCTTAAGAGTTTCTTGCACTGTTCACGGGTCCCACGGACACATGGCGACCCACGATTGGTTAACTTTTTTTTTTTTTTTTTTTTTAAAAAACAGAAAAGAAAAAAAAAAAACCTAAGAACCCCAATTGGGGTTCTTAGGGTTAATCATGGTCGAAGCTTCTTTCTTTTTCTTATGGATCTTCAAAAATCTTTTTGTTTTGTTGTTCATTTCTTTCTTTTTGTTGCCGTTATGTTCGTTACGTATATGTTACTCTCTTTCTTTTTATGTGGCTTTCGGTTTTGTTGACCTGTCTCCTAATTTGTTAATTAATTGACCATTTATTAATTTGATTGTAGCTTGAATGATACGTTACTGTTCTTTCATTGATTAAGAAAATAAATAAACAAAAAAGAGATGAGAAAGAGATCTTACATCCGCACATTGCCAAATAAATAAAGATTATTATAAGCTTATACCTAAATTTCTCAGACAAAAACTTCACACAACTTAGATAATGTGTTAAATTCTCTGTGTATAATAAAAGCTCCATAGCTCAATCACTACTCTTAAGCTCAAGTTGCAGTCATTTGTAGAAACAATTTTTTAATTAAATTTAATTTAATATTCATTCCAAAAAAAAACTACACAACCAAAATAAATACATAAATTATTGTTGATTGTTCAATTTTTATGTTGCATTTTGTATAACTAGATAGAGATATACATTAAATTAGAGAAAAAAAATCAATAAAACTTGCTTTTACGTTATAGGACTAAGCCCGATGAAAACACTAACTATAAAACGAGATTGATGTAGGCCCAATTAGATCAATCTAAAAGCCCAAGGCCCAAGGTTTAGAGAAAAAAATATACTTAGGGTTCCCCATTTCATCGCTGTTACATATAAAAGACTTTCATTGTTTTGTAGCAGCGGCTGCTTCTTCTCCGAGGGTCGAACCAAGAAGAAGGTATTGAAAGCTGCTGCTGATCAATCTCTTTCTCCTTTTGTTATCATTGTTTAAGGCTCCCCCAGTGATGTCTTGATTCGTAACTGATGTTTATTATTACAGAGAAAATGGCAGCAGCACAAGTGAAGACTGGTTTGTTCGTGGGATTGAACAAAGGACACGTCGTCACAAGACGCGAGTTAGCTCCTCGTCCCAACTCTCGCAAAGGGGTAATGAATCTCTCTCGCTTCCTTCACTCCAATTTCTTTTTTAGACAAGACAAGAGTCTGTTGCTAGTTTCATGTTTGGTCTTATTACGGAGATGAGCTTAGAGATAGGAATATTAGTTATAAATGGTGTTGTGTTGATCTGTTTCGTTTGTTTTGATGTTTGGATTGATGTGTTTTGTTAGAAAACGAGCAAGAGGACGTTGTTCATCAGATCTTTGATCAGGGAAGTTGCTGGGTTTGCTCCATATGAGAAGAGAATCACTGAGCTTCTCAAGGTTGGTAAAGACAAGAGGGCTCTTAAGGTTGCTAAGAGGAAGTTGGGTACCCACAAGAGAGCCAAGCGAAAGAGAGAAGAGATGTCTAGTGTTCTCCGCAAGATGAGGTCTGGTGGTGGTGGTGTTACTGAGAAGAAGAAGTAAAACATCTTTTTAAGTCTTTTGTTTTATTGGAGCTTTTTGTTATTTTTGCAACTCTTCAAGTTTTGGTTCCCTCTTGCAAATCAGCTTTATGCTCAAACAAATCTTTGTGTTGTGTTTTGTTAGTAATATGGATTGGATTCAAGTCGTTTCACTCTCTTCCGTCTTTTCGTTTAGCATTTTTAAACCTTCACTACATCCTATGTTTTATCTAATCAGGCTTGTTAGTCGTAGCCCAATAACTACCACCGCCCTTTAACCAAGCAGCCCTAGTAATGGTAGCCCAATAATAACTTAGCACTACTTTATTTAATGTAATGGGCTACTAAAACAGTTTCAGTTGGGCCTCTACAATGGAATATAGATTGTACCTTCGTAAGATATTAGATAAGTAGTTTATGATTGCTGCCAAAAATCTTTGTTCCAAAAAAAAAAAAAAAAAAAAAAAAANCTACTAGTGAGACATTCCAACAAGTTACTGGTAACCTGTGATAACAACAGAATTAACTTCGACCAAACTATTTTCTTAAGATCCATTAACTTGAATGCTCACATACATATGCTATACTAAAATTTTGTTTCGAATTTATTTTACTCAACACATGCCATGGCTAATCCGATGTTTTTATTGCATCTTTCTGATATATAAACTCGGTTGATGTGTATTTTTCATGTCCCAACATAAGCTTCTGGAATTCGACTGTTTAAAGTATATAAGTAGCTAGGTAGATAGGATCATTATAAAAGAAAAAGGATTGTGCATGTATGCATGCACGTTATGTAAATACAGATGTAGGTTTGTGTACTTTTAAAAGTGTATGGCTCATAAGGAATCTTTAGACTTTAGGCTAATAATTAAGATGTGTGGTTGATGACAAGATGAGGAAGAAACGTGACAGGGTAATACTACTAAGAGATTATAATCTCTTCACCACTTTATCCACATGTATGATCCTTGCATATACATCGATCAATTTCAAACATCTATAAGATGATAGAGACTCTAGATCATATTTGTATGTATATTCCGATAATATATGATGAGACATGGATAATTGGATATCTTATATATATAAACCCAATTAATATGTTTTTAAACAATTTGGCTTAGTGTGAATTACCAAATATTGATGTTCAACTCCGGTGGTAGAGAAAGAAATTCAATTCAATTTAAAATGTTTTGTCCCCGACAGGACGAGATTATGGATTAAAAGGTCTATAGTTTTTTTTAAGTTATTCAAATTAAATCTTTAGAATATTCATTGGAAACTTGTGGCATCTACATATAACAGGTGTTATTGTCTAACCCGCCACACTATCCTTATCTACAAGACACATAATAAATCCACTACCAAAAGAGATGCAGTTTTGATATTTTTTACTTGCAAATGCTTTCATGTACACCCTTAAATAGAGCAAACTTAGTTTAACCCTGCCTAAACAGTCAAACATTAAGGTTAATCGATTAATCATACAAGATGTTTGTTCTCTGATGTTTCAGCATGGTTTTGGTCCACATCAGTGTGGAATTAGTAATCAAGCCGTATTTTGTAAGGTCTCAAAATAATGGCTTGAGGCGGTCCAGATCAAGCCATTCTATACTGTTTGTTTGTTCTCTGATGTTTCAACATGGTTTGATCCACATGGCATTACCCTAGCTAGTATCGAACTTGGGAAGACCCTTGGGAACCTAGTTCAAGTGTTAAGATATCAAACAACAGTAAAGCGCGAGTCTGATTTATACTACTCTCCCTTTGTATCAGTTTAACTGATGTTTAAAAAATTTTATTTTGTTTCATAATAAGTGGTGTTCTCATAATTCTAGAAAAAATTAATGTCATTTGAAATTTGTAATCAATTACAAAATAGTACATATTTTTTTTATTGGTTGAACTAAGATTATTTTATATTACCAAAATAAATTACATTAAAGTTTGTATTTTCTTAATCTTTGTAAAAAAAAAATTAAACACCTCTTAAAATGATACATAGAGTAATAGGGAAGTATAGACAAACAATATGATAAGCTACATATCAATGAATGGATGTACCTACATGTTGAGCCACATGCTACATATATAGTAAGCTGCCTTCCAAGCTATATATGTGTTTTAGTTTTATGTTCCCATTAAATTGCTTTATATTATGGTCAACTTGTAACGATTAAATAACTTCATTGAACTCCAAGTTCGAGTGATCTGATATGCAGTTGAAGTAACCGACGTTTCAACAATACTGGTCACTGCCTCAGTGGTCACTTCAGTTAATTCAAATTATGATGTCAATATGATAAGTAATGAAAACAAGAACTTTTAGTACTATGATGATGATTATGTTTAGTAACTATATAGTGAAAATAGCGAAATTATGGGAGACTGGGAAGGTTTTTTATTCTGTTGCCTAGCTTTATAGGTTTGAATGTGCTTTATACCATATTGGTGAGCAGCCTTGGTACTTGCAAAAGCAGAACAATCATCTCTAATTTAGATTCCTTTCTTTCACTATGAACCAATCCACCCTTTTTTAGGAACCAATCCACCCTTTTTTATGTAAATATTCCCTCTGTTCCATTAATATAGAAGTTTTAGACATTTCATACACTTTAAAAATATTTTTATAATACCAAAAGTAATCTTTGTATAATGTTATAATTACAAAACAAGTAAAATTATTTAACAATTTTTTTTAATAATTAATAAAAGTAATATAGGTAAACAAGTAAAAAAGTTGTATTGGAAACTACAAACTTCTATCTTTATAAAACAAAAAAAAATCTCAAAACTTTTATTTAATAGAACGGAATAGAAAGGATGGAGTATAATGTTTCAATTCTACTAAAAAGGACAAGTAAATAAAACTGGAGCACTGAACTATGGAAGAAACTATAATAATGACCAAATCGGTAGAGACTTGAGAGCATGTTTAATGAGGGTTTCTTAGGGAAAGTCTCTTAACGGGATTTAAGAGACGGTCTCTTAGCTTTTAACTAAAAAGTTAAGAGACGTCTCTTAAGTCTCTTATTTAAGAGATGTCTCTTACCTTTCTTAGTTAAAAACTAAGAGACCGTCTCTTAAATCCCGCTAAAAGACCCTCTTTAAGAGACCCCATTAAACATGCTCTGAGAAGTTCTTCTCACACTTATCAGTGAAAATGGACGACGTGCCCCACACAAACTGACATAAAAGCAAATATGTCGTCTAGTGAGCTGTGTACACGAGTTCCAAAGCGCGTCAAACTGACAGCTTAAGAGTAAAATTCTCGTCCCGACATTGATTCTCTGCTTCTGTCCTTGAATGTTTCACAGTTTAAGATAATTCAGCCGTCATCTCAGTTATCTAGAGTAAATTATCATCTAATGATTATTTTGAGCATAAAATAATTTAAAATTTAAATCTCAGCCAAAAGATAAACTAAAATTGACTATTTTTTTTACAGTTTGAATATTTACAAATCCATTAAATCTATACAAATACAGATAGATTTTAAAGCAAATCAAAACAAACAAATTTTTAACACCACACGTATCATTCATAGTATACCAATATTAGAGCATCTCTAATGCTTAGAATTCAAAAAGTTTATAATAAAGCTATTAATATTCTAATATAATTCAGTTATATAATTAGATATTATTTAATTTTTTTTTAATGGATATTGTTTTAAAAATATTTAATTGAATAAAACTGTGTATGACAAATGTCAATAGTTTTTAATAAGAATCTGAAAAATCATTTAAAATAGTATCTCACATTATCTAATTATTTTCTGTTTTTAATCATAAAAACAAATATCATGACACGGTTACTAGCGAGATCAAGCTCTTTGACAGTCATCTCTATAGTTATAATGTGAAGATACGGTTACTGGCGAGATCAAGCTTTATCATAATTGTAGGAGGTTAGTTAGTATATTAGCTCGTTAAAGATTCAAATTTCATTCACCTTAATTCTTTTGGTCTATTTTCTTTCAACTCTATATTCAACGTTGAGAGTGTATAGACGAACAAACTTGGAAGAAACCTTGACCAAAATAGTGCTTTGTTATTGGTAGTTCCGGTTAAAACAAGGTAGTTTACAAATTTAATTAGATATAATCAATTGGCTTCTAATTACGCCCGGTAAAGAGAAATTACTAATCACAGTATAATTTAACAATCAAGAACACACAATAAGGTCTAGAACAAAATAAACCAAATTGGTGAGAAATTAAATTAACTCATTCAACATATATGATTTTAATAATTCGACAGATATAGATCCGTTTAAGACACTAAGACCAGATGTATGATAAGTTGATAACAAAGAAACATTGTTGACAAAAAGAACAAAGGAACAGTCTCACACAGTATAATTTAACAATCAAGAACACACAATAAGGTCTAGAACAAAATAAAACCAAATTGGTGAGAAATTAAATTAACTCATTCAACATATATGATTTTAATAATTCGACAGATATAGATCCGTTTAAGACACTAAGACCAGATGTATGATAAGTTGATAACAAAGAAACATTGTTGACAAAAAGAACAAAGGAACAGTCTCACACACTATAGATCGACAAAGAGGGAAGTCGTAAACAACATAAACTAAACAAAAACGTAAAACAAGACAAAGTTGATCTAATAAGTTGTAACTAGGGTTTCTCATCAATAAGTACCCATTTTTTTCTTCTTTTTTTTTTTGTTGAACTCAATGAGAAGAGCTGAAAGTAGAAAGATCAGTCCAGGAAGAGCAATTACCATTGACATTAACCCATTTGTAAGGATTATCTTCAACTTTAACCGAAGAAAACTGCGACGCTAAAGCAGAAGTTATCCTCGGTGATTCAAAAGGGTAAAAACCATTTAAAGATGGATTAGTATTAAGAGAATCCTCACAGTTTCCACCTCCCAAACTCTGCTGCTGCTGCTGATGATGATGAGTCGTTGATCTCCACTCATCAACACAGCTCATAAGCGAGCCACCAGAGTTTCCCATTTGGTATAACCTCAAGTCTTGGTTCAATCCTCCATAGTTCAACAAGCTCATGCTGTTATCTATCTTTGTACCATCTGCATGATCTCCGAGTTGATGATTATAAGTAGTATTCATTAGCCTCACCGGAGATAATATCTGGCTCAAGAAACTCTCTTGGTTTCCTCCATAGTTAGAAGAGAGAATAGCGCTGATGGTTGATGCATTCCCTGAGGCTGCTGAGGAGAAGCTTGTGTTGTTGTTGTTATTGTTGTTGTTGCTGCTTTTAGTACGCCTGTTTCTCCTACAGCCACCACCGACGGGGACGCTGCGGAGGGCACCGCCACGTGTCCAGTATCTCCTACAGGTTTTGCAGAAGTGACGTGGCTGAGTGAGGCTGTAGTTGTTGAAGTAGCAGAACTTGGTGTTGGTGGAGTCGCATCTTGGACATTTCAGTGCAGCTTCGGGTATGGCTACGTTTGCTTGTCTTGCTCTATCCACCATCGATCCGGGGCGGATCGAGCCACTGCCTCCGCTACCGTTGGACTGCGGCTGAGATTGTGGCTGCAGCTGAGGACCAAGACCATGACCACCGGTGGCTGAGGCTTCTGCGCCACCCTGGTTATAATTGCTAGGAGGAGCCTAAAATAATTTAACAAAAAAAATAAAAATAAAAAATAGTGAAAGTGAACAAGAATATTCAAGAACATGCTAAGCAATTTTTTTTTTTTTTGTATCTTTTCGTTTTCTTGCTTTGAACTAGGATTAGTACTCCTTTTAGGAGTTTGATTCTAAAATTAGATTATGCTTATTCCAAAGCAAGGGGTTTTTTGTTTGCTTGTTTTTTTTTTGTTTTTCTTCCTTTGAATTAAGATTTATCATTTTTGGGTTGATTCCCAAATTAGAACATGCAATTGCTAAGAAATAATAATTTTCTTGTATACTCTGAAAGAAGTTTTGTATATGTATAGAATAGCAAAGCACTTACTTGTTGCCAGTTGGATGGATCAAGATAAGCTTGGATGGAGGAGAAAACCATGGTTATACTCTCTTTTGATTTTATTCTTCAAAATTATTAAAAGTAAAGCTAGATTCCTTTTTTCTTTTTTCTTTTTCTTGGTGGGTGATATTAGAACTAGATCTAGTAGAGGGATCACAACAAATAGAAAGAAAAAACAAAGAGAATGAACGGAGAGAGGAGAAGATTGAGTGTGAGGATGAAGATGGCTAAAACTTAAAGTGGATGAACCTTTATATATATATCTGCATGTGTGTATATAATATTTTGTATTGGGGTATAATAAAATAGTTGTCATATATGTAATTATTAGGGTTTGTGTACCATATGGGGTAGGACTGACATGATTCTTTTTGTTTTCTTGCTTTAGTTAGGGTTTAAATTTCTTATCAATTTCATTCCAAAAAAAAAAATTCTTATCAATAGTTTCATAAATCATAAATGTATAAGTATATTTTCTTAGTACATAAGGTTTTATATCTTCTACCTCGTGATGGTCATTGCTTGATAGATCCACACATATAGACTCAGCGAAATTTATAGGTCATTATCAATTTATCAGCATGGTCTATATAAGTCGTGATTATTTGACTAATACTTAATTTCCATGTTATTAATAAAAGTATATTATTGACACCACAGAACATAAAATCAACAGTAACAATTTAATAAAATTAGTCTCGTTTAGTTTGGATGTTCATAAAAATTGTTGTTATGAATCCATGAAAACGATGTTATGAATTGGATGAAGTTTATATGTAAAGTTAACCATTTGTCCCTTAAAATAATGACCACATTGTGTTTTTGTATTCGATTGATTCAGCTTAAAGAATCGAATAATCTCTCGTTAAGAGTGATTATACAGTTGATTTCTGTGTAGATTGATCCGAGTAGAATATATGGAATGAATTTAGGAGACAAAAGTGATATGTAGATCGAATTTCGAGGCGTTACATAATGATTATAATAGGATCGTTGATCATATAAATGATTTAGTATAATTATTTCAAAAACAAAAAAGAAGATCAAAGAGATTGATAATAGGAAAAGTGGGTAAAATGGGTGCTTTGGTCGTTGGAGGACAGCCGAAGCATCGTGACCGGTCCACCATGTTCCCTCTCTGCTTTACTTTTTTTTTTTCTTCTCTGCATGGCAATATATATGATCTCCCTCGAACCGCGTGACTCTTACTCGATCTCCATCTCCTCTTGTACGTTGAGGCTTGAGCCTTGGGTTCACTTTCCAAGAAATCTGTTGTAGAGTTTTACCCACGCTAAAACATTCTCTCCCAGACTTCGATAGATTCTATTCAGCTAGTGTCAGAAACAAAACTAATTTGGTAAAGTCATTTTTAATCTTTAAAAAAAAAAAAAGTCATTTTTAATAATTCGATTATATGTAGATGAAATATGAGCATAGATAGCATGAACTACATTCACATTATAATAACACAAACTCATAAGATGATTGGTAATAAACTTAATTAATTATAACAAGTAGTATCAATTAACTCTGATTTGTATTATATTCTTACATCATTTGTAGGACTAAATGATGATCATTATTTATTCATGTGAGTATTTAAAGACTAGTCGTATTTAAATTAGAAAGCATACATTGATATGTCTTCCTAGAAGAAAACTAAATCTCTTTAAGAGATTAGATTAGTTTTGATAACAATTATGTTTTGAAAAAAATTATAAAAACAATTATGTTATCGTGATTTTTTTAGGTTTTAAAGATTTTTTTCATTAACTTTAAGTTATGTCAATATATATTACATTAAGAGACCACATATATATAAAACCATGATTAACCTCAGGTTCTTAGGTGGGGTTCTTAGTGTAATTTAAGAATCGATTTTTAACTTTAATAAAGAAAAAGTTAAGAACCAGTTCTTAAATAAGACATTTAAGAACCAGTTCTTAACTTTTTCTTTATTAAAGTTAAAAACCGATTCTTAAATTACGCTAAGAATCTCACCTAAGAACCCGAGGTTAATCATAGTCTAAGGGTAATTCTCTTAAATAGTTTTTTTAAGTTTTTGTCACAAAAATAATATTAGAAAAAATAAAATGATCAAAATAACATTTTTTTTTCTGAAATTTTCATTTTTTCATTTTAAAAAAAAAAATTGAAACCCTATCCCCAAACCCACCCCTTAACTCTAAATTCTAAAGTCTAAATTAGTTAATCCTAGGGGTATAAATGCATATAAATTAAAATTTTAGCTTTAAAAAAAAAACTATTTTGGTCATTTTTTCGAACTATTTTTGTGGATAACAAATTAAAAGGACTATCTAAAAGAATTTCTCCATATATAATTTACGTATTAGAATCAAACTATGACAAGTGTGTTTTAAAATAGTTTTAGGAAGTTAAAATAAACAATTAAGATTGCAGATAAAATATAAAAGCTCTCTAATTAAAGAACACAGATAATAAACATTATATTTGTCAGTTTTGTTAGATTGGCAAAATGGATAATATAATTTAACAAAATACTAATTAATCTATGAGAATTAGTGTTAAATCGGAGGAATTACCGGATGGTTTCTGGTAGGTTAGAGCACAATTATCATGGTTTTTTAACAGAGTTTCTTGTTTGTGGGTTCCATTAACAAGTGGAACCTACAAACAGTGCAAGAAACAGTTCCAAAAACTATGAAATAAGAACCGATTTTGAAGAGTTTTTTGCATTATTTACGTTCACTGACACATGATGACCCGTAATTAGTACGTTTTAATTTATTTTTTAAAAATAAAAAAAAATATTTTTAAAAAATCCTCTAAGTATTTTAGGGATAGTCATGGTTTTAACACAGTGTTAAAGTTAAACCCAGAAGGAGCAAGAAGACGTAGAGGCATATGTATGAACCGCACGATTATCATGGGATCTTCATACGCCGTAGGATGAGCATGCTGTAGTGCGTTTCTGTGACTTGTCGAGAGTCAACGTCACATCTTACACACACTGTTGCTTACGGAGTTACGAAGCAACCAAAAAAATAATTAAATTAACGAACTCATATTTGTTTTGATTTACGTAATTTGTTTACAGTCACAATAAATATCGCGAAAATCATGAAATACAAAAAAAAAAAATAAAAAAAAAAAATCAAACTAAACTAGAAGCATCAGGTAGACCTTGACGCCAATCGTCATCTCTATTGGCCGCTGAAACTCTGCGGTTACCACCACCGCTGCGATTCACGTTACCGTTACCGTTAGCGTTGTCTTCGGTCTGTTTAACGGTGACGTCTGCTCTGCAAATAGGACAAGTGGAATGACCTTTGAGCCACTTCTCAATACAAGACACGTGGAACTTGTGCTTACACGCGCTTAGTTGTCGGATCTCTTCGCCGTCGGCGCACACCGACAGACACACGGAGCATTCGTTCCCGATCTCTTTTGAATGAGTCTCTTTCTTTTTGGGCTCAGGCGCGACGACGGTGGTGGTGGAGACTATCTCGGCCGGTGGGATATCCACGGTAACATGAGGTGTGTCGTCGGAGGAAGAGCTGCTGCCACGGCGGGAAGGTGAGGAGGAGTTGCGGCGGCGGGAAGAACGTGGGGTGGTGAAGAAAAGAGCGTAAACTAAGGCGGGAACGGCGACGATTGCTATGACGGCGAAGATTAGCTTGATAGGAGTGAAGTCGATGCTCCGAGGAGGTGCTGGGAACGGTGGAGGAGGTCCGATGATGATGAAGGTGGAGTTGGAAGTTATGGTTGTGCCGGGGAAGATGGTGGTGGGAACTGTAGCAGAGGAAGTCGGGACTACGGCTCCGGCGCCGGTAGTGGTATCATTATTGAACATTATTACTGTGTGATATGAAGTTGGTGGGGAAGAGAGACAATAATGGAAAGTGCTTCTCACTAAAACTAAGGTGGGGGTATTGGTTTTAAGAATTGACTAGAATTAGAAGGAATCAGACTTTCAATTAAATTCTTATGTTATTCAATCACAGATTTCATCAATTCTTTGCAATTCTTTTGTTATTGGATTTAGTAATTTTCTAATTCCATTAAATGTTTGTGTTATTCAATTTTCACTGGATTATATGATAATTGTATTTGAATGAAATTTAATGGAAAATTTCTTTAAAATTGTAAAGGATCAATTCTCTGCATTAAGGTTGGAATTTGAAGATGAATTTTATATTTTTTATATATTAGATATATTTGTCAAAATTATTGATCATTATAATAAAAAAAAAGATTTGAAAACATAATTTTCATTGTAAATTTACAAAATTTGTTATTATCTTGATAAATGATTATAAAATATATTATATTATATTTTTTTCCCGTAGAATTTTCTTATCCACAAATGACTACATATTCACATAGTAATACAAAATTAATTCAACTATTTCTATTTTTCACTTAGTCAAGTTTTTATTCAATTTTTTTTCTTACATCATTTTTACTTTTTATATTGAATGAAATTATTAAAGTTTTTGTTTATCAAATTTTTATAAAAAAATTTTTAAAAAATAGTTTATAGAATTTATAGGAATTGATATGTATCAAAATTATTTGAATTCTTTTAAAATCCAAAGCATCATAATTAGACAAATGCATTAAAATCTTTATCAAATCCTTTAAAATACCTTAAAAGTAACTATTTATATCTTCAACTGAATTCTTTTAGAATCAGTTAAATTCTTCAATCCAATACCACCCCCTAAGTTTCTTTTGTTTTCCAAATTATTTTCCGACAACGAATAGTCAAATATTATATTTGTTTAAGGTTTTTTTTTTTTGCTTAATAAAATTTGTTTAAGGTGAATTAACAAAAATAAAACATGCCACAACTTAGCAACAACATATATCATTTAGTCATTTTTATTCAAATTAGAAAAAATGAAAATTAAAGATTTTTTAAAGGGCAATTCTCTTAAATAGTTTTTTTTAGTTTTTGTCACAAAAATAGCCTTAAAAACATAAAATGACTAAAATAGCTTTTTTAAAAAAAAATTTAATTTTATTTAAATTTTTTTTTTTAGTTTGAAACTCTATTCCCAAATCCACCCCTTAACTCTAAACCCTAAAATTTAAATTAGTTAACCTTAAGGGTATAAATGCATAATAATAAAAAAATTAGTTTTTAAAAAAACTATTTTGATCATTTTCTTCCTTAATAACTATTTTTGTGAAGAAAAAACTAAAATAGACTATTTGTCTCTCTTTTTCAAATAATGCTTTTATAATACAATGAATGTCACTATAGTTTAAAAAAAAAATTGTAACTCACAGTTTTTAAATAATTCCTCTAGTAGACTTCCTCTCTATTTGAGTTGGAGATGGCTCTTACCACATGTTTTATAATATCGATTGCAACAATCACTTTCGTAATTATTTTACTGAAAACGTACCTATCGTCATTACAGAACTCATTTTTCCGGTGAGAAAATATCTAAGTTTCTTTCATTAGCCACATGGTTTTATATAATTTTGATAGCATGACCATTTGTTTCTTTTGACTCATGATAGCATCTCTATTTATCTTTCTGATTATTTTTCATACAATGAAAGAAGAAATATCTTCTTTGGTGATTTGTTATGATGGTTACATGGGAGTAGTGGTTGGACATTTGGTGGTTGTCGGTGGCATCAAGATTATTTATTCTTTTTTTTTTTGTAAACTATTCTATTTATATAATGACTCTTGAAGTCTTCGGGTTTGGGTCGTCTACTAATGGGCTAGTAATCTGGGCTTTGATTAGAGCATCTCCAACCCTACTGCAAAATTAACTGCAAAATGGAGTGGAAAATGCAGTCATGAACAAATAAAAAAGGCACTACTCTATATTTGGAGTAATGCCTTTTTTGTTTGTTCATCACCGCATTTTCCACTCCATTTTGCAGTTAATTTTGCAGTGGGGTTGGAGATGCTCTTAGGGACGAAGCCCGACACAATGAATGTAACATTGTAATATTGCAGCACGTGCTGTTTTCGACATTACAAATCGTTCAGTTTTCAAGAGTAATTTGTTTGATTTAAATTCAATGGCTATGTGTGTGAGGTTTTACAAAGGTGGTTGCCATCAAGGTGTTTAAAAATCATCATATAAAACAAATACTCCTTTCATTTCATATTATCTGTGGTTGTAAGAAAAAAAAATTGTTTCAAGATAAGTGTTGTTTTAAAGTTTCAATACAAAATTCATTAATAAGATTCTTTACTTTATTTTTCTATTAGTTGAAATATGGTTAGGTGTATAGATAATTATGTTTTTATTTTGAAAATATACAAAAATCATATGTTTTTTAATATGTATGTATAAACTTAGAACGACAATTAATATGAAATGGAGGGAATATCCAACTAGTCTTATATGATGATTCTCTAAAATGAGTGGTTATAGTTAATCAATCACATAACGAATTAAAAACATATATAGAGAAATTTGACACTAGCCAATGAATCTAAATCATACAGATCGACGTTAACAACCGTCGATTTAAATATAATCCAACGTTAGCTATCTTATGTCCCAAACGTTAGCCAATAAAATAAAATCACGCGGATTGGTACTAACAACCGTCAGATTAAAATACAATCCAACGGATCATATCCTCCCCGAGAAATAAAAACTCAGAAAACACAAAGATGCGTGCTCCTTATTTAAACCTCTCACCACCCTCCCAGATCTAAACATCGCAGTCTTTACCCTCTCTCTCTTTGGATTTCAAAAACTTTCCGAGAAAAGAAAATGTCTGGGCGTGGAAAGGGAGGAAAGGGATTGGGAAAGGGAGGAGCCAAGAGGCACAGGAAGGTTCTCCGTGACAACATCCAGGGGATTACTAAGCCGGCGATTCGTCGTTTAGCTAGAAGAGGTGGTGTGAAACGTATCAGTGGTTTGATCTATGAGGAGACTCGCGGTGTTCTCAAGATCTTTCTCGAGAATGTGATTCGTGACGCCGTGACTTACACTGAGCACGCTCGTAGGAAGACTGTGACGGCGATGGATGTTGTTTATGCGTTGAAGAGGCAGGGAAGGACTCTGTACGGATTCGGCGGTTGAGGGGATTGAATCGGATATTGTAAATCGCGTTTGTTTTTAGGGTTTGTTGATTTGGGTGCTTTGAATCTCTCTAAGCTGTTTGTTAGGGTTTCTTCTGAATGTTTTAATTTAATGAAAAAACTTTTATCTGTTTTGTCTGAACTTGCTCGTCTCTTAGTTAATCATGGTCTCTCACTGCATCACCGAAGTAACTATCTTATGCTTTATCCGACGAGTAAAGAATGTTTTTAATGAAGCTGCCTCAAATATTGTCAAAACTCGCACTTGCCGTGAACTCGTTTAGTGGGCTACCATGTTTAATATAAATAGTATCATTGCAAGTAAGTATATAATGTTGGGTCCATAGTTTAGTGGTAGAATCCCCAACGCAGTCGGGAGGCACCGGTTCGATTCCGGTTGGATCCAATCTTGTTTTTCTGATTAAAAAATTGAATTAATATAAGTTTGCAGGAAAAACATACAAAAATGTAAAATGTTCTTAGATATAAGATTTTTAAGATAAAACACACTTATTAAGAAATTTACTTTTTATCTAAAAAGTAGAGAAATTTCCTTAGATATTCCCTTTTAGTTTGTTTGTCACAAAAATAGCTTTTAAGGAAGAAAATGACCAAAATGTTTTTTTAAAAGCTAAAAAATTCATTTATATGCATTTATACTTCTAGGGTTAACTAATTTGGACTTTAGGATTTAGAGTAAAGGGATGAGTTTGGGGTTAGGGCTTCAAATTTCAAAAAAAAAAATAAAAAAAAATTAAAATTTCAAAAAAAAAAGTTGGTCATTTTATTTTTTGAGGGCTATTTTTGTGACAAAACTTAAAAAGGGCTATTTAAGAGAATTGCCCTAAAAAATATCATTAAAATATAAAATTAAAACTAATTAATCAATTAAAAAATAAAACTATTAAATTTAATTGGTTACCCAGTTTTTGATAAATTTAAAGTTACTTAGAAATGTGAAAATATCTTATATATTGAAACATAAAAATTCTTCTAAACTTCTTATATTTAGGAACGGAGGGAGTATTATTTTCTTTTTTTAATCTCATCCAATAGAATTTTAACAAACCAAAGATCCAATTTTTAGTCGGTGATCAGAGGAATATGTGTTTTTAACGAACAAAATTTATACTTCTTTAGAATTTTAATATAAGTTAGTTTAGACTTGTACATACAAATTTTAAAAATAATAAATTTCTCACATATTGTATACAAAAATATTTTTAATTATCTACTTAATCATAATTAATCAATTATAAAATAAAATGTATATTTTGTCACAAAAATGGTTTTCAAGAAAGAAATGACTAAAATATATATTTTTTTAAAAAATTAATATATTTTATTTTCATTTTTTAAAATTGAAATATTTATTCCAAAACTCATACATTAACTCTAAACATTAATTCTAAAATAATTAACCCAGAATATAAATGTATATTTACCTCTTTAATGAAATATTTTGATATTTTTTTTTATGTGACAAAAACTTAGAAACCTAAAGACATGAATAAGTGATATATCATCATATTCCACGCATCACCTTAATTTTAAAAATTGAAACGTAACCTGCCGAATACTACATAAGGCATTTTGAGATTTAAATCGATTTCTTACTATATTTGTAAATGTATGTTCTTTGCTAATTGTTCAACGAGATCTTAGCATTAACTCTGATTAGCTGTCGGCTAGAAACTTTGTGGACCACCTGTCAACAGCAACTCTTCTATCTACTCACGCGTGAGACTATTTATAGCCAAACAGGCTCTCTCCTTTGCCCCCTTACCATCCACCTGTGAAACTTTTCAATCTTCTCTGCTCGTCCATTTTTTATTGTTCTTTCTTCTTCTTTACCAGCAATATTTTAAGGGTTTAGAAGAGAGAAAGATCATGGGAATATATGGAATGGTGACAGGAAAAGCGGGAAAAAGTGGATTTGGATCAGCTTCAACAGCTGAAGATGTCACTCAGTCCATTGATGCCAGTCATCTCACTGCCATCATTACAGGTTATTTTTTTAATAGTCTCATCTTACATTTTTTTTAATAGTCTCATATTACAAATCGTGAGAGAGATAATACTAAACAGAATGAGTTATCTTGCGTCTTTTGGTGTCGTGGAAGACTGTATGCCGCAAAAAGATAATACCAATAATAAAAATTAGGTAATACCGTAATATATACTATAAAATTCAATGCACGTAATTGATTTGATTAGTGTGGAAGAGAAAGTCAAACTTAACGTTTTAGCTAATATTAGAATTTCGAGAAAGTTGGGAATTGTGGTTTTGTTTGTTTCCACCATACAAATTGTAACAGCTATACAAATTAAAACCAAAGTTATTGTTTCCTTTTATCGTGAATATTCGTAATTCGAGAAGTACTAAATAGTAGTAAGAGATTTTTAGTTAATTATATTAAAATGATAAAATATTTTATATATATTTAAAAATATATAATTCTACTGAATTTATAATTTTAAAATATTCCGTTATTAAAAGTATTTTCAATACTAAAATTTAATATATATTATGAATTTATATACTTCACTGGAGCACATTACTTAAATATATAAAAAATTTAAAGATTAATGTTTATAGTAGAATCCATAGATATTTTAGAGCATTTTCAATGTCTAATTTCATATTTTTCTCTAAAATAAAAATCTTTATTATAGATATGAATTTGCTCCAATGTATGTAAAAAATGTTATTTTTATTTTTATATTTAGAGGTGAAAATAGCAAATCTCTATATTTTTCCCTAAGTAAAAGAACTTTATTATAAATTCATACATTACATCTAATTTACCTCTATAATAGATTTTTTTATTTTAGAAGAAAAATATAAAAATGAAAATAGAGGTGAGTTTAAGATGGTTTTAGTTAAATTCATAATTAGTACTTATCGGTACAATAGACCCTGAATATACGAATATTATTTGTTTATTCATTACTCACTGATTTTATACCATTGTTTCACCTTGCTTGCAATATCTTTAATTGCTACAAAAATATGAAAAAGGTGGAACAAGTGGGATTGGATTGGAATCAGCAAGAGTGCTAGGAATGAGAGGAGCTCATGTGATTATCGCCGCAAGAAACACAAAAGCTGCTAATGAATCTAAAGAAATGATTCTTAAGATGAACCCTAATGCTCGTATTGATTATCTTCAACTCGATCTCTCTTCCATTAAATCCGTTAGATCCTTCGTCCATCAGTTTCTTGCCCTTAATCTCCCTCTCAACATACTCATGTATGGATATTTAATTTAGTTTGATTTTTCTTTTGCAGTGAATAATATTTTGAGGTTTTTTAAATGTTTATTTGTTTTGTCTATGAAATGTTAGAAACAATGCAGGTGTTATGTTTTGTCCTTTCCAGCTCACTGAAGATGGGATTGAATCACAATTCGCAACAAACCATATTGGTAATATTTCATTTTCTCTGCTTCCTCACAAGAAAACTACATCTATTGAAATACATAGCATTTTTAATCTGTCCCAAGCATCACATTATATAATATGCTACAAAGTAAATCTTATGCAGGTATACGTGAATTAGTTAAATAAAAAAAAGGTAAATTATTTACCAAAAAACTTATGTATACAGTTACATGAATTTCTAAAAGGGTAATATATTAGGAAACATCATCATATGTTTACATGTACTTCAATTGTGTCACTATCTTAGGAAAAATCGTGTATATGTACTGCCTTGTCTCATCAATTGGTCCCCATGTGATCTATATAATCAAGTTTCGAGAAAATATGAATGCTAGCTGACATATTAAAACAGAGCGCTCTATATATGCTAAGATAGAACATCATGTTAGAACATGATGATTTTCTAAAGAAATACTTTAGAAACCATTTAATTAATATTCATTTTATGAGTATAGGCGATAAACAACCCACTCTATATATTACAAAATGGAATTCCAGGTCATTTTCTGTTGACGAATCTGCTGCTGGAGAAGATGAAGAGTAGTGCTAGAGAAAGTGGAACTGAAGGAAGGATTGTGAATCTGTCATCTGTTGCTCATACTTATACTTACCCTGAAGGTATCAAGTTCGTCTGCATCAACGACCCTGATAAGTATGTTTTACTTGAACTTTACTTTGAAATGAAATAATTAAATAATTACTATTTTTAAATTAGTGTTACTAAGTATGCTCTCATTACTCAGATATTCAGAGAAAAAGGCTTATGGGCAATCTAAACTGGCAAACTTATTGCACTCCAATGCACTCTCTCATAAACTACAGGTAACAGTGTGTTGTTGTGATGTTAACATAGTCTGGCCTAATGAAATACTTGTATTGACCTTCAAATTGACATCTAATTATATTTAAAATTACTTTTTAATATTTATAGTTTCATAAATGGCAGGCCTTTGATTTTGATACATGATATGGTGTGATGGATATAACTTATATAAGTATATATAACTAAGATTAATATGTTTTGGGGAGTAGGAAGAAGGTGTGAACATCACGGTAAACTCGGTACATCCTGGACTTGTCACCACTAATCTCTTTCGCCACTCCGGTTTAGGAATGAGTACGTAGCGACCGGTTATCTATTCTTCCATTCCAACTATTTTCTTATTAATACATTTAAATTCAGATTTTAAATCAACATTTTTATGTTAATTCAGCGGTCTTCAAGGCTATGAGTTTCTTCTTATGGAAGAACATACCTCAGGGAGCAGCAACAACATGTTACGTAGCACTTCATCCTAGTCTGAAAGGCGTCACCGGAAAATACTTCACCGATTGTAACATCACCACTCCGAGCAAATTCGCCACCGACAAGTCTCTGGCCGATAAGCTTTGGGACTTCAGCATCAAGCTCATCGATTCTCTCCCTAACTAAATATCAAAGCTTATTTTGTTTAGAGGAAACCATAATTTTTTTTTATTGAAACACAGACGAAAACATAATAAAATTACAAGATTTATTAATAATGTTTTGCTATATATCAGTTATTTCCTCAAATGAAATTAAAAAGATACATTTCAAGGTTATTAATTATTATAAGGGTTGGTCTTTGGTGGGCCTAAATTAATGGGCTTCTTCTGCCTGTCAAAGGTTATAAAATAAACCGCGAAGAAATAAAAATAAAAAAGTGCACTGAAAAAAGTAGTTGTTCTCGTACCTTCTTCCAAGATGTCATCACTCATCAGCAACTGCCACGATTTTCTTTACTATTGCTGTCCCTTTTTCTTTTCATTTTGCATAAAGTCACCCCAGAAGTTTCAGCTTTTCTCAAAGGAATCCACCCATATTTCTAATTGTCCCGTAAGTTCCATCTCGATAACCACAATAAAAAATTACAAAATAAAATCCATTTTTATTCTAATTAATTTTGTATAACCGACTTAAAACTAGTATTAAATACTATTTTTTTTTTTCATTCAATACAACGTTTACTATTCGAATATGAATTGGACTTTAACTATTTTTATTTCAATTTTTGATTATTTTCTTCTTGTTTTGTCGTCTATCTTAAAAAGAAAAAGAAGATTTTTACCTATTAAAAAATATCTCCAGTAGTTTTTCTGTTTTTTTTTTCTCTCTCTCTCTCTAAGAGCTTTGGAAAGTAATTTTTGTGGACCGCGAAGAAAAGCTTATTTAGTTTTTTCTGGTTCGTTGCCGCCTTGCACGTTCCTTCTACTTCCTTCTCTCTCTCCCTCCCATCTTATCTCCTAGCCGTAACCCTAACCCTAGTTTTCTCTCCTTCTTCCTCTTTCCTCGTTTCCGATTTCGAGTTCCGTACCATCTTCTGCAGATCTTATAGATCCGCAAACCCCGTCCTTCGATTCCCAGAGTCAGTCTCCTCTTCCACGTTTGATTCTCACGATTCATCATTAGTTTCATCGTTTCCGGTATGGATTAGATCATTGAATCAATTTCGTCATGGTCATATTCACCTCATAGCTTCTTCTCAGATTTACGGATTTGGATACGTGCTTGGAGTCGAAACTTTCATCGGAAGCTTCAGATCTAACTTTTTTTTACTTAATAATCTCGGTGTTGTCTCTGTTGGATGCAATCGTGCGGTGTTGTTGAGCATGGGAGGAGAAGAAGAAGGAACAGTTTCTTTGGAGATTCAAACGGAAAGGGTGGAACTGAAAAGGGAGCGTCTTTGTATCGAAGGAGAAGAGTCTCCCAATAAGAAACAAGCCAAGGAACCTTCCAACGACGACATCGTATCGGAGATTTCGAACCCCGTCTCTTCTCCTTTAGAAAACACTTCCCGGTTCCGCGACGTCTCCACCCATCCGGTTAAATCCGGTTCTGGTGACCCGGTTGAGTGTAATGAGGACTTTGGGTCCGAAGAGACTGTGAGCGACGAAGAACGCAGCGGAAACGAAGCTTCCGTAGTAGAGAACTCGAGTTTTGTGTTGGAGATTCCGAAGCATCTTAGCTCCACCGGAGTCACGAGGATCACGTTTAAGTTGAGTAAACAGAAGAAGGGTTTTGACGATGTGCCCGTTGTTAAGGACCATGCATGGGAGGAGAAGTTGCCGAAGAAGAAGATTGTTGCTTCTACCAGCTACCCGTCTAATGTGAAGAAGCTGTTGGCGACGGGTATGCTCGACGGTGCTCCCGTGAAGTATATTTCAGCCCCACGAGCGGTAAAGTCTCAGACTTTATCTTACTTTTAGATATTTTCATCTTCGTAAGTGACTTATAATTTTGACTTGCAATCAGAGAGAGCTTCAGGGGGTAATTCATTCGGGTGGGTATTTGTGTGGCTGCAGCAATTGCAATTTCTCGAAAGTGAGTTTTCTCAACGCGAGCGTTATAGGTTCTTGTTTCTATGATTAGTTTTAACGAGTGTTATACTTTGCTATGCAGCTAAGGGTTCTAAGCGCGTATGAGTTTGAGCAGCATGCTGGTGCAAAAACGAAGCATCCTAATAATCATATATTTCTGGAGAATGGAAGGGCGGTTTATAGCATCGTTCAAGAACTGAAGACTGCTCCTCAAGGTGTTCTCGAGGAAGTGATAAGGAATGTAGCTGGTTCTGCTCTCTGTGAGGAGGGCTTACAAGCTTGGAAAGGTGATGGCCAGGTGTCTAGATTGTTGGTGCATCTACCGTAGATTTTTCTTTTGCGATCATTTTTCTTAAGTAGAAAAGTGCTGAGCCTGATCTGTTTTTTTTTTCTTTTTTTCTTTTGCAGCAAGTTTCCAACAGAGTAATAGTATTTCTCACAGGAACCGTATCATGGAACATTCCCCTGTCAGGTACTATTACCTTTACTAGTTTGTATTGGGGAATTTTATTTAGAATTGATAGTCAGTGATACTTGGACCCTATAGTGATTTACGGTTCTGTGTTAATATATTTTGGTTAATGTGAACCTACCATTTTGTGTTGCTATCTAAAGATGATGCGTGTTAAAAACTGCAGTTATAATGGTCAATCTCATGATGAATGTCAGAACCTTACTCCCTGCTCTCTTACTCCCTGCTCTCTTACTCCATACGCTCTGGAAAACCATTATTTTCGAGAGAAAACATATGAAACAGACGCATTATATGAGCCGAAGCGGATAGCAAAGAAGAAGTATGTGTCTTAGCAAATTTTTCATTTATAATTATTTTCTGTTAGTTATCTAGGTGCCAGTTATGGTTCTTATGGATAATTGTCTAAGGAGGTGTAGAAATTGATTTGGTCGCTAATACTGTAGGCTTACTTCTCATGTATCTGGTACGGCTTGCCATAAGAAGGTTACTGAAGGAAGCAATAGAAAAAGGTTTGTGTTGTTTTCTTATCATCCTCATTTCTTGTGTTTTCTGTTAGCATTTAAATATACAATTCGACACTGATGAAAAAGATATAAATACTATGTTTCCAGGGACAATGATTTACATCGGTTGGTGTTTATGCCCAATGGGTTACCGGACGGCACTGAATTGGCCTACTATGTGAAAACGCAGGTTTGTTATTTCCGACGAATGGCTTATTTTCACTGACTCTCAGTTCAGCTTAGTTAACAATTGCTTTCCCTACAGAAACTACTAGCGGGTTACAAGCAAGGAAATGGTATAGTATGTAGCTGCTGCAATAGAGAGGTAAGTGGTGGATCTAGTGGCTATGTGGACTGCCACCAGACTCAGTTTGGACTTCGGAGATAGATAGTTTTACTAATTGTTTTGAATTTATGTACAACAGATTAGTCCTTCGCAATTCGAAGCACATGCTGGAATGGCTGGTAGACGGCAACCGTGAGTTATCCAATAATTATGTTATTTTCCCTAGTTGTTGGAATGCGCATCTGAAGTGCTCGTATCTTTTGCAGTTATCGTCATATCTTTATCTCTTCCGGATTGTCGTTGCATGATATAGCCTTATCATTGGCAAATGGACAAGTCATCACAACCGGTGACAGTGATGACATGTGTTCTATATGTGGGGATGGTGGAGATTTGCTGCTTTGTGCTGGATGCCCTCAAGCATTCCATACAGGTAAGATATTGACGGAGTATATTACTCTTGCTCGTTTACCCTTTTATATTACTGAAAGTTTCTAAAACACCGCTTTCAAAATGATTTCCTTAATCATGAAGCGTATGTAAGTTTAAAGTTGCTCTCTGAAACCATTTACTTTTGAGATTAGATATGTGGATTTTAATTCAGTTCAGATATCAGTTCTTGTGTTATGATTTGCTTCTGATCCTTCATTTTTCTTTTCCTGTGCAGCTTGTTTAAAATTCCAGTCTATGCCTGAAGGTACATGGTACTGTTCGAGCTGCAGTGATGGATCTGTATCTAGTAAGAAGGCTACTGCCACCGGTCCTCCTGGCAACTCTAAGTCTATACTTATAAGACTGTCGAGAGTCGTTAAAGCTCCAGAAAGCGAAATTGGAGGCTGCGTGTTCTGCAGGTTTGTTGCATACCTATAGTCAACTCTCTCGTATGGAATTTAACAGTTGTGAAATATCTATACATACATGTGCAGTAGGCAGTTTGGTTACTGTTCATAATTGTAATCTACATGTGGATTATTGCTTTTTTTTTTTGTGAGGCAAAATAAGGTGTCACTTTCTATATATATGCTGTGGTGCTTACTGCTTACTGAGTTTCACTCTCGTCTTGTGCTTGATAGGTCCCATGATTTTAGCATCGGAGTATTTGATGAACGGACTGTTATTCTATGTGACCAGGTACTGTCTTGATTCCTGATCTCTTTTATTCAAACACTTCCCACTACCAGTTTAACCTTTTCTGACAGTGCTCTTCCTCATTTCTTTTGAAGTGTGAGAAAGAGTACCATGTTGGTTGTCTGAGAGAGAATGGGCTCTGTGATTTAAAAGTAAGTTGCGTAAGGCGGTTTCCTTCTGGATTGTGTACACGAGGTGATGTTAATTTTCTAAACTTCTTCCCTTAATTCTGTAGGAAATCCCGCAAGAGAAATGGTTCTGCTGTAACGGCTGCAGCAGGATTCACACGGCAGTTCAGAGTTCTGTTTCATGTGGTCCACAAATTATTTCTGCACCTCTGTCAGACATGATACGCAGAAAAGACAGAGAAAAGGGAATAATTACGGAGGATGGGGATACAGTCGAATGGAGGATACTAAGTGGAAAAAGTCGATACCCAGAGCATCTGCCCTTGCTTTCACGAGCGGCTGTTATCTTCCGGGTATGTATTGACTTCAGATGTGTTCCAATTATCTCTTGTGTTATTACTTGTTAGAGATGTGCTTTTCATATTTGACCTTGATATACGTAGAACAAACATGTTACCTAATTCTTGTCTTTCTAATCTTCTAGGAATGTTTTGATCCCATTGTTGCAAAGTCTGGTCGTGATCTCATTCCTGTCATGGTGTATGGGTAAGTCATGACGTGATAAACTCTGATACAACAGCTATGTTTGACAGTAGTTGATTTATCTTATCATTCTTACTTGCAGGAGAAATATATCAGGGCAGGAGTTTGGAGGAATGTACTGTTTGGTCCTGATCGTAAAGTATGTTTATTCCTTATGTTTCTTCTTACAACTTCTCTGTTTCCTATGCTAATTGTCTTTTTAATTTTCTAATGATGCGCATATAGTTCTCTTGTTGTTTCTGCTGCGTTGCTGAGAATATTTGGTCAGCAAGTTGCTGAACTTCCTATGGTAGCCACAAGCAGAGAGTACCAAGGAAGGGTAAAGCTTCTGTTCAACCCATTTGTGTTTTCTTTTGACCTATGGATTAAAAATCTTTGTGTAAATGGTCTCTAGGGCTACTTCCAAGGGCTGTTTGCTTGTGTGGAGAATCTTCTTTCTTCTCTAAATGTTGAGAACCTGGTGCTTCCAGCAGCTGAAGAAGCCGAGTCAATATGGACAAATAAGTTTGGCTTTACAAAGATGACCGAGCAGCAAGTAAGTTTTCTTTACGGATCATATTATTATTAAGTTAAGATTCGCTATGGAGTGTTTTGTTTGAATTGTTAGTAAATTTAAGAGAATCATGCATATGTATGTACATTTGGTTTTAGCATGTAGTGATTATCTAATACGGTAATTAACAATCACAATGCCGTTTTTTTTCCTTTGCAGTTGCAGAATTACCAAAAGGAAGTACAGCTTACAGTCTTTAAAGGAACCTCAATGCTGGAGAAGAAAGTACCAAAGAGTTTATCAGAATCAACAACTCTCATCTGATCTCTAAAAAGATTCGTCTGGATTTTGTTGTTCGGATCTTTCCTCTTCTTTTATTTTTTTGGTGCTCCGCTCTTTTGTGGGGGCTTTTGATTTCTTTTTGTAATGTTTTGAAAATAGATTGTAGGTTGACAAAGGAGTTCCCAGAACAGTTCCAGGTTTGTAAAAAGACAAGAAAAGAAGAAAAAAACAAAATAAATAGAACCGTCATATAAGGATTTGTAGACTTGTAGAAAATAAATCACTTCAGTCTTATTAGAGTTTTTTTTGTTTCTTTAAATAAGTTGTGGAAATGTGATGTGAGATTTTTGATGATATAATTTTGTGCCTCTTTTAGACCCATATTCCAGTTTCCCGTTTTTGTGATAATGAATATGGAGATTATTGAGCTTCAGTGCCTTTGGATGTATGTGTTGTGGTGAGTGTGCTGCTGCTAATCATCGTCTTTGTGTTGGGGTATTCCTTCTTCGCTGGCTGTACCTTTGTGCCTTATAAATCTTTAGACCCTCAACAAATGAAAAGCTTCAGGATGCGTTTGGCCCTTTTGGGGAGCTCCTCGTGGATGGTAACTCCCAGATTTTATAATTTTGGGTGATGCTGCAGCTAGAGTGATCAGAGACAGAGAGAACGGCAGATCAAAGGGATTTCGGGTTTGCTGACATAAGAAACAGTAGAAGAAGTTCAAGAGAAAGTTGAGGAATGAATGAATTCCAAGTTCTTGGACGGTTCCTGCAAGACCTAGAGAACCACGACGGCCACTGCAGCAGGAGCCTCAGTTTATCCTCTCTGGATCTGGTTTCAAAGCCAACAAAACCATTGGGTGTGTTGTGTAAAAAAGACAAAAAAAAAGCCAAACACTTTGTAATTTTTTTCCTCTACGGTATGAAGTGAAACTAGCTTACGAGTTAGAGACGGCATACAAAGCCAACAACAGTCCATTCCCTTTTCACTAACAATTACAAACGCAGCAAAAAGAAAAAAAAGCTGGATGAGGCAAAACGGCGTTTGGTCTGTATGGTTTAAGGTTTTGATTTTTTCAGACAAAAAGTACAAACAGAACAATTAACTCAAACTGCGTTTCGTCTCTAGGGTTTAAGGTTTGATTTTCCAGACAAAAACAAAACAAAACAAACAGAACAATTAACTGAAAGTCTGCAGCTTCCTGATCTGGAACTCGGCGACTGTTCTCAAGAAGATGAATTCATGTTACCATACTCACTTCTCCTCATCCCTCAAGCTTCCCCATTTCTTCTCCCCTAAGGTCTCTTCTTCCACCCTTCCATCTCTCTCAAGGGATAATTCCTTTTACTTCCCGCGCGTGATTGGTCGCCGATTAAGAATGAAAAAGTTTTTTTCCATGTCTCAGAGCTTTATGGCGTCTCCGCGGAGAGAATTAAGAGTATTCGCAGTGTCAACCACCACGGAAGAGACGTCTGGTAGCATATCAGCAGCTCCAATCTCTCTACCTGAAGGCTCGTGGAAGCAGGTCTTTGATCTTCTTGAGTCTCTTCAAACTTCGAAAGGTTGAGTCTTTTGTTTGTTTGTTTTGCTTAGGTAGCTGGTGGAGTTACAGCTGCTAAAGGGTTTAAAGCTGCTGGTATGTACGCTGGATTACGAGCTTCAGGGAAGAAGCCTGATCTCGCTCTTGTCACCTGTGATGTTGACGCTGTAGCTGCAGGGGTGTTTACAATGAATGTGGTTGCTGCTGCTCCTGTAGTTTACTGCAAGAAGGTTCTTGAGACTTCCAAAGCGGTAATCATCTAGACTTAGTCACTTAGACCAAGAATCATGTTGTGCTTATGAGCTTTTGAATCAGTAAATTTTTTTTGAAAATCTTTCAGGCGCGTGCAGTGTTGATTAATGCTGGTCAAGCCAATGCAGCTACGGTAAGATATCTGCTTTCAAGTAGTCTGAAATAGCTATGCATCAGTCATTGTTGTTATATGTATTAAGGATTTGAGATCATTCCTTGTTTTGCAGGGTGATGCTGGTTACCAAGATATGTTAGATTGTGTTGGTTCTCTTGCCACGGTAATGTCTTGGTGTCTCCCTCAAACCTCATATCTTTCAACATTGTTCCCGTTTGATTCTCCGTTGTTGCAGCTACTTCAAGTGAATCCAGAGGAAGTGCTTATTGAGTCAACAGGGGTTATTGGTCACAGGATTAAAAAGGTTATAGTAATTTTGCATTACTTGTGTTTCTCACATTTACTATCTCTTACTTGTGTTTCTCACATTTACTATCTCAATAATGTTTTTAATGCTTTTGCAGAAAGAGCTTCTGGAAGCACTTCCAACACTTGTCAACTCGATGTCAGACTCTGTTGAACAGTAATCTTCTTTGTCTCTTTCAGCTCTTAGGTCGCATTCTCCACTTTCTATCTCATTCACTGGAAAACCAAATCAAATTTGATATATCAGGGCAGATTCTGCTGCTATAGCAATCACGACAACAGATCTTGTAAGCAAGAGCGTGGCAGTTGAATCACAGGTAGATTTAACAAACTGAGTTGCATTCTTTTGACCTGTAATCTCATATATGACATTGCTCAGGTTGGAGGAACCACAATTCGAGTTGGGGGTATGGCTAAAGGCTCCGGGATGATCCATCCAAATATGGCAACTATGTTAGGTGTATGTTCTTTAGCTACTGGCCTCAGTTCACATAGTCGTTGAGAACATACACACGTTGATGTTTGTCTTTCACAGGTCATCACAACGGACGCTCTTGTCGAAAGTGATATCTGGAGAAAGATGGTAAAGGTTGCAGTAAACCGAAGTTTCAACCAGATCACTGTAAGTTACACATTTAAAAAAATTAGCTCTTCATTTCCAGGCTATGATTAATGACAAGTATGGTCTTATAGGTAGATGGGGACACGAGTACTAACGACACAGTCATTGCTTTGGCGAGCGGGCTATCTGGATCACCTTTTATATCTTCTTTGAACTGTAAGGAAGCTACACAGCTTCAGGCATGCCTTGATGCGGTATGTATGTTCTTTACTATCTTTCTAACAGTTGTTCATAAGCTGGACTTAACATGGAAACTCTAAAACGTAATAACTGTTAGGTGATGCAAGGACTTGCTAAATCAATAGCTTGGGATGGTGAAGGCGCAACATGTCTCATTGAGGTTAGTGAAAAAAACGTTTTCTTCCAACTCTCTGATTGAAAACAGGCCTTAACGTATAAACACAAACCCACCAGGTAACAGTAAAAGGAACAGAAACTGAAGCTGAAGCAGCGAAGATTGCACGCTCAGTGGCTTCCTCTTCACTGGTCAAAGTATGAGATTAGAATTAGATATACATGAATGATGAAAGTGATCATGCTTCTTGTTTCGAACTAATATAGTAAACGTTTGCCGTTGATGGTTGTGACAGGCAGCTGTGTATGGGAGAGATCCGAACTGGGGACGCATAGCTGCAGCTGCCGGCTATGCCGGGGTTCCTTTTCAGATGGATAAGCTTAGGATATCACTCGGCGAGTTCTCACTCATGGAGAGTGGTCAACCCCTTCCTTTTGACAGGTCTATTATCTTTACAACTGATTTTGTCTCTCAATGGCGAAACGAAGTTCTTACATGAATGTTGAATGTACACAGGGATGGTGCCAGTGACTACCTCAAGCAAGCTGGCGAGGTTCATGGAACTGTTACAATCGATTTAACAGTAGGTGATGGTGCAGCCACCGGAAAGGCTTGGGGATGTGATCTTAGCTATGACTATGTCAAGATCAATGCTGAGTATACCTCCTGAGACTATTTTTGTGTTATGATCATAATTTATAAACTCAGTTTGCTTCAAATAAGATGCTGTCAGTTCAATAACAAGGTTCCAATAACAAGGTTCCATTGAGTTCTTCACACGCAACAAATTTCAACAAAAGCTTCACAATAGTGTTTAGGATCTCAACCATTACCCAAAAGAAAAGCTGTTTTCAAACTCAACAGGAAACACACACACACACAAAATGATTTGATTATTTTTAGACAAAAGAGGATAGCCAAGCTCGTAGATGCGAAGATCTGCTTGACTATTAGATGGAAATGCCGTTCAAGAAGAAGCTGCAACTATAGGCATCTGAGTAACCCAGTCAAATTTCTCGTAGCTGTGTTTGCGAGAAGCTTGCTTCTTGTTCTTGCCACTACGAGAGGAAGAGCTGTCTTTGTTCTTCTGTCCTTTCTTTCCGGTCTTCCTGTGGCTGTCTTTGTTCTTGGATTTCTGTTGCTGCTGCTGCTTCTTGTTTCTTGTGTGAGAGGCTATGGAGGGAGGAGGATCATACACGTCATCCGCCCATGAAACACTAGACTTCCTCAGTGACAAGCCATGCTTCTCCCGGCTGCCTTTTATGGCAGGGATCAGAACAACTGGTGCCTGTTGACAATTAAACAAACAGGTTAGAAAAGAGAGACGATCATGGAATACATCGTCTCTTATAGACAATCTTCAATTAAGTAGTAACCACATAAGGGAAACATCAATGTCCAAAGAGCCTAGGCAAAACAACTAACTAGTATAATCTTTCAAGCTCCAGGAGATGATACAAAACAAGTAACTAGTGGCAACAGAAAAGCATGAAAGCCCAGCTTATACAGATACTAATAGTCTTGCACACAGACAAGGAACAAACAGCAACACAATCTTGAGCTAACACAGGCTGTGACTTACAGTAGTAGTAAGGTTCTCATCCTTGTCTTCATCATCTGAACACTTGAGAGGTGAAGCTGATTCATCATCCCCAGTTTGGTTTATATAACCAGTTTCATCTCCATCAGACTCCTGAGATTCATCAGATCCAGTATGCGAGGAATGCATCGAGCCATTGGGACTCGAAACCGAGATCTCAAAGTCAGCACCTTTAAAATCCAACTTACCACAAACAGAGCTCATATCCAACTATAACTATAGTAACTGCACACCAACCAAGTTCAAAGTTATTACCAAGAAGTAACTGATCCTTCACAGAGACGACAAAAAGCTCATACCTTTATGGGTTGTAAACTTGCAAATCGATCAACGCCAAATAAAAAGGGAGAAACTTTCTTCTTGTTGAAGGTTAAACCGAGCTAGAAAAATCTCCAGGAAAAGGTATAAAGAGGATCGAAACGGTTAACTAAGATTACCACGCCAACGATTGGAAGACAAACCAGAATGACAAGGAGTCAACGAAGGAATCAAAAGGAGAAGGAGAAGCTTTGAGGGCACCGAAGGCATTATTATCTTATGCTCTTCGAAACCCTAATAACCCAAACGAAAAAAGCCCTAATTCTCTAATTTCGATTTCACAAAACGCAGAGATCTCAGAAACTTCGATGCGGGATGAAAGAGATAGGGAGGATGTTTCTCCGAGCAGCTTGATATAAACAAAACGAGAAGCGAAACCCTAAGATCGGATCATGGAAACCAGATTAAAATTTCAAAGGACGATGAAGCTAATTTGAGAAGACGACAACGAAGAAGAAGAAGAAATGATGGTGATTGATGTGGCGGCCTACTTTAGATGAAATCAGGACTGTACACGTGTCCCTCTATTATTACTTTTCTTATGGGCCGTGATATTTTATTTTTGGGTCTTTGAGACATGTTACACTTTAATGGGCCGAGAATAAATAATTTGCCCAAGGAAATAAATTGCACCAAAGCACCAAAGTGTTTGTTCTCGGCTCATTAGAGCATAACATGTCTGAAAGACCCAATATATAAAATAACAAGCCCCATAGAGAAAAGTCCGTATGCCGCATAGCTGTCTCCTAATTGATCTTATTTTTAGCTCTATCTCTGTTGCAGGCAATATTCCAGAGTATATTCTTCTTTTAATATTACAAAAGTTTTATACACGTTTATAAACTGATGAGTGATGATGACATTAAAAGTGGGCTTCTAAACTATTTCCTCCGTTTCATATTACTTGTCGTTTTAAGTTTATACACACATATTAATAAAACATATGATTTTGTATATTTTCAAAATAAAGACACAATTACCTATACACCTAACCATATTTCAACCAATAGAAAAATAAATTAGAGAATCTTATTAATAAATTTTGCATTAAAATTCTAAAACGACATTTATTTTGAAACGAAAAATTTTTCCCTACAACGACAACTAATATGAAATGGAGGGAGTATATACAATCAACATTTCAATGGGTCCACAACTAATCTGATCTTGACAGCTAATTGATTGATTGTCTGAATAATTAAAGATCTTGTCTGATTTGCTGACACGTTTGCATGTGTTTATTTTCCACGTGTGTGGCATGAGAATATTGACACTTTTTTTTTTTTTTTGGCTAAGAAGAGAATATTAACTCCTAATTTCCTAAATTGTTTTTCCAATTGGTGAAGAGCATGAAAATATTGACTACTACATAAAATTTTACACCAAATGGTCCACACCATATCAATTTTCAACTCTGTTAAATGTTTTATGTTCTATATACTGAAATCCATATTCAAGAAAAAATATTGTTTTCTATTTCCATAAGATGTTATAATATAACCAAGCATGATAACATAATGGTAAGAAGCGTTATTTTGAGATAAGACGTGAATCTGTCTGTCCAGATATTTTAAATTAAAATAAAATGTTATAATCTATACTGATTATATATATATATATATCTCAATTGTGATCAGCTTTTGGTTTAATTATTATAAGTTCACATTTATATTAATATTTTTGTACGTTCCAAAGTCCCAATAACTAAAAAGAGAACTATGCTTATAGTTTGCCGTAGTAGAACTAAATTGGAAAAACTTAGATTTTGCTTCCAGATATGCAATGCTTTTTTGTTGAAGATTGTCAATTGGTATTTTAGCAAAAAATAGATATATATACATATATTCAAGTGGTAGAGGTTGAGTTCAAGTTGTAAATGAATACTAATGGTTTTAAACGAGTAATACTTTACGGCTGGTTATCTCCCAAGTTTTCCTTTATTATTTTAGTTAACAGATAATGGTTCCACGGCTTCGTTTCTTTGCGTATATAAGTCAACACTGAGAGATGTTAGAATACCAAAACAGGAAAAGAAAAAGATATGACCATGATCATGAATAAGCCTGTGAACTACTTTGTGGTATTCTTTTGTTTTTTAATAATGTAGTTTTGTACCTTCCTTCCCTTTCTTATTTTTTAGTTTATCAAAGATTGATAAAATGTTACTAAAAAACAGGTTGATGCATTCACAGAGTCAGCTTTCAAAGGGAACCCAGCAGCAGTGTGCATTCTTGAAGAGAACCATGAGAGAGACGACGCATGGCTTCAGTCTCTAGCCGCAGAGTTTAACGTTTCTGAAACTTGTTTTGTGACTCCCATTACTGGTCATGATGCTCGCTTCCGTCTCCGGTGGTTTACCCCTTCACTCGAGGTTTCGCAAATTTTGACTTCATTTCTTTTGAGGTTGATTGAATTGGACTGTTGAATGTTTTTTTTTTTTTTTTTAACCAAACTGTTGAATGTTTTGACAGAAAAAATAATCTCGAATTCGCGAGTACGACTCTAGAGTTAGACTTATTATTTCCATTGGAAGGTTTTTAGAAAGAGGTTCTTAGCGGAAGTTCAGAACCAGTTCTTAACTTTAACAAAGAAAAAGTTAAGAATCGGCTTTTAATTTTTTATTTAAAACCGGTTTTTTAATTTTTTATTTATTAAAGTTAAGAATCAATTATTAATTTTTGCTAAGAACCCATTCCTAAGAACCCTAATGGACATGCTCTAAGAAACTAAGTCAAATATTTTATACCAAAACTAATTAATAAATGTACAATACTTTAGAAACGTTCAAAATCTTCCCTTGACAGTAAGTCATATATATATGGACAAATCCTTTAGATAGCACAAAAAATTATGATAAAAATATCACAAAAGAAAAAAAGTTCTAAAATATCAGTATTTCAAAAGTAAAAAAAAAACTAAATAACTCTAAATTCTAAACCCTTATTATAACCCTATCTTGTAGATACTAAATCTTAATTTCTAATTATTAATCGAAACCCAAATATAAAAGAAAAATATCTTTTTAATTAATGCTATTTTAATTTTGTTCATTTATGTGCTATTTTGGAATAAAAATGTTTTATAAATGATAGCCTAATGAATTTCTCTATATTTTATATTCATAGGAGGACTCTGTTGATATGTAACATTTGTTTGTCCTTTTATATTGGTTATCCCTAATAGTTGGATTAATTCGGAAGTGTAATAATTATACTAGGGGTTATTTAAAATTCGTTCACTAATTTGTAGATGGATCTTTGTGGTCATGGAACATTGGCGTCTGCTTATACCCTCTTCTCAAACGGTTTGGTTGATTCAGACAAGGTCGAGTTTGTAACACAATCAGGTATTCTTACAGCCAAGCGGGTTCAAGACACTTCAGTTAAAGGAGGATCGTTCTTGGTCGAAATGAACTTCCCTGTGATTCCAACTTGTGAGTTATACAACTCAAGTGACATCAAGTCCATGTTTTCTAAAGCCTTGAACGGAGCTACCATTGTTGATGTCCGAGGAACCACGAAGTCCATAAATGATAAATATATCTCAGACGAGGCCTTCTTCAATGGAGATGCCAAAGCTAGCTCAAGCGATAAAATTGTTGTATGTGTTATTAAAAAAAAACACTTCCTTATATTTTTTGAGAAATATCTTCAAAAGCACTAAAATAAATGATTTTTTTTTTTGTTTTGCTCTCATATACAAAACCGATGATTATCTTTATTCATGTGGTTACAGGTTGAGCTTCCATCTTGGGAAGCTGTCACTGAACTAAAGCCAAACATGGATGAAATTTCAAAATGTCCCGGAAAATTGATCATTGTTACAGCTGCTGCTCCTGAAGGATCTGCGTATGATTTCTGCAGTCGGTTCTTTTCCCCCAGATTAGGAGTGGATGAGGTTTAAAATTCTTCATCATCTTACCAAAACCGGTTTAATAATTTTGTGGATAAAAAAACAATTCTGCCTTTAAAACTAACAATGATTTAATGTCTTTAATAATTATTTTTATAAGAAAATATTATAAGTAATTTTTCATAAAATTTGTGATGAAAAAACTATTCACATAAATATTATTTTTTGGATTCTTTTCTATTATATTTTTTTTTGTATAAAACCGTACATTTTTATAAAAAATCGAGCTCTTACTTAGAAGTTGGGGAAGAAGCAGAGAGTTTGTCTTCCTACATCTTAATTTGTGTAGGCCAACCAAACACAAGAAGTCTTTGTAACTTAACATCATTTTGTTTGGCTCTTTGTTCCTTCAGGACCCTGTTTGTGGAAGTGCACATTGTCCATTAGCACATTACTGGAGCCTCAAGATGAACAAGTGTGATTTCGTCGCTTACTCGGTGATTCCTTTCTCTCAAACTTTAATTAACTTTTTGAAAGCTAAGAAGGAACAAACAGTTTACAAATAAGTTGTATTCTCAGGCTTCACGTAGGAGTGGATCACTGAAGGTTCGTTATGATAAGGAGAAGCAGAGAGTTTTTCTCACTGGAAAAGCTGTGACTGTGATGAAAGGCTCTATTCTAGCGTAATCTTGATTTGGGGATATGGAAGCACAAGTTTATCAAGTTGTCTCAATAAATGATGAAATCATATCTATGATCATCCTTTTTATCCATAATAAACAAATAGGTTCACATGAAATGTATTCATATGTTTTCTGTGTTCATGTTGGATTAGTGAACTTACATGTAATTCTCATTAGTCAATAATCAAAAATAAGTTTGTGTTTCATTCATAGTTTCTAGATACTTGTCAAGCACGTGAATATTAAATATGGGCATACTGAAAGTCATGTATGGTAGGGCTAAGTGGCTAACAACAATGTTTGGATTAATAGAGAACTAAACTGCGCCGTGTATACAATATCACAACGGTCAAGATCTAGCTTCCAACCGGGAGCATGTGGTCAAGTGGTAAGGGGAAGAGTTTGGAATGTCACCACATTTCAAGTTCGATTCATCTGCCATACGAAACTAAGTCACATTTTTCTGGTCAATTATACACGGATATGGATTGCATTTCTCGCCTGGGTTTATCCGTGGGCTGCACTTCCCACCCAGAGATTAAGTATGTGTCTTTAATAGATATGGGTTTAACCATATTAGTGAACTTACATGTAATTCTCATTAGTCAATAATCAAAAATAAGTTTGTGTTTCATTCATAGTTTCTAGATACTTGTCAAGCACGTGAATATTAAATATGGGCATACTGAAAGTCATGTATGGTAGGGCTAAGTGGCTAACAACAATGTTTGGATTAATAGAGAACTAAACTGCGCCGTGTATACAATATCACAACTGTCAAGATCTAGCTTCCAACCGGGAGCATGTGGTCAAGTGGTAAGGGGAAGAGTTTGGAATGTCACCACATTTCAAGTTCGATTCATCTGCCATACGAAACTAAGTCACATTTTCTGGTCAATTATACACGGATATGGATTGCATTTCTCGCCTGGGTTTATCCGTGGGCTGCACTTCCCACCCAGAGATTAAGTATGTGTCTTTAATAGATATGAGTTTAACCCTTTTAATTTTTTTAAAAAAGATCTAGCTTCCCTCTCTCCCTTCTCCCATTTCAGTGGATATTTAATTTTATTTTTTTCCAAATGACTTGCAGATAATGTATCAACGATCTCCTTTGCTTTAGTCTTTACTTCAATAGTCTTGTCATGTTGTACACGTAGGGGTTATAGAGCGACCAACTTGTAGAGGACGTTAAGTTTTTACACTTAATCCCAGCTCATTTACCTTAATGCATTATGGTTTTCTACAACAATTTAGTGTGGGCATATGATAAATTATCACTCAGAATCTTTTGTCTTGCTCTTGCAGCCACAAACAATCAATATCAACTAAAATCATAAGGTTTAGGGTTTAGATTTTTCTTATCTATGACATTATTGCTTTTACATTTCTTTTAGTTTAGTCCTTATCTTACTCTTAATGAATGTGTCTGACGCATATTACCATTTCCTTTTTATTCTGTTTTGTCAAAATGTAATTCAAATATAACAAAACGTCATGGTCACCAACTCACCATCACCATCATATCCGAATCTGCCCCTCTTGGCGGTGTCACTCGATACGAATTACTTTTGAACTACCAAACAAAAAAGTGCAATTGGAGTATTCGGTCATTATTTGAGGTAGCTAAGTGAGAGCCGGGTCCATTTTGTACTTTCATTTTCTTTTGAATTTATTGATTTCTAATCTATTGGAAAAGGTGAAAAGGAGACAAATGGGAGGGACCGGGTCAAGTTTTGTAGCCAAATGAGAGAGCCTGCCGGGTCAGCTATTGTAGCCATATGGGAGGGACCGGGTCAATTATTGTAGCTCAAGTGTCATTTGCTTACACACTGTATATCGTCTAATAAAATTTTAATTTATAAATTAGTATAAATATAAATTTAAAAATGGAGAAGCTTTTGCCGACTCTGTTACTGTCGATTTATGGTAATGGTAAAAACCTACACAAAGTATTTTTAAAAACTGAAAAATTTTCTCTTAAAATAAGGAAAACAATGTGGATAAAAATACATTTTGAAGATCCGAGGTCAAGCACCATCAAAGAAAGGAACTAGTTAACCTAATTTAAAATAGTTGGTCTGGGAAGATTAGGGATCTATGTACATAATTTGTTGATTAAAAGAAAATATAAATTAAAGCTGACATTGTATAAGGGACCCTGATAATAAATAAATACATTGTCGATTTAAACACGCCATCGGTAAAGTAGACATAATATATTAAATTTTGATTCAATTTATTATTTGTTTTTATTCAAACAAAAAAAAATATAGATATTTATAATTCTATGAAACAAATAAATAATAATATGCAATATCCGTAAGAATCAAAACAAATCATAAATACAAATAGTTTTAGAAACATATATCTAATTTGATCTATTATATACATGTATATATATATTTAAAGAATTATATATATAATTCTAAATCTATTTTATGTAGTTTTATAATATTTTATATATTAAATCTATTATATTAGTTATTAGAATGTTAAAGATAAATAACTATTATTTTAAATAAAATATTTTTTTACAAAATTTATTTTTATTTATACATATCAAATTAGATATTCAATTAATTTTTTTTCTCGATATCCAAATAACTACGAATCAAATCAGATTAGATAATAAATTATTGAGAGATCACAAATACTTCTAAAATTCCGATATTTTACCTTTACCTATCCCTAGACGTCTAATGTAATTAGTTAGCCATCAAAATTGCAGAGTTTTTTTTAAGACCATAAGTTAATCGAAAAATAGTTAATTCATTGTAATAGTTGAAAACATATTTGAGTAATATTCATTTTAATTAAGCACTCTTTAAAAAAAAATTTATGCCACAAAGTCGTCATCAGCACACTGTAATTAAATTACTACTTTCAATATACATCTTTATACTGTTTCATCAAAATGTAATATAATACTAAACACGAAGTTTTATGAAATCTGAATGAGCTCTTCTCATAATCTTTGACGAATCTCGTGCCATGACTGAATACTATTATTTATTAAAAAGATTATGGGTGGTGACTGGTGTTAACAGATAAGTAGTAGAGTTATGAGTTATGACTGATGAAGAACGCACCCAAGAAATGAAGCAACATGGAGCAGCGATAAGACTGATGATGTCTAAGTCGTGTTATACCAGTTTTTCTTTTTTGACTAAGATGTTAATACCAATATTATAACCAGTCACCAACTACTTCTACGTCATTTGGATCGGTTCTCCACATCGCACACTCCACACCGTACATGAAATTAATTATGTTTACTTTTCAATGTGCAATATTTTGGTCTCTCATGTATTTTCCAGTATATAGATATCTAAGGCAATCTTTGTCGGTCAGTGTGTATTTTACGAAGATCATGACTCATGAGTACTAACAGCAGGAAAAAAAAGCTAATTCAAAAGGTCCTGATTTCTTTGGAAGAAAGTATGTGTTTATGACTCATAACTTTGATGATGGTTAATAACAAACACAAATTATAAAACGTTACGTGAGTTGGTTATAGTATAAATAGTAATTTCGATTTGGTTTTACGTGAGTTGGTTATAGTATAATTAGTAATTTCGATTTGGTTTTGGAAACATGTTAGAATAATATTCAATTTTTAATCGCATTGGTTTTAACTTTTAAATTCATTTACTGGGTTTTAGCTTTGTCCCTATTGATCCAAAGAATATAAGTAACTATCAAAACAAACTCTAAACAGTCACTATTTTCGATAATAATTAACAGGAAAACATTTTTCATTATTAAATTTTTTAAAATCAAATAACACTTGGAACAAGATTATATAACATGGTTTAGAGTTTATAGAAACGTATGGATTTCTATCCAAAATATATTAGTAAAACACATATAAATAAAATTTTAATTTTGTATGAAGATACAAAATAAAATAGGGATTTTTGCAAGTGCATGAATTCCACACAAATTTTATCTGTCCTTATGCGAGTGTGAAAGACATTATTGTTGACAATTGTCTATTGCCACTCTCGAAATGTGAAAGACATTATTCTTGACCATTTTTTTTTTGTAACACAGACATAATTCTTGACTTGTTTAGAAATTAGGAAGTCATCCGCTGGACTCTTTGTTGACAACTTTTTTTTTTTTTTTTCTGGATGTTCTTAACATCAAATGTGGTCATATATCCGAGAGCATGTAGCATGCCAAAAGAAAAAAATAACATCATTAAACTACAAATATAATGTTTTTAAGACCCTTTTTACGAAAACAATGCATTTTAGGCGAATTTACATGAACTGTTAATTGATATGACTAGCTTAGAAACAACTTTCTTTTACTTTCGTAACTAAGTTTGTTAATATCAAGAAAATGAATCAAACGAGAGAACATTGATACAACGTAACGTGCGTTGAACAAATATATGAGTCCACAGCATCATAACTATTTTGTCTAATTTGTTATGTATGTGAAGATCATAGACAAATTTACTCAAAAATCATATACAAATTGTTTCAATCGGTTATACAAATTATTAAGTTAACAATTAGAAAATGTTTCGATAAACAGTTACGTGTATGAAAAGATATTCTCCGTGATAAATAAAATATTATAAGAAAATTATGTTTTATGCATTATAAAATTTTAAAATACTAAAACAAAATAATTTTAGTTTATTTTATATAAGGTTTCATATATTTCAGAACCCGATATCCTCATACATGTATACATTTTTCACATCACATCATCTATCTTTACCCTATATAAGAAAGATGATAACCAAGGAAATCATAACCACTTGTTCAAAAATATATATATTGCTCCTACTTTTATCTTCCAAATCTTCCTCCTACTATTAAGATATAATCAGACCAAAGAGATTGCTATTTCTTTTCTTTGGTTAAAAAGATTGTTATTAAGATGGAGGAAGTGAACAAGATGAGTTGTATGAAGAAGGCAATGCCATTCATTTTAGTGATATTATTACAAGTAGGGCTAGCAGGAATGGATATTCTCACAAAGGCTGTTCTAAATGAAGGCATGAGCAATTATGTCCTTGTGGTTTACCGTCATGGTGTTGCTGCCATCATTATGGCCCCTTTTGCTCTCTACTTCGACAAGTACTTTCTATATCCCTTTCTTTCTCAGAACATAATTCAATGTTTGGTTTAGTTTGAAGACTATGATCAATTGTTTATTCATATTTGTGTCTGTAATATATAACGCAAAAGTGATCGTTGTGTAAACCAACTTTGCCTGTAGTTTTGATTCATATTAGTAATCGAGTCTGCATTACTATATCTATTCTTCAGCAAAAATATTTATTTTTTTGAGCAAAAATAGAAGTAAAAATAAAGAAAAAATAATCTTTTTGCTGAAGAATAGATATAGTGATGCAGGCTCGATTTATTAAATACATAAAAATCATAATATATAATGATATTGAGTTTTTTATTGGGTGGTGCTCGGATGTTTAGTGTCTTGAAAGGATGAAAGTATATAAAAAAAAGATAAGTGAGGTTTTCCACGTAAATATGACAACAAAGGTTCACTCGTATGTTAATAGTCCAAAATGTTTGTAAGGGTTATATATATTGATTTTCAGTGGTTTCTGGGTGTCATGCATGCATTGTACTTTACATAGTTTTACACAGTGTTTTTCTTTGCAAAAAATATATATGAATTCAACATTTAGTACTTAGTCAAAAAACGATCAAATGTTTTACCCAATTTTGAAATTTTTAATTGAATATATTTTCTGTACGTCAACTAATTGAATATATTTAGTTATATGATTCTCAAATGTTTTTCTTACTTTGTTGACAACTTGACAACGGTTCTAATATGAGCACAAGCCCATAATAAAGACAAGAAATGATGATGATGTATTTATTGGTTAAATTGGTAAATACAACAGGATGGCGAGACCTAAGATGACACCAACGATATTTTTCAAGATAACCCTCCTTGGCTTATTCGAGTAAATAAATTATATTTTTCTCCACTTTTCTACAATCCTCTCTCTATCAATTTTTCTTTAATTCTGATTTAATTTTCAATTTGCTTTTTGTAATTTTGTGAATGTAACAGACCAGTAATAGACCAAAACTTATTTTGTCTGGGGATGAAATACACGACAGCTACCTTTGCAACCGCCTTGTACAACACACTACCAGCAGTCACTTTCATCCTCGCCTTAATAGTTAGGCTCGAAAAAGTTAAGGTTCGGAGTATGAGGAGCGCCAGTAAGGTACTTGGGACAATGGTTTCAGTTGGAGGAACCATGATTATGACACTTGTCAAAGGTCCAGCTCTCGACCTATTTTGGACCAAAGGACCCTCTAAGCAGAACACAACCGGGACCGATATTCACAGTTCCATCAAAGGCGCAGTTTTGGTCACAATTGGTTGTTTCAGCTACGCATGTTTCTTTATTCTCTATGTAAGGCCTTTATTTATATACATAATTTAGAAATGAGAAAATATCATAGGATAGTCTTAATTTTTTTTTATCACAAATATAACTTCTAAGGATTAAAATGACCAAAATGTTTCATTAAAAAGATAAATATATATTTATATCTCTAGGATTAACTAATCTAAAATTATGTTTTAAAGTTAAGGGGTGAAATTTTGGGATTAAAGTTTAAATTTTTTAAAAATAAAAAATAAAAAATTGAAAATATTTTTCTTTTAAAATAGTTTCAAAAAGTATTTTTGAATTTCAAAAATAAAATTTTTGTTTTCAAAAAAATAATTTTAATGAAAAATTTTGAATTTGAAAACATATAACTCAAAACTATAAAAAATACTTTTTTATTTTTATATTATTTTTATTTATTTATTTGTATTTATATATCTGGTTGTAAGAGTATTTCAGCTCTTTAATGAAATATTTTGATCATTTTTTTCACAAATTTTTTTTTGTGACAAAAGCTATATTTGAGAGAATGACCCTTTAGAAAATACACTGATAAATCGATTTTGATTATGAATTTTAAATCGATTTTGATTATGAATCAAATGATTTTCAGGCGATCACGTTGAAGACTTACCCCACCGAGCTCTCACTTACAGCATGGATATGCCTAATGGGGACAATAGAAGGAGCAGCTGTGGCATTAGTCATGGAGAGAGGAAATCCTGCTGCATGGGCCATTGGTTGGGATAACAAACTTCTTACCGTCATTTATAGTGTAAGATTATAAGACATGCATGCACACTTGTAGGCTACGTACATCTCATAGTAATTTAAATTGCCTGGAACGTAAAATGCATGCAGGGGATAGTGTGTTCAGCGCTTGGTTATTACATTGGAGGACTGGTGATGAAAACTCGAGGTCCTGTGTTTGTAACAGCTTTTAGCCCTCTTTGTATGATCGTAGTAGCGTTTATGTCGAGCATCATCTTTGCTGAACAGATGTATCTTGGAAGGTAAGTAAAAATACATCAAATTTAGCCATGCACTTAAAATAAATAATCAAGATTGAAATGAGTGTAATGAAACAATCTTGTTTTTTTTGATAGGGCTCTTGGTGCGGCGGTTATATGTGCAGGATTATACCTTGTGATCTGGGGTAAAGGAAAAGATTACAAAGATGCTTCCACGAACCCATCACAAACAAAACTAGAATTAAGTGGTAATGAGAAAAACAGTGTTGGTCATGAAATCATCACTATCAGAAAGGAAGGAGAACAAAGAACAGTTGTAGAAACAGTCTAGCTCAAACATTATGAATACAAATGTATTATATATATGGAGTCAAAACGAATATCAGTTTCTTTGTTACCCACTATGTTTCAAAGCAACTGTACAATGGAATTGCTAACTACTGTTGGGGAATAACTCTCAGATGGAAAAATAAACAAATGAAGAAACCCTTGGATTTATGTAACACGAAATGAAGATTATCATTAGTGTATTAATAACAATAACGGATTTTCATAAGTTATGATTCTTTTGAAAATTAATAGTTTTAGTTTCCTTGCTTATTCACTACTTTTTGGAAGTTATAACATATTAAAAATAGTAAAATCCTATTACAATGAGGCACAATTATATTGTTGCCACTATCTCTGTCCAAGAAAAGAGGTTGCATTATAACTCAAGTCGTTAAATTTAACATCACAACTTTTGATGCTTGTAGTTAAACTATGCACCTCCCAAGTCAGGCGAGGGCCCATATATATTAACGGCCCGTTTACACCACAACATAAAGAAACCTTCTCGACGAATTATAATTTTTTCTTAGTTCCATTATGATTCCTTCTTTTCTATGTTCTAGTTTTACCATGTTTTTCTTACTTCTATTATGATTAGTTAGCAATTCTTATCAACTAACTATGATTCCTTCTTCTTTTTTTTTTAAATATTTTCTTTTTACTATGAATAGACATTAGGAATTGGATCCATAACATTGAGCAGGAGGACATCTGATAATGTCAATAAGATTCTAGTGGGGGACAAGGCTGATATGGAAGAAATCGAAAGAGTATTTATACCTCCCCCCCCCTCCATGTTTGGTACTACGTACTTAATTTTCCACGTGATTTTTTGTAAAGATGTCACCGTATTTCTTATTCCTAGGCTGTGCCTAATTCCAAGGGCCAAGCTCTTGCAGATGAATATGGAATCATGCTCTTGCTTTATCATGCGGTACTTGCAACCAGCTTCTAGAGGACGTAAGTTTTACTCCATATAATTCTTGGAATATCAACTATATCTTCGTACTGTCTCTTAATTAAAAGTAAATTATTAAACTAACTTCTAGAGTTAAGTTTGACTCAGGATAAGTCTTAATATCAACTATATATTTACTGTCTTGAAAAATAAATTATTACGTAATTAAAAATATTTATCTCTTGATATTATTTACATGTAATATTGTTCTAAAACTATACGGGTCCTTCTAATCCTTGCTGATGCCCAAAAGTATAAGCAAATATAGTTTATAGGAACCATATCTCCATAACTCTTACTATCAAATGTGACTGACTCATATCTTCATATCTAAGTTATTTGAAACCATACTACAGGTTGGGATTGTTGATACTTCTTTCGGTATGTGATTGGAAATGAATTGCACATCTCCGGATATATGTAATGGGTTCACCTATTACTTTTTGTCACAATGTATATATAATTCCTACTCTCTGCTTTATAGTTTCCAGATCAAGACGTACTTGCATCTCCTAATCCTCCTTTATTCTGATTCTATATATGAAAAAGCTATGCAAGTGTGGTTCGGTAGTAGATAAATTTTTTTTCTTAAATAAAATGATTTTCAGTTTCTAAATTGTTTAGTCTTAAACCATAGATGCATTTATTGTAAAAAAAATTGATATGAATAAATTTAATATTCATTCAAAAAAAAAATCATTATCATAATTTATTTTCGAACAGTATTCATTTTCTTTTTATTCTGTTTTATGAAAAAAAGTAAATAAATTCAATAATCAATGCGAATAAACCAATTATAATCTATCTTTAAAAGAAGTTCGAGTAAAATATGAACGAGCTTTTCTTATGTTTAGTGCTACAACATAATATATGAAGAATATCTCGTGTCATGATTAGAACTCTTCATTATTGATAAAATTACGATAATGCGTGGTGATTATAGATAGGGCAAAAGAAGCATGGATGTTATTTAAATCTGATGAAGAACGCACCGAAGAAATAAAGCTGCAAGTGGTGATAATAAGACATGTCTGAGTCGACTTACACCGTTTTTATATCGACAGACACACTCCAATGTAATGTTCCCACCAGTCACCACCAACTACTTCATTTTAGATCTGTTCTCCATATCTCACACATCTTCGTCTTCTCTCACCTTTCTAATTAGTAAAATTTAGCATTTTTCTAACTTCATCTCTCATCTCCCTCATCTTTTGGATTATAATATTAAGTAAATTCATTTGGAAACTAGTTTCTTTAGTGTTTAATCTTTCAACAATATTATTATACTCCCTCTGTTTTTAATTGTATGTAGTTTTAGTAAAAAAAAATTGTTTCATAATATAAGTAGTTTACATATTTCAATGTACTTTTTTATTTATTGGATATTGTGTAACCAATGAAATAATGTTAGATTTTTTATAATTGGTTGAATTAGTTGATTAAATGATATTTTTTTAAAAGTAACAACTTTCTAAATATTTGTGCTTTTAAACAAAATTACTTACAATTAAAAACAGAGAGAATATATAATAACTATGAGAATATAGGAGAGAGTATTCTCTAGACTTCTCCTGATATTATAAAGAGAAGATTTGAGTAAACTCAAAGTCAATCTCATATTCCCCCTGTTTTAGAAATGATGTCAATGTTTTTGTATACTGATTAAAGAATTACTATCTTTTATTCAATTTATCTAGTTTGCATAAAAATATTAATTACTATAGATAATTTAATTAATAAAAAATATAATGAAGAATATAAATGGTCACATACACAAAACAACATTTAGTTTTGTATAAAACTTGAGAACATCACTTTAACTAAAACAAACAAAAAAATTTAAAACATTAATTAAAATGAAACATAATGAGTTAAGTTATTATCTCCATAGCTGAAACACAGCTACCATCAGCATATTTCTGGCTTTCCTATGTATATCTTCGCATGTCCTATATATTACATATTATTAAAACATGAGATGGGATATTTCTAATGATATTCAAGAAAATAAATAACACAACTCCCCTAAATAGAAGTTCATAAATTTGTTTTTTGAAAGAACACAAAACTTATAATCCTCGTATAATTTCGGATAAAGAGAAATTATTTAAAGAAAAGACAATACCCATATGTATTAAAATGAGGACCGCCCAAAGCATTAACACACAATAATGCTGAGAAAAAGCATTAATAGACAATAATGCGAAAGAAACAAGTTAAAAAGAAAAGGAGCAATATATATGGAAGCTTGATCATAAGAAGACGATCGTTGCGTCTTTTCGTTTGTTGTATCTTTGACCATATAAATCAATGGATCCCATTATTCACTTTTTTTCTTTCGATGACTACATTCAATATGCGGTTTCGTTACTTTCGTATCGTACGTCCACATATATCTAGTAGATATTATAGACTTTACACATGTGTGGTTAATTTGGTGCACTTTACATTAATAGAACTTTTAACCTCATATTAGATCATCCGGATTTTTGTACAAAACACTAGAATATAGATGAAAATAAAGTATAAAATTGTTGGAAAGAAGAGGTTCACCAAAATCATACTACTAAAGTAAAGTTTTAATAATAGAAGCGATCAATAAAATGTTCTTTGAAATAATTGCAGTTAATCCATCCTCAATCTCTTGTCTTTTTTTAAAGGAAAAAAAAATCAGTGCACCACAATTAATCTTACTTTTGTCAGCCCGAAAGGGAAAGAAGATGTCTATTTAAAACCACCAATGTTATCTTGCACGTCTCCTATTGGCTCTTACAAAGCAAATCACGTTAAGGTTTTGTTCTAACTGAAATTATAATTATGTGAATAAGATTTGTTTCATATGCATATGTCACATTTATGTAATATTATATATTATATAAATTAGCGGATATACAGTAAGTAACATGTATATAACATATAGTATTAATTAGGGCTGGGCATTTTATCCGTTAAATTTGATTCGATTCGTTATTCGTTTCGATTCGATCCGAAAATTTCGAATATCCGTAACCTTTCGAAGCAAAGCAAATACTAAAAATCGATATCCGTTAAAATCGAAGCAAATCACAAATATTAAAATTTTGGAAAGCGAATATCCGCTCCGATCCGGTAATGTATAAATACATGTATATCTTGATTATATTTAAAGTTTTAAATGTATAAAATTATAAAATTATAATTATTCTACATATGATTTGATAAATTTTATTTATATTATTACTTATATAAAAGTATTACATAAAAAGAGGAGAAAAAAATTATGAAAATTATAACTTTTTCTTAAGTTTTGTGCTATTATGATTATTAACAAAGTTTAAAAAAATTACAAAATATGTATATTCATTAATTTTTTTTTAATTTTAGTTTATATATTATACTAAAGAAATACTTTACAAAACAAATTTGTATCAAATTTTTAAAATTATTTGTATAAATCAAAACGGATAAGATATCCGTAAGTATTCGTAAATATCCGCAAATATTTATTTATTTTCCGGATATCCGTTTTTCAGGATATCCGTATTTTTCCGAAGCAAAGCAAATCAAAAAATTAGATATCCGTAACATACAAAGCAAATCACAAATACCTTCAAAAACCCGGATATCCGATCCGTGCACAGCCCTAGTATTAATGTATGTGTGGCTTCACTCAACGTTGAAAGAGTCCATTCTTTTCAACTAGAAAATTTAGACCCAGTGAAGAAATAAGTGACGTCATTTCATTAACATATTTCCATTTTTTTATCGTTGACTAATAAAAAGATAATTACGAGTGACTTTGGGATAAGCTTATTTTTATGTTGAGTTATTTGCTTTATGATTTTAACTAATTTACAAAATTATATACTTAGAGATTTTATCGTTTGGGGTGATCTTTTTATAAGAGAGTGATCAGCTACATAGGGCACGTGGTGAATCGAACCAACAGAGCAAACTCTAGGACAAGGCGACCCCCAATTTTTTCTTATGTGTACTGGTTATTTAGATCATTCTATATAGATCATTCTAAATTAGTACTAGAAATGTGTGTACTGTTTATTTAGATCATTCTATATACATATTCATCTGCCAAGTGTAAAATAATGAATCAAAAACATTTTAGTGATAAATAACCGGTCCTTCTTCTTTTTCTTTTGATTTATATGCCCTTCCCTTTTAGAAAACAAAACTATATGCAAATAAAATAATGAAAAGTGATTCCACCAGAAACTAATTAAGTGGCAAAGTGGGAACAGTGCAAAGGACCCAAAATATTGGCAATTATACGCACTTACGTAAATGAATATTCCATGAACTATTATAAATAGAAATAACTTGATAGAAAAGCAAAAATCTAACCAGTAGTCATTCTACCCAACAGTTTCGATATATCGTGACTCATTAATCATTTACATAGTTTATACTTTTATAGTATAAAGTATTAGAAAGAACTCGATGCATCAACCCCTCCCCTGGAGTTAGGCGACCTTGCATTAACTATCGAAACTCCGCAAAAATTTCCAATACGGAAAATAAATTTCAACATAATTAGAAAAGTAAATACCAGTGTAACCAATTAAATTTCTATTTTGTTTATTTCTAAATAAACAAACAAACATTACTATTGATTAAAGCATTATTGCCTTTACGTCAACAACGGCTTTATTTTTATCTTTTTTGAAACACAACTAATTTTCGTTACAAATTAAACATTCAGGTTACATCATAAGAGGGGAGTTAAAATTAACTCTACAAACATTATGATTAGATCCTAAAACAACATGCAAAGGATGGCTTTATGTTGATAAAACCAACCGTTGATTTTTTTGAGGAAGACATGTATGGTAATTGACATGACTATGGGTATATAGTGAAGAACCAAATGTCTACTTCCATAATTATACGTTGTTAGAGAATATTGATACAACTTTCGTTCGAGTTCGATCAAATATGGGAATCCACAGCACTAAGCTATTTTGTTTATTTGTTAGGCTATGTGAAAATCAAATACGTATTCTCCAATGTGTAGATTGACTGTTTTGTGCATCCTTTTTGGTTCTAGTTGATAAGATAGAGATATAGCCCCCATAAATTCAGGGTAGGGTATACAACTTTATACACATACTTATATAATAAATATTTACACTAAGGGCATTTTTATCAAAATCTCTTAAATGAGTCTCTTGCACTGTTCGCAGGCCTCACTGACATGTGGGATCCGTGAACAGTGCAAGAGACGGTTTTAAAAATTCTTAAATAAGAACCGTCTCTTGTACTGTTCACGGGTCCCACTGACACGTGTCGATCCGTGATTGGTTTGATTTTTTTTTATTTTTTTTTTGAAAAATCAGAAAAAGTAAAAAATAAATAAAAATAAAATAAAGTAAGAACCACCGGTTGTGGAATAAAGATGCTCTAACATTGAGAGAGAAGAATAATCACATCACATCCTTTATCTTTGGCCCTATATAAAGAGAGATAACCAAGACAATCATAACAAATTATTCAACTGAAACAAACCTCATCATATCTCTATTGCTACTACTCTCAAATATAATCAAATCAGAGAAAGAGGGAGATTGTCGATCTTAAGTTAGTAGCTAGGATGGAGGAAGTAAAGAAGAGGGATTGTATGGAGAAGGCAAGGCCATTCATTTCAATGGTATTGTTGCAAGTAGGGCTAGCAGGAATGGACATTCTCTCAAAAGCCGTCTTAAACAAAGGCATGAGCAATTACGTCCTTGTTGTTTACCGTCATGCCGTTGCTACCGTGGTTATGGCCCCGTTTGCCTTATATTTCGACAAGTACTCTCTACTTTCCCTTCTTTAGAATAGTTTATTTGACAAACATAGTTCAACTTTTGGTTTGTAGTTTCAAGACCATGATAGTAGAATATCATTTAGTTTATCTATTTTGGAAATCGAAATTGCATTACCAAAGTCTTTAACGTTTTTGTTTCCATGTTTGATACCTATTAATCATATTATAAGTGAAAAACGCACACACAAATGTGGAGAAGCAAACAATTGTGACTTTGATCAACAAAACGGATTCTATATTAAATTATGAAACAATTGTTATCCATCCGTTTTTAATAATTTTTTTTTTTTGTGTGTGGGTTATGCATAGACGTGTTTAGTTTATTGAAAGGAAGAAAGTAGCAAAAAGAAATATTGAGGCTTGTGACGTAGTTATACGATAAGAAGGGGTCAGTCATATGTTAAAGGACAAAACACTTTGTAACGATTCTATCTTTTGTTTTCTGTGGCTTCTGTCACTGTCATTCATTGAAGAGTATTTCACATTTCTAATGTGCAACTTTCTGGTTGAAAAATAAGTGTATTTTCGGTTGAGAATTTATTTGTCCTTTGTAATGTATTTGATGGTTATAATGTGAAAAAAAAAACAGGAAGGTGAGACCTAAGATGACCTTAATGATATTCTTCAAGATCACACTTCTTGGTTTACTTGAGTAATATTTCATTTTATTCATCTTCATTCCTCCCACACGTCTCTTCTATTACTTGAGACTGATTTTTTTTTTTCTATCATGTGTCTTTGAAATATAATAGGCCAGTGATCGATCAAAACTTATACTACCTGGGGATGAAATATACAACTGCTACATTTGCAACCGCCATGTACAATGTCCTACCCGCAATAACTTTCGTCCTTGCCTATATATTTGGGCTTGAAAGAGTGAAACTACGGTGCATCAGGAGCGCCTGTAAGGTGATTGGGACATTGGCTACAGTTGGAGGAGCCATGATCATGACTCTTGTGAAAGGTCCTGTTCTAGACCTCTTCTGGACCAAAGGAGCCTCCACACAAAACACAGATGGGACCGATATTCACAGTGCTATCAAAGGCGCAGTTTTGGTCACAATTGGTTGTTTCAGCTATGCATGTTTCATGATTCTTCAGGTTAGACGAATTTTTATGTAAAATAAGATATTTATTGATATATTTTGACGATAAATCATTTTTTTCCAGGCTGTCACGTTGAGGACTTATCCAGCTGAACTCTCACTCACAGCATTGATATGTTTGATGGGAACAATAGAAGGAACTGCCGTGGCACTAGTGATGGAGAAAGGTAACCCTGGCGCTTGGGCCATTGGTTGGGACACTAAACTTCTAACATCTACCTACAGTGTAAGAGCATCTTTATCCCATGAAATCTATTTGGGATTCTTATTTTTTTTTGTCTGATGTAAAAAAAACGAACCAATCGCGGGCCGTCACGTATTAATAGGGTCCGGAAACAATGCATGCAATCCACTTAAATCGGTTCTTATTTAGGGCTTTAAGTAACAGTTTTTTTTTGTGGGGCCTACACTAAAAACCCACGATAAACACACGCTTTGTTGATGCTCTAAGATTTAGGCATGTCTCAGTAAATTAGTGGTTAATGACTGTCTTGTAAGTTTATTATCTCAACACGTTAAAATTTTATTGTAATGTGCATGCAGGGGATAGTGTGCTCGGCGATTGCTTACTATGTTGGAGGAAAGGTGATGAAAACTAGAGGTCCTGTGTTTGTAACAGCGTTTAGTCCTCTTTGCATGATCATAGTAGCAATTATGTCGACTGTAATCTTTGCTGAACAGATGTACCTGGGAAGGTACCAAACAACAACATCGTGCATGACTTTTAATAATCAAAATTTAATTTAAAGTTATTAAAACTATCTTTTTTTCTTTGGCAGGGTTCTTGGTGCAGTGGTTATATGTGCAGGACTCTACCTTGTGATATGGGGCAAAGGAAAAGATTACGAATTTTCTTCAACGCCGCAAACAAATGATGAATCAACACAACCAAAGTTGGAACTTAGCAGAAACGGGAAGGATAATATTAATCATGAAGTCATTACTATCACAAATCAAGGAGAACAAAGAAGAACGCTTGTAGTAGAAACGGTCTAACTGTACATGTGGGCACAAATGTTTTGCATGGAGGACTCGTAACGTCTACCAATCTTACATGCTGTTCACTGTTTCAGAGCAAATGTAGGATAGAATTGCTAACTATCATGGGAGGAAAATAATTGTGGAATAGGAACAGAAATGCAAAAAAAAAAAAAAAAATGAACAATTGGATTCATGCAATAGATAGTGAATCTATATATATATGATTATGCCATTGATAAGACCACAAAGCTCTTTCTGAAAACAGCAAAGAAAAAGAGAAACAGAGACTGTTGTAAACCAATGCTCTTGATTGCAGTCTTTGAAGCGCAAGTCAATAAGCCACCTCACATGACTAAGCAACATATTTAACTGGAGTAGTAAAACTATTGCTCTGTACTTTCTTTGTTACTTTTGTTTCTTCTCTCTTCGCGTAAGCATCAATACTAGAAAATATAGCATCGCTACCAAGCACGTTAGTTCTAGGTCCAACAAATCTTTGCTAGTTGGAGAGACAGAAGTGAAGCTTGTGTGATTTGGGCTTTCATAGTTAGGCTTGTTATGAACTTATCTACTTATAACAACAGAAGTATAAAAAGTGAAAAAGCGAATATTAAATTTACATTTTATAAACAGCAAGCTTTTTCTTTACATTATAAACAAAGTCAACAACTCAAACTCCACAATTACAAAAACAAAACAAAAAACTATCATTTCTTCCAAAATTTAGCTAATATAGGGAACCAAGAAAACAAAGTTAACCCAATATTAAAAACTATTTAACAATCCTGCTTTTTTGCCAATATGAAAGCTCCATTGTCCAATCCTAGGAATCCATGTGTCATCTCTTCTTTGCCAACATGAAAACATCCAAAAAGTAACTAATAAATCAGGAAGCAGACGATATAAGTCTAGGTTGTGTGTCTATACAACTCTGTGCTCGTGTGAGCAACAAGATCTCTTCAGCCTGGACTTTCCCGTGGCATGTGTAAGGCAACACCGGGTTGGGACGATTGTTTTGGTTGATCGGTTTAGCTTTCCGATTGGATTGATCCTTAGTTAAACCAATATGAACCGAAAATAGAGATTGAACCGGTCTATGGTCAGAGAATCTCGACTCCCCCCTCGTATACCATATTTGTTTCATCCCGTCACCTTTCCACAATATTCGATCACACCTGAAATCACAAAATTTAATGTTAATATCACAAACTTATCAATTTTCATGTATTTTATTTCAATGATAAAAGCTTACCAAGCTGGTGTTCTGCGCTTTTCTTTTGATTTTTCGGTTTGGGCGACATAATTATCTGAGTTTATATGATATTTATATGTTGGTGCGAACTTAATCTTTCCTTCTTCCCATCCCTGAAAGACTCTACCAGCTCTTTGTTCTATCTTTAGCTGCAAAAGGAAAAAAAAAAGAAACATTAGTTAAATTACTCTTAAGCATGTAATTACGTAATCAATTAAAAAAAAAAGTAGTAACCTGATCTTTCTCTAAAAGTGCCTCCCAATCATGATTCTTAAGGTGGTCATGTACGTCGCTGCTGGCCCTTAACCGATAATTCAAATCTCCAAGCCATATTACTTTACTGTAACACAAAGACGCAATAAACTAATTAATAATGCTTTATATTAAGAAATACAAATAATAATTGATTTCTAACTTTACTTACTCATGGTCCATTATCGTTTCGGGTTGATGAGAATCTTTAGAAGAACGGGAAAATCTTGTTCTCTTTAGTATCTCGGTCACATCTAAATTTCTTCTGACCTCGTCGCCTTCTCTTTCTCCAGACGTAAGATGCGTGCAAACAAAGCATAGACTCGTCTCATGCAACGACATGCTAATCGATATCGAGCCCTACACAACGTTGCATCGTTAGTTATCATGCATAGACATTTATCAAAATATTCTATAACCAGCGTTACGAGTTAATTTTCTTATATGCAAATATTAGACTGACCTTGTTTCCAAGATATCCCATGATGCCACGACCAACGCTTGACACCTTGAGGTTTGTAATACGTTTCTGGAGATCATCTCTTACCCACACACACAAAAAGATCCCAACCATCTGTTTACTAGCTGCAAGGGAGTAACCTCGATCAAGGGTGGAATTGCATGCAACTGGGTTATCATCGGGGAAATTAGAGATGCTGCGACGGGAAGGTTGTGATGATTTTGTAAGTTCGAAGGAGGTTCTGTGATTTTTAGAAAGTTCAAGGTCATTTTGTGATAAGTCTTTGTTGTTGTTCAAGGCTTCACGAATCAGAGACAACCACTTAGTCGCGGGGCCGTTGTCCTCTGCTCCAAGTACGTTACCGGCATTTAGAGGCACGATTTCTTGAAACCTAAACAAAACCAATCAATGATTATGTAATTATAATACAAACAATATAGTAAAACTAGTATGATTATATGCATACCCTAGCACGTATATATCGGCATCAGTGGAAGTTTTAAGCCAATCTTTCAAGTCTAATCCATCATGTGGTGACTTCCCTCCCACGTTCCATGTCCCGACGAACATTCTAATCATCGACAATTAAAAAAATATAACAAAGGTTAATAATCATTGCTAATTATAAAACATAAATTAATATAGATAAACTAATCATGAATATTGTGTATTTACTTGAGGTCAAGTTTGTCATCAGCACGTGTCACATGTTGTTCAATCAACCCTGATTGTTGTTTTAAATCCTCATTTTCTTGGCCCAAAAAACCTATTTCAACCATAAAACATAAACAAAATCAATTAATTACGTTATATATTTAGTCTTCAAAACAAATTATAATCAAACAAAGGTAGGCATGTACAAAACAGAAACTGGTGAACTGAGATTAGCAAGTGCACCTAAACCTGAAGACTTTTTAAAATTGCAACCTTAACCTAATCTTTCACCTTACACGTGGAGAACGATGTTATAACTAATCTCATTTCATTACTTACTTTATATTATGGTTTTCATGGGAAAATCTCAGTTCCTTTTTCAACGTTTTTTGCCGTCGTGTTTAACATAGATGTCTAATCCTACAGCTAGCAAAAGTGAAAAGACCCTTTGTACGGAAGACTGTCCCAGGTGAAGTACGGTTTACGGACCCTAATACGACGCCGTTTTCGATGCACCAAAACTATATAGTAAAAATAAAGAAACATTCATAAGGTGGTTATTATTATTAAGAAATATCTTTACCTGGAAACTTTTCCGGCACGATCTTGTAGTAATCACCGTCAGAGCAACTTTTCCTCCTCGGCTGAGTCGGCTCAATCTTCCCTAGAAACAAAAATTTTTTTTTGGAAAATTTAAACCTCCGTTAAGTCAACGAGAAATTAAGAAACAACACGAAGTCAAGAAATAAATATAAAAACGGCATGGAGTTCAGAAAGAAATATCGAAAACGGCACATGCCAAATCTCTGACCTTTGACTGGGTAATCTGAGTGAAATTCGTAAGCGTTGTTACGTAAGTTTAGCCACTTCCTAACGACGGTTCCCGGCCAAGATGACTGTAAAACGCAAGCGTTTTAGCAAAAGAGATGCATAAAGAAAAAATAGGAGACGAAAAACGACGCGTAGTTTAAGAGCGTACCTTAGATTTCAAGATCTTTCCCATAGTTCTGTATTTTTCTCGCCACCGTTTTTTTGTACAAAGTCAAGAACAACAATCTGAAGATGATATAGGATGAGGATCTGGTGATTAAAAAGGTAAGCAAGGTATTAGTACGCGTAAGATAAATCTAAAAATAATAACGAAAACAATAACAATAATATTTATGAGCAATTTGGGTCCAATCAAAGATCAAGAAAGACAGAAATTATAACATAAAATAAGAAAACGCATACCAAATTTGAACTAAAAAATAATACTAGTTGCACGGAAATTCAACGGATATAGAAAAAAAAAACTAGTTGCAGGAGAATCTGAGACAGATAGTTTAAATACAACTAGAAAGAAGAATCAATTATGGAGTCTTAATTAAGGATAATTATATAAAAGCATGTTGTAATTATAATTAACACATGTCATGAAGTGGAAAAAGCCATGTTCTTCGTTAGAAAGAGAGAGAGAACAGAGTGTATATTACCTATGAATAGTTTGAAGAACCTATCTTTGCAATAACGAGATGGGTTTGATAGTTTTAAATGTATAGCTTAATGAAAGATACTTGTCTAAATATTTATGTGGTAATGGTGTTGAAGGAGAAAAATAAGGAAACAGAGCTTTCATGAAGAAGAAAACACAAAGTAAAGAAGACGAAAGCTCGCTGAAAATACAAGCGACGCCATTGGTGAGTCCAGACAATAAACAGTTTTGTCTTCGTCAACGGAACAAGATCCCAAACTACATGAGCTACAAGCAGAGGTAATAATTGTAAAAAGCTATACTTACATGCTAATAGGCTATTTGGACAAGGGGCAGTTTAAACTTGGTTGTGTTTATTTTTTGTCAGAGATTTGAGGGAGCTAAAAAGTTGTGAAGAATGAAAGATGAGATGTGGTGCATTTACGGCGACGTTCTAGAACGAAAGCTAATGGCCGGCCTGAAAATGGAATTTATAAGAGTTGTGTTATGTGTGAGGTGGACTGATTGGACTAATATAGTCAAATATTTAATGTGTGATATTTTAATATTTAGTGATACTTTACATTACCTAAGCAAGGTTATAAAATTACGAGAATGGAAGATTAGAAAGAAAGTTATGGTAATCGTGTCAATTAGCAGGTTCGCAGAAAAGGAACTTATGCATTTTTATTTTTTATTTTTAATATTGAAATTCTCTTGGAAATCTAAGAAGATTTCACTGATTTATTAGTTCAAATGTGGATTTTATTACCTTAGCTGTCTAGGCAATTTTGTATAGGATTTGGAAACTCATATATATTCTTGTTTTGGTAAGAGTGTGTGTCAAAAAGTAAAACTTTTGTACCTCCCACGATCTATTGATTATATAGTTCAGGTTTATAAAGAAAAGATTAAAAGAATTAAGAGAAATTTCTTAACATACCACAAATTGGATATCAATATTCAAAAATACTTTCAGTTAAAAATATTGTAACATTTAAATTTAGAGTTTAGTGATTATTATTTAGAATTTAGTATTTAGGGGATGAGGCTGAATTTTTAAACTTATATGAATAATTTTTAATATTTATAAATGATTTAGGAGGGTAGTTTAATTATTTTCATCACAAATTTTAAATATTTATGAAAATTATCATATTTTAAAGATAAACTTGAAAATGATATCAAATTAGTGATAAAATTAAAATTTACCCAAAAACAATTAAGACTATGTGAAATGGAAAGAAAAACAATATAATTTTGCCTCTGTATAAAATGAAAAAAAAATCAAGGGAGTGTATTCAACCAAGAATATGATGTGAGCTGTATTAAAATGAAAATTTTACTACTTTAAATATAAAATATAACATTCATTTAAAGTTTATGCATTATTGTAAATATTTTAAATGATTATTTTAAAATTTTAGTGATTTTAAATTGTTTGAGTTGAGTTTCCTAGTTAAAAAACTTCATTAAAGAAAAAAATAATATAAATATCATATTTTGGTGAGATTCTATAGTGGTTTAACAAAAACTTATTAAACTTCAAATTCTAAATTAAATACACCTCTTTATAAAAGTACAATATTATTTTTATATTTTCTCTCAAAAATAGTAATTCAATCATAGAAATTCATATATATTTTTGAAAAATAATATATAGGTGTGCTAGACATGGTTTAAATTATATTTTATATTACTTTTTTATGCAGAAACTATTAGTAATCTTGACGTAATATTTTAATCATATAGATATTTGATGAAATACGATTCCGAAAAGTTCATGATATCGTGTGAAAGTTCATTAGTAAGTTCCAATTCTACAGTAATCTACTATGAATAATTCGTGATTAGGATTCACTAATTAAAATCTCTTAAGCTAGTGATTTTATTATACATTTCTAATGATTTATAAATGCTGGTCAACTCCTTCCCTTCGTATCTCTCGCATGAATCTCCTTGTTTAGTTTTATTGGAACAAGTTTGACGTTAATCCCCGTTTTTTTGTTTTTAACACTGGAATTGTAAATATAATAAAAACAACCAGTATTTAGTATTTACTTATAATAATAAAATTAACTAATTTTACGACAGATGAGGTCAACTATTGTGTTGCCAGATTATCCCCTCCAAAAATAGAGACCAATGAAATGAAAATAGGGATTTTTTTTTTTTGAAAATAGAGATCAACATCATTTTCTCAGCAAATTTTTATTTATAAAATTCAATTGTTTTAATTTGTGGAGATATATCTTACACCCCTTTTGAGTTTTTCCTCAAAAACAAACAAAAGGCTTAGTGGTAGAAATTAGTTCAAGCCTGTGACCAAAAAAAAAAAAAAAGTTCAAGTAAAACAGCAATTGGCAGTGTTGACCCACACAGTACAAATGTCTTGGTCAAATCAGTTAAGTTCTTCTGAAAACGTGTACCATTCTGCTTTCAGCTTAACACATGCTGTTGCACACCCAAAAAAAAGCTTCGAAGTACTTGCCATTTTCCCATAAAAATAAATACTCCTCCGTTTCAAAAAAATATAAGTTCTAGGAAAAAAAATTGTTTCTAAAAGATCCAGTTTTTATATTTTCTATGCATATTTTGTTAATTTCAAAAAAATTGATTGCATTAATTGAATTCTAATTGGTTTAAAGTTGTGGAAAATAGGTAATTACAAAAAAATATTAATTGATAATTGAAATTTACTATATTTTATTAATATGCGTGAAAACTCTAGAATGTGTATTATTTTGAACAGAGGGAGTACAGAACTACTTTTGATATACAACTTTTTTTTACCTCACCAGTCATACATTTTCACATATTTACTATTAAGTGGTACTGTAGTAAAGTATTCATTTGGGACTTTAATGTGTATATATAAATGAAAATAGTTAAGATATCAGAGGAAATGGTTCCAACGTTATAACAAACAAAAAAAAGTCATCACAGATATCATACTTCAGACATGTAAGAGCAGTAATCTTAAGTTATTATCTGTCCAATTGTTTATCTATGCACCCCTTAGAAGTCGTAAGAGCACCTCCAACTATTGATATCCAATGAATATTTTAATATTAAAATTTAAAAATAATTAAGAAAATTTAAAAATAATGAAAATATCTAAAAATAAAAGTATCTAGAATAATTATTTTTAACTAAACAATTAAATTAATATTAAGTAATTATATTTTTAGTTAAAAACCCATATTTTAGAATTAACTTACCAATAAAGTTGCTCTAATATACATTGCTATTTGACTGTCTTTCATGAATGTTAAAGTTAACATGTATACTTGTGCACTATTAAAAAATAATCATATAAAATTGCTTGAACGTTAAAAACATTTGATTGCTAGTTTTTTTAATTAGATATATATGTATATGGTAATAAAAATAAATTTCAGAAATTTAAAACTTTTTGATGGCCCCTTTTTGACTAACCCACAAAAAACTACGAATCGTCATCGTGCTTCTTATTCGGACATGTGTTCCAACTCCTTGATTATTAAACTCTCGAGTACAAATCAGAATCCCACAAACCATCATTCAAATAAATTAATGATCAACTAATCACATAATCTCAGACGACACGTCCATATTTATCTACGGTCCGAATATTAACGCAACATTTATAGATCAGGTAGGTTAAATTCTCGCATCTATTGATCTGATATCATGTCCCTTTCACCATTGATATGATCTTATCGCTCCATATAAAAGGAATGATGAAGATTCATGTCTCCCAATGTATTAACAACTATTAACCTTTCCTCTAATGCTAATTATCTTATTAATCAATTTTGCTCTTTCGGAGCTTTAGATGTTTGACTAATTGCAGAAGCTTCCAATGTGTATAATTTTTATCGCTTATATATTCCTCCTTTTTGTTAAATAACTATTAAGATCTAACCTTTTGTAACTCTGGCTTATTTCTACGGGTCTACGTAACTTGTTGAAAAAAATGCGGGCGACCTAACATGCACGTCGGATTTTAGACTCACTAACGACACGTAAAGTCTAATCATCTTAACTTCTTGAAATTCTATACGTCACATTATCCAAATTTCGATTCTTAGAATATGTTTATTATATCTATACTTATAGATATACATTTCTTTTTGATACGAGGGATGGTCAGTAATGCAATGCCTTCATGTGTGGAATTTTTAAAGAAGGAAATATATATGACAATGAGACCCGTTACCTTGAAAAGTGTATTAGTTTACTTATCACTATAGATCTTCGAGGTAAAGATTAAGACATATATATATATACGTATATATTGATAAAAAGTTTCTTTCTTAAAATGCAAATGTATGTTATGTATGCTATATGTTGGCTTAAAAGTGGGTTGCTGAAATTAAAGTAAATGACATCACAAGTTCTATCAGGTAATTAAGATCTGATTTTAAAACTTGTGTCAGTAAGTGTTAGGCTAAGGGATTATCGTGAACTTACTAATGGCGTTTCATTTTAGATTACATTGATAATCCATTAGCCTAACATTGCCCTATGATTTATTAGAAAAATATTATTTGTAAATCAGTAAATGTAAGGGATTATCTCTGTTAACTGATTAAAATTGTTAACAATTTTAGAATTGCAATTGATAGATTCACATTTTCTGATAATCCAAAAGCGTCGGTCATGATCTTATGTACAGATAATAAACTATTATGTTTGTAATTGTAGATTATCTGTAATTAATTGATATACTAGTAAGAAATGTTAAATTCGCTGTTACATGTGTGATGTGTTAATAAAGTCACATTTTCAGCCATTAAGTAATAAAACAAGGGGGTGTACAGAAATAGAAAAGGGATTAAAATAAGTAAAGTTCATAAAAAGACAAATATTACATGCTTAGTTGGCGATTACTCAAGTTTACAACTTAAAGGAAGATAATGAGTCGTGATCACAAACTTTTACTAGGTGTCATCTATTCCTGAGTTTTAAACAAAATTTTAGATTGGAGTTACAACAAAAAATTACTAAATAAATCAAAGACAAACACTGTGTAATAAACATCGCGCGATTGTGCGCTTCTGCTTAGATTATGAAATAATTAACTTCATGGTTATAATGTAATCACACATACTCCAATCGCTTTGATATATTTTCCAACAAAAGTTTTATAAGTGGTATATAAATAAGAGTTATATGATTAATCATCTTAGAATAATGTTTCCTATGAAAGAAGACTATATGAAATGTTAACAGATCCACTCAGTGTTATTTCCTTTTTTAAGTGTGTACCCTCTTGTGTAGGCTATAGGAGGATTCGAACCCCAAAAATCAAAGCTTATATTATTTAGAAATCGATGAATACTTAATTAGAAGTGGAACCAATTTAAAATGATACATACATTCGTATTTATAAATACAATTCTGAAATTGAGGTCACTTACTTCTGAAATGATTCCTAGACTTGAGGCAATTCTTTTTTTTTTTTATTTTTTTTTTTTTTTTTTTTTTTAACGAACCTTCGATTTTATTTATTTCGACCCGATTTAACCGGGTATTGTTTCAGAAAACAAATACATAAGCTGATAAAGGCAAGATATAAGAGACAAAACACATGTGCAACGATATGAACCGGAAACCATGACGCGGAAAGTCATCTACGAGGGGAAGTGCTGAAACCACAAATGCAAGTAAGTATCTCCGGAATGCGCTCTGCTCGAGACAAGGCCATGGTTATTTGTGACTTCCTGATCCATGCCATATAACTTGGCTTTGAGGAGGATTTGAATCTCCCTGGTGACTTGGGACGGCAACTTAGCGAGTGAAGTATGCAACCGTTTATTTCTCTCATTCCATAACGCATAAAGCACCGCTTGGGTAAGCAGTTTACAAATTGTTCGCAACTTTCCCGGTGGAGTTGAGTGATGCACCCATCTAATAACCCCATCGAACAAGCTAGGCTGGTTGAAGTTTCTTTGCTGGAAAAGGTAATCCCACACTGACCTCGAAAACCGACATGAGAAGTAAATATGATCCCTTGTTTCGTCCTCTGTACCGCAAAGCAAGCAAGAAGAGGGAACACTCAAACCCCAACTAAGAAGCCTGTCTCTAGTCGGGAGCCTGTTCCGAACTGAGACCCAAGCGTGAAAGGCATGTTTTGGAATTCCGGACTTAAACCAGATTGAGTTATACCAGGGGACCGGAAGGGGTGAAGGATGAAGCGCCTCCCATGTTTTTGAAGCCGAAAATTGTCCTGGAGGAAGACTGGCAGAAGTGCGCCATAGGTAATGATCGACAATTTCTGGAAGAAGCACAGGAGGTCGCAGGGGAAGGCATGCACGGAGGAGCTGAATAATTCTATGCCTTCCTCTAGATAATGCCCAATCCCCATCAGTAATGGCTTGAGATACCGAACTGAGGTAATGAATGCCTGAGACTCTAGGACCATTGGCCCCAGTTATGTCTATAAGCGGTCCTAACCCCGTCCAATTGTCATGCCAGAATAGAGCGCACGTGCCGGACTGGACCACACAGAACAAGAAGGGTCTAGATAAGGGTCGCAACTTCATCAGTCTTCGCCATATCCAGGAGCCAGAGGAAGAGAAATCTGCGTCCCAGAACAAGCGGTCACGAACAAGGTGGTGCTGGACCCAAGCAACCCAAAGAGATCCAGTTGCTGCAAAAAGCAGCCAAATAAGCTTAAGGCTGAAGACATTATTCGAATCCTCCAAGCGCCTAAGACCAAGGCCTCCGGACTTCTTAGGAGAACAAACAGATTCCCAACATACTTTAGCTCCTCGAGCAGAAACCGACTCTCCCGTCCACAAAAAGGCATTACATAATCTTTCGACAGCATCGATACAACCTTTGGGCAGGGGAAACACCGAAGCCCAGAAGTTAAACATACCGTAAAGAACCGACTGAATAAGCTGTAGGCGACCCGCGAAAGATAGGTTACGAATAGTCCAAGATTTAATTTTTCTCCTCACTCTGTCGACCAATGGTTGGTAATCCTCAGGCCTGAGCTTGTGAGGCACTAATGGCAATCCGAGATAACGAACAGGTAAACTCCCTTGACTTAACCCGAAAGAATTGGCCAAAGCTCTTGTGACAGAGTGATTTGCCCCATCAAGGAAAAGGCCCGTTTTTGCGAGATTGAGCTGAAGACCCGAGCCTGAGTAAAAATCATTTAAAAGATTGATGATTTCACCCAAGGATTGAGTGGAGCCGTCAAAGAATATCAGCATGTCGTCCGCGAAACACAGATGCGTGATGAGGGGGTAAGAGCAACTCGGGTGAACCCCAAATAGATTGCTTCGTGCTGCAATGTCCAGCCTTTTGGATAAGACATCCATAGCTATCACAAATAAGGAAGAAGATATAGGATCGCCCTGCCGGAGTCCTTTGTTTCCAGGGAAGAACCCTATGAGTTCCCCGTTGAAAGCAACAGAATAATGCGGAGATTTAACGCAGCAGCTGATCCAAAGCATGAGCTCGTGAGGCAAGCCGAAAGCCTCAAGAATATTCATCATAAACTGCCAGTCAACATTGTCGTACGCCTTTGTAATGTCAATTTGCAGACATCCCCTAGTAACTTCTCCAGGCTTATTGAAATCAGAAACAAGTTCCGAGGCTAGAAGGACATTTTCACATAGAAGACGCCCTTGGATAAACCCAACTTGGTTACGCTGCACCGCCTCGGGTGTAAAAAGTTTTAGACGATTTCCGATAATCTTCGAGATTATCTTATAGACAGTGTTGCACAAAGATATAGGGCGAAATTCAGAGAGCCGAGAAGCGCCAGGAACCTTAGGAAGCAAGGCAATGACCGTGGAGTTTACTTGACGAGATAAGGATGGATTAACAAAAAAATCCTTGACTGCTCGAACCAAATCAGCGCCCACCAACTCCCAAGAAGATAAGAAAAATTCCACCGAAAATCCATCAGGGCCCGGTGCCTTACTCTTTGGGAGAGAAAATATTGTGTTGTGAATTTCTTCATCTGTTGGTAAAGCACCCAACTGAGCAGACAAGTCAGGAGAACACCTGAAAGGATGAATGTCCTGAATTTGTTCGACAGAGAAAGGGATGACATCTTGATTTGCGGTCCCAAGGAGTCCTATGTAATACCCGACAATCATGGATTTCAACGCTGTTGAGTCGTACACTCTGTTGCCCAGATCATCAAGAAGATAGTGGATGACGTTCCTTGAAAGATTCGCTCGAACCGCTTTATGAAAAACTCCCGTATTAAGATCCCCCACATTCAGCCATCGGATACGACTTTTTTGGTGCAGGAAAGATTCTTCCGCTGCGGCGAGAAACATCCAAGATTCACGAGCCCTGCTTTCGTCATCAAATAACTGAGGAGAAGGCGCGGCCAAAACGCGTCTCTGCACATCCTGGAAAACTGATAGAGCTTCCTTAGCTCTTGCTTGGATATTACTGAAACTGTTTTTGTTTAACGTTCTACAGCAAGCCTTTGCGTTCCGCAGACGCTGGTACAAGCTGAACATGGGATCCGCAGGCCTGACAGGGAAAGACCATGCTTCTTCCATAAGATGCGAGTAATCAGGATGTGTCGCAAACATCGGATAATACGTAAACCTTGAATTCCTGCGAGTTAAACTGTTTGTGAGTGAAATCAAACAAGGACAATGATCTGAGGTTCCTGGAACATCGAAAAACGCATTAGAATCAGGATAAATGTCCAGCCAAGCTTCATTAACCAAGGCCCTATCTAATTTCCTAGCCTTTGGGTTTGAAAGACTCTTGTTTGTCCAAGTAAACGTACAACCCCTGAAAGCCAAGTCGAAGATACCACTTTCCGATAGACATTCTGAGAACTCTTGAAGACCTTGGAGACAAATCTGAGCGGGGGAGAGGGAATAAATTTCTGAGGCTGAAAGAACTTGGTTAAAATCTCCCAGGACGAGAAAGGGAGAGGTCTGAATTATCGCTGATTGTGCAGCCTCTAGAATTTGGGCCCATAGGAGTAAGCGCTCCTCTCTAGTATTTTTGGCGTAGATAAATGCTGCCGTGAATGATTGGTTTGTCTGAGGGTTCAAAATACCACAAAGCACCATTTGAGGAGAAGAGGAATAGAATATCACGGAGATAGAGGGATCCCAGACAACCACTATCCGCCCGTTTTCCGCCTGTTGCGAGTAATTACCTTGGAATCGCCACCCAGGAACGACGCGATTCATAGTTTCCTGTAAATTAGATTGTTGCACATGTGTTTCCAAAAAACCACCTATATGTGGACGGTTTGATTTAATCCAACTTATAACCGTATCTTGCCTAGTATTGCCATTGAGGCAATTCCCAGTCTAAAATTTCTGTTTAGTACGTTTTCATTGAACTAGTGCTATTAGTTATGAAAAAAACAATAGATATCAACCGTTAAGAAAAGCCATTCGGTGAGACAATTGGTTATCAAAACGATTCTTGCTCTCGAATTCTAAATAATGATACTCAAGATTTCTTAAGACACTACCAAATCTCATCCTATATATATGTTTTTTGTATATCAACCAAATCTCGATACTATGAAAATATGATTGGAATAACATGTTAAATTAATTAAACATCGAAAAGCCTATAAGCGTTTGAGATGGAGTGGAAGAATGAAAAGTGGGGTAGGTTAGTTAATCTACAAACGGCGGATAAAAAATAGAAAATGCTGAATAACTTAAGTGTTATCCAATTATTTGAGTTGTAATGATATGATATAGTACTGATTAGTGCCTACAATCAAGTGTTCTAACTAAGCTCACTTTCTAAAAGCTAAGTTCCCCCAAAAGATGCACATGCCCGATCTATATTTTACAAAAGAGAGAATGTATCAATAGTAATGATGATCTTGGAAGAATGTAAAAGTATCATGAATGATAGTATATTGCAGAAGAAAAATTATATTTCTAATGGTACCATGCCAATGTGGTTGATGTGAATATATAAAAGAACTAGAAGTAAGTTAATGATACTCGAACATTTAAATACAAATACTTCTGTCTATATTTAGTTTTATACCCAATTTATCTAATGAATCAATTTCTACCAAAACAGTAGAAGTACTATATATAATTTTACTTATATACGCACATTTGATTGAGAGGTTTAATATTGAAGACGTTTGCTTAGACCATGATTAACCCTGAGTTCTTAACGTAATTTAAGAACCGGTTCTTAATTTTAACAAAGAAAAAGTTAAGAACCGCTTCTTAGATAAGACATTTAAGAACCGGTTCTTAACTTTTTCTTTGTTAAAGTTAAGAACCGGTTCTTAAATTACGTTAAGGACTCCACGTTAAGAACCCGAGGTTAATCATGCTCTTAGACCATGTTTATCGCAGAGCCTAAAGGGTTTCTTAAACTTAATTGCTGATTTAATTAAATCAAAAGAAAAGAAAAAACAGATTACCGATCCTTAACGGAGGGTTTTGGGAATCGATTTTTAGGGTGGTTTTTAAAACACGTGTCAGCACCGTTGTTTCTGGAAATGCAGATTCGAGAGGAGCGTCGATGTTCCATGGATCCGTTGTTTCTGCAAATGCAGGTTCTTCTGATAATGAGAGACCCTAGCCAATGATGGTGTGAATCGTTAATCGTTAATTGGACTTATCACTTCTAATTGTTCGAACAAGTCCCGCAAAAGTTCTTCCACGTAATCATCATCTATGATGTTTACTTTCATCCCAAGAATCTGTTATATCTTATCTCTCAGTTTCGTAAACGATAATGCAAAGAATTATGAAGACAAGATGAAAGTAGCAGTTCTTGAAACATGGTCAAGACTCTGTTTTACAGTAGTAGCGAGAGGTAGAAGAAGAGTAGATCTTCTTTTTTTTATCTTAAAAAAAAATGTTTAATAAATTTTTTTTTTTAAAAAAAACTTTAGTTAAGAAACTACCATTGGACCACTCAAAATGAGTGTTTCTTAACTAAAGTTCTTAATTTACTTTTATTAATTAAAAAATAATTAAGAAACCTATTAGGGATAATAGGGATAAACATGCTCTTAGGGTTTTCGCGGATCCTGACTGGACCGTCTATCACACTCTCTTGTCTTATTGTTCACAAATGTGATTAGTACTCCTACATTCAAACCTTTGTTTTCTCCATTTAACATTTAATTCAAAGAATGATTTATCATTTCTAAAAAAAAATATGACAGAGCATCAGAATCTCTTTGACACATTCGATCATATATTGGAGTAGAAAAACTTGGGTTCACTGCGGTACCAAGGAACTCACCTCTACTTGAAACATTTCAAAAATGGTTCCGATCTTGAGGACATTGATGTTTTTATAACTTTCTATAAGCTTGTTTTCTCAAAACAAAAACTTTCTAGAAGTTTGATTATTATGAGTTTTAAAAAATTTAATTGTTAATAAAAATTGTGTTGATCAATATTTTTTTTAGCTTATCCTAAGTAAGTAAATGAATAGTAGTTATTGTTAGAAAATCAACATTTAGCAAATGATTGCCAAACTGATTAATCATTCCAAAGACATGCATACTCGCAATACTCTCTCTTATTAGTACTATTTTATTTTCCAACGCTTTTAGATTTTCTTAGAAAATATGTATTCTTCTATTTAGATTTGCTTTTTGCTGTTTTTGAAAGCTCACTCAAAATTTCAAGTTCTTATTCTCAAAATAAAAGTAATTTAGAATATTTTTTTTTTTGATGATAGAGTTGAGAGATCAATAATTTGGATCGTAATATTGTATGAAGATGCCGTTTTCAAAACAATATATATATATATATATATATATATATATATATTGCATGAAGATGAGAAGTTGGTACCACTAGCTACTCTCTTAGAAAGTGCTCTCATATGGCCAGCTTTGACAGGCAATTAGTGACCCACTCTTCTTGTTTATGCCCCTTTTAGTCTGCGTATATCGTGATTAACATCGCTCTCGTTATAATTAATTACAATATAATTCTTAATCCAAGTTATTCTTAGAAGTTTCCATCTGAAAACCATTTAGCCGTGTTTTTCGTGTTAACAATTAATTAAGAGATTTTTTGGTTGACAACAACTAATTTAAGAGTCTAGCTTGTTCACATTTTTCTTAGAAGTTTCTAGCATGGAAAAGCATTTGGCCTTATACACAGATATCACAAACATAAATGTAGAAGTAGAAAATTATATATGTAGTGGCGAATATAGAAATGATTTTTATCAGGGGCGAAACTATACAACGCTAATTATTACTATTATAATTAAGTTTGAATTTTTGACAACGGCACCATAAAAAATATGTATAAAACTACATTAAATTTACAAATTTCATGGTGGAGCTGCCCCTCAACACTAAGTGTAGATTCACCACTATAATATAAGCAGTAACTTTATACAAAGAAAAATCCTTCTTCTACGTACTAACGGATAGATAATGTTTAGTTAAAACATTAATTATTTTGGATTCTTTTGTAAAACTTACATGAAATGAAATAAATAAAAATAGACAAAACTAAACAGATGCTATTATAATTTAAAAAATGGATTAATTACTGAAGTTTCCATTAAAATATGTGTTTTTCGTAAAACATTGTACGTCAACAATCCTTTCATTTATATATTTATATATTTACATTTTAATATGTAAGTGATACTAGTGAGTTAGTGTGATCGTGGTAGGACCTCGATCTTGATGGCTATGAGTGTGGTTCTGGTTGAAAGCCATCTCTAATATAACTGTTGAGATTTGGGTTGGCCATGCCAGCTGAAGCTTGTTTCATAATCTATTCTATTTCAGATAATACTACTCCATATGTTTTTTTTTTGGAATTGGCATAGATAATAGTACTATGTTTTATGAGACATTCCAAGTGTTGTTCAAAAATAAAAAATAAAAAAATAAATGAGACATTCCAAGTATGCATATATATATCGAGTACCCCCGGAAGATCATACATAACATTTAATATTCCCTTAATTATAATTAGGTAAGCAATAACGTGGATATTATACAGTGGTTTGCTCATTCACGAGAATCACATGCAACGCTGCACTTCACGCCGTAGCAGAATGTGTTTAAAATCTTTTATTATTAACATAATTAAGCACTATATATTGATACTAATCATATTATATATTGGTAATATAAGAACATGACATTGATCTCATTAATTTAACTCTTTTGATGACTCAACAACGCACTTAGACCAATAAATTAAATAATACAGTAACTTTTACGATCGTTCATGAAGACAATTAGTCGAACTTAGACCATCGGGTTCGTTGGGATTAATGTCCGTCTACGCTAGTGTCCTAAAATGTTGGAAAGCACCACCACCGACCCAAATTACAGAAGAATACAATCAAAACATATCAATTGTTTTATTTTGTGAACCAATTAATTAATTAATTAACTAACCAATAATTTGCTCAAACAAAAGAGATATTCCGTGAACCATTTTATAATAATTATACGTGTTGACATACACAACGTTGAATGTGTTTGCCCAATATATATATTCAACGTTAATGTAATTATCTTTTTTTTTTTTGAAAGCTGGTTCGTTAATGTAATTATCATGCATCGTATATTTCTTCTAACTAGTTTATGAATTGTTTAATTTTTTTGCAATTTTAGTGGTCAGACGCAAAACTGCCCCCATTAACATCCAATAGAGATGAGCAATAACGAGCATAAGGTAGATTAGCGTGGAGAATATGCTCTTCCCAAATAATGCATGATGCATGCGATACTTAGAAAACAAGTGTATTATCTCATAATTTATGCTGCATGAACGATGAATCCATGTTTGGCTATGTTATACGTGGTTATATCTTATAAGATTGTAAATATTTCAAATATTAGCATCAGGAATCTAATCTGCGATCAAAGAGTCTTGGAACTATATGTTCCCAGTAAATTTTTAGATTAAAACCTAGAATTGAGTTATCTTAAGATGAATGATCAAACATTTAACTTTTCTTTTTTTAAAAATTATATATATTAGAGGTCTTCTTAATTAACCACACCAACGCATGTTGTGATGAGTGACAATCGGCCGCTGACGCCAGTCAAATTTGTTTGATATCATCGTAATGTTTGGTGATGTTACAATTAGTTGAAATGAACAGATTTTTGCTGATAAATATTTAACGTGAGTCCAATCCTAAATAATTTTCTTATGGGTAGCTTCCAGTTTATAGTTATAAACTCTGAATAAATAAATAAATATATATATATATATATACAATATATGCATATATATATATATATATATATTCTGAATAAATATATTTTTATAAACAAACGAACCTGTTTATCCCTATCAGATCATAAGTTGAGATTTTACCTTCACTTGTCAACAATTCCTGCATGGATTCTCAAAGTATCTTTAATCTACAACCCCAAAAAAATTTTTTTACTTTTTTTTTCTAAAAAAAAATCAAACTAATCGCGGATCGACACATGTTAATGGGGTCTGTGGTGTCAGTGAGATCTGCGAACAGTGCAAGAGACGATTCTTATTCACGGTTCTTATCAATGGGGTCTGCGAACAGTGCAAGGATCCCCTTAAAAGACCCTATTAATGATGCTCTCATAGATGTACATATTGCTGAACTGGTGGGGCCCATGCAGCATATATACATTCAGGTACAGTTTCCTTCTCCAACATTTCAGAATAAAAACTCGATACATCGAACTATATTCTTCATGTTGTAAAAGTAATGTTCATGGTTAAAGACGCGCATGCATATATTACATGTTTGTCTTTTAATATTTGTACTCGTTCGCATGAATATATTTTGTAAACTATAGATGTGGACCATGTGATGATAGTGGTCGATGAGAAGTGGTGGCTGTCACATGTTATAATAACTTTGTATATATAATTGTTCACTATAATAGGCAATTAATTGTGTGCGCTAAAATAGAAGACCTTTTACTTTCTTTAATACACAAACTTGCTTGGAATCAGAGTCAACTGTTTTTTTTTTTTTTGCTAAAAGGCTGAGTCAACTGTATTACAGTGCTAATTATTGTTTTCTTTGTTATTAGAGTACTACTTATTGTAATGTTCTGCGTGATATCATACTTAGGGAAGAGTTGATATTTGTTAATCAACAACAGGCAAAAATATAAGAAAAGAAGACGCCAAACGCAAAATTCTTCATTTTGATGGTAAGCCAAGTCAAGTTCAATCAGAAATACCTGCTTCTTTTTCCCTCGTACAACTAAACCAAACCAATTTTAATGTTAATTTTAATAATTTAATTTCATATTATTCAAATTTATATATTGTATATTTTTGTATTTGGATTTTCAAAGTTTTAAAATATATTTAAGCTTTTGAAGTTTTTTACATAATTTAAATGAGGGCATAAATTCCAATCGAAACTGCAATGATCTAAACTAAATTAAAACCATAATTTATAAATATTCGAATAAATTATAAATTACTAATCCTAAGAAATTGAAACTTGAATAGATTTGAATCGAATTCGCACGGATATCCCAACGCTATACTCTTAGAAAAGCAAACTTCATTGTAAGTTTTGCCAAAAAAAAAACTTCACTGTAAGCAAATTTTTGTAACAAATCAGTATTTTATCATTGCGATTTGGGTACAGAGTACATGTTTCTCATTCCTTGTTGGGCATAGTTGAGCCCAATGTTTGGCCCAGTAACACGTTATACTCGTTGCAGGAATGGAAATAATAAAGATGAGTTTTTGTCATACATTTTTGGCCCAGTAACACCAACAATGAACACAACGTTTGAATTAATTAATTAAAAGAATGGGAGGATAACAGTACAAAAGAATTTCAATAATAACCTAAATGATTGATAGACAAAAAAAAAAAAAAAAAAACTAAGCAACAAACTTCATATCTATGTTGGGGAAAAACTTCTTCCCAAAAAGAATTTCAAGATCATTCTCTAAGGGAGTTAGATTCAAATCCAAAGACAAAACCCTCTTGCTACTACTACATCGTTTCAGAACCGGCACGTTAGAAATCACAGGAGAGATGAGCTTCGATGTCTCCATCATCATGCTTGACCTATGCCGTCTCATGTGACCACCTAAAGCCTGTCCGGTCCCAAAACTCTGTCCGCATATTGTACACTCATGCCTATGAGTTTCTTTATAATTGTTGGTAAGATGTTTCACCTCTTTCTCGCCAACGGTTTGCTTTGGCTTCTTATGGCTAGCTCTGTGACCACCAAGGGCTTGAAACGAAGAGAATCTCTTGTTACACGTTTTGCATTCGAACCGGTTACTTGTATTGCTCTCGGAATATTGATTCACACCAATCTGTTTGACCATGGAGGAGGTTTGTGATAGTATCATTAGACATGTAGCAATGTCTAGATTCTTGATGGATTCTTGAAACTCAGATCGTTCTCTCTTCATATTATCTTTCTTTTTTTTGGTAAGATTTTGAGAAACAAGAAAGCAAAGTAAATTAAGGATTAGAGTTTTCTTTGTTCACAGAATGAATTGAGAGAGTGTGTAATGAAAGTTGAGAACATTAGGAGTAATATATATTTATAAGAGCAATTCCTAAAAGGTTTGAATTTCTTGTAGTTTGAACAAATTAAAAAAGTCGTCCAAACTAATATTCTAAGAACAAGTAGCACTGATTGTTTGACTTGTGACAAAAATTGACATTTTCAATTTCACCGAACGCCAATAGATTATGGATACCACGTGGGTTGAATAAAAAGGGTAGTTTCGTCACGTACTGCATCACTAAGTGCTTGCATCTTCGAAACTTCTGTTGTTAAACTAAAAATTGTTAATCAAACGAAAAGAAGCATAGTCAACAAATGTATACAAACACAGAATAGATCCGGCAACTTGGTTTCTCATTGACTTGCTTGCCACCGTTATTTAATTTAATATCACCTAACCATCAATTTATATTAATTTCTCTAATCATTGGAAAGTAACAGCCGTCACGTATAACCCATATAACATACACCGGTTAAAGAAAAAAAAAACAGTCATCCACATTGGGGGGAAAACGTTTGATCATATCCAATTACAGACGTCAAAACAATTAATCTTAAAAGTTCTTTTTTATCAGAATCAAAGTCAAATACAATCATCAGTATGTTTGAAGAGAAAATTCATTTTATTTAATTGACTTTGTTCAAAACACATGCACTGGAGACGCGAGACCAATTTAAAGCCATATAACAAATACAAATAATACAATGTATTATTAATCTTTTCAGAAAAAAAGTATTATTAATACATAGTCCATCTAAGGTGATAATGGCTTTTAGAGATAGTCAAGAACATCCTCTCTGTATTTTTTTTATTTTTTTTAAAGGCTTCTGTATTTTAAATATTGAGTACGTCATTGAACAAAAAGAAGAAAAATATTTAGTACGTCATTGAACAAAAAGAAGAAAAATATTTAGTACGTCACTGATGACGGAATTGTCGATTAATTTATCATTTGGGTCTCATATTTTGACATAATCTCGATGCTCAAAACATAAAAGAATCAAATGTCAGAGACTTAGATATGCATTAAGGCTCACTAGCTGATTCTTTCAGTAAACAGCTAACAACTTCTATAAAGTTCAGATGCTTCATTCTCTTAGATGAATCCAAATATGTTGTGCATAGACCTCTCCAGCTGTGGCCCTAACCTCTGAGTTTGGCGACGAGCAAATTATTATGGATTTAAGATGAAACCTCAAAACTCCATTATGTCTAATAGTTACATATATTTCTCGTGTGGAGCTTGTGTAGAGTCTAGATGCTTTATTTCATGGCTGTGGATAATAAATATAACTATTGTTATTACTTTAGGCCATCTAAATAATATTGTCCTTGGTCATATTAGGTCAAGATAATACTAGTAAGAACGGTTTCCATAGAGTCAATGGCTATGATGTGAGTGTGATGAGTGATGATTATTAAAAAGTGGAGACGAACAATGAAGTATATAAAAGATGAACACATCAAAGCAAAGTAAGTGGTATATTACTTAGGGCATCTCCAACCCTACTCCATTTTCAACTCCAAACATGATTATGGAGTAAAATTTTCTCCAACCCCACTCCATTTTAAATGGAGTAACCCTAGCCATTACTCCATTTTGGAGTTAAACTTTTTTTATTTATAAAATGGTCCTTTAAATTTTTAATATTTTTATTTTAACTTAAATAATGTTTAAAATGATACAATAACATGAAAGAAGTAATATATTCCACAAAGGATTATTTAATAAATTTACATAAAATAATTTATATTAAAAAAATATTGTAAACATAAATAATTGGGATTAGTTTGTAAATTTTTATAAGTATAGGATATTATTTATAATTATTAATAAAATAAAAATAGAATAATTTAAAAATAATATTTTTTGGAGTGTAAAATGGAGTAATACATTGGAGTAAAACTTAACTCTATTTTGGTGTTGCACCAATTTGGAGTAAAAAATGCAGTAATACATTGGAGATGCTCTTAGATGTGGTCTATTTTGACTTTATTATGTTTTCTTGAAGAGCAAACAAATTCTAGACACCTCGTTTGTCTCACTTCACTTTTCTTTTTGATATTTGGTTTATTCAGATGAGAAGATAAACCAAATTTAACCGGTCCATATGCAACAAACTAATCCAGAACAACATAACCTTGCGTACAGTACTACTTACTTACACACCATTACTCTTCTAGACTCATCCAGTTGATGAACTCAACTGCCAAAACGGTCACTTTTTTTTGTCTAATCAATCATATGTTTACTTCCAAGAATGGAGTTCTGTTGTTAGCTTCCTCTTGTCCCTGTTTAGTTGATCTCTTCTCCATGCTTGTGTCATCTTCACTGAGACTATTCTTCGAAAACGAAGTCCTCATCTCCTCAATGGACGCCAAGCTCGGCACAATTATAGGTAGTTTCTTTGGCGTCTCGTTCTTGCGCTGATCAACCTGGCCATTGCATTACAAAACTTAACTGTTGTATATCTAGTCATAGATATCACACTCCACAGTTCTTAGTGTTCTGTACCTGATAGTCTTTTATAAGAGACTGTTCTGCTTTGTCTCTAATGTTTGATACAGATTGTCCATGTTTCTCTTGCAATAACGTGACCTGCTTCATTGAAGTCTCCACTATAGCATCCGTTGCTTCTTTGTTCTCACGGTCTTGCACCAGCGAGTCTGTAAAACCAGGGATTAGGACGTTTTTTGGAGTAAGAAAGGGACAAGGTATTAGTGAGTGCTATTACCATTGACAGCTGCGTGAAGTTCATTAGTCCTACTGACAAAGTTAGCTTCCAATGTGGAAAATGTAGATGCAAACTCATCGTGCAGCATGTCAGTTTCTTTCTCCATGTCCCTATTACATTAGGAAGTTTCTTTTGTCAACGAAGAAACATAGAAAGAAGTTACAGATACAGAACGAAACATGTATACCCCATTGTGACATTAATCTCTTGTTGGTACTTCGTGTTAAGGTTCTTTACGCCTCTTTCAGTGGTTTCCCACAGTTTTTTAGACTCAATGGCCCTTCCCAAGCTGAAATGCAGACAGTGTTGGTATGAGAAACTATATTGGGGATTGAAAGAAGTATAGGGAGATGGAATATGTACCAATCTTCAAGGTAATGGTCCATGACTGTGATAGACTCTGCTGAAGCAATTGTGTTTTGCGTGAACTCGGTTTTTGCTTGCTTTAGATAGTCACACAGTTCCTTCTTTGCGCCAATGGAAACTTGCTGCATACAAGACATTTGTTCCTGCAATCTCTTCTCTTCTTGTATGCCGTGTTCCCGGATATTGCGTGATGCCTCAGAGACCTAGAAGCACGTAGATTATCAGACTTAAGTGTGATTCAACTGATATTGGAATGAAGGCTTAATGGACTCACCATTGCAGTTTTCTTTGTAGTTAACTTTGACAATATTAGACCAATGTCATCTAATGCTTGTTTCTCCTCTCTTTCAGCCTCTTCCTGTTTTTAGTAACAACGAGTTTCGAGTTATCCTCTCAAAACTAATCTAATTAAAGTTTCTAAGAGTTTTGTCCAAATTCACCTTAAATCTCATTTCAAAAGCAGCAAGTTGTCTTGATTTCTCTGCTTGGCTTTCTCTAACGGCTACCACCATGCTGTGAGCTTGGTTGTAGATGTTACTGAAAATGGTTGAGGCCGTGTTGGAAATCTCTTGGGCTGATCTCATGCTTCTGACCAATCCCTGGATTAAGAAGAAGCTGAAGTTAAATTCCTCAGAAAATTGATTGAGCTAACAAGACACCAGCATATGATTTTACACAACACCTGCTCTTGTTGTCTTGCAGCAAGAGCTAAGAGCTCCTTCTGATCATTAAGTGAATCCCGGATGTCCTTAGCGACTTTAGCAGCCTCTGCTGCTGATGCAATGAGCAACTGAGAAGAGATAGACACTTAAATTATCATCTGCGAAACAGAAACATATTAAATTTCATCACGCTATCTTGGTCATACTTGCTCAACAGCTTCTATTTGTGATCCGATGGAGGAGTTAATGTTCTCCAGATCAAAAGAAGCTTTCTTTTGTAGCATTTCAGAGAGTTTCTTCAATGCTGCTACTCCTGAAGTATAAGTATCTGCTGTTTTGCCAATTCTTGATTCCAGATCACGTGTTGCCTAAGTGAGTTTCAACCACTTAGTATCACAAAATGTACAAAACAGAAAGAGAAGTGACATGGTATAGTATTTTCTTACATCATATTTATTAGCGAGAAACGAGTGATTCTGTTCTTCCATAGTTCTTAATTGCTGCTGTTGCTGAGACACTGATCCAAGTACTGTTCTGTGTAGTTCTTTAAGGTTTTGATCAAGCTGTGAACCAAATCTCAGTAGCATGCTCTGGTTTTCGGATTCCAGCTTGTCCTTTTGATCTGCAGAAACAAGTGAAAATCAGCACTTGACAGGGACCTTGTTTTCAGCTTTAGACGTAGGAAACAAGAAGTACCTAGTCTTTTGAACAGCGAACTTATATCATATGACGCATGCTGCAAATCAGAACGTAACCCCTTTGCACGGTCGATCAAAGTAGTCTCTGTCCAACAAAATATCAGTAACACAAATCAAACAACAAACAAAGCCTTTATACTTTTTCATGAGCTAGAATTGTTACCCGTGGCTTTCATTCTGGATATGATGGCTTCCCTTTCTTTTAGCTTTGAGATAACTTGGATATAATTCTCTTTGAGATCATGCAACTCTTTGTTACTATTATCTAGGTTTCTCTGGACCATAAACGTTTGAAAATTTAAGACAACTCTCATTGTAAGCATGAGTAATCTAGAAAGTAAATCACCTTGCAGTCCTTAAGGTCACTTTCTACATCCAGTAACTTCTCTTTCTCATCCACGCAAAGGTCACGGAACTTGGAAGCTTCCTGCGTAAGAGAAGAAGCCACTTAAGTTCCATCAGAGAAACTTGGTTTAGTTTCTAACAGATGGAAGAGAAAAGGAGGGGGCATACGTACACTTTCAGTGAGATTTAAATCATTCTCCAGCTGTTCTATCCTCTCAGTTCTCGCCTGAAACAAACATAATGATTATTCCGAGCATGAGGTGAATATAGCATTAGTTAAGGCTCTTCCTTTGAACCTACCTTCTTCTCAGCCTCTTCTTGTGCATATCTTTCCTGTGCGATGTAAATACCATTTCTATCCCTTGCAGCTCTTACATCTGCATCGAATGTACAACAGTTACAACAAATCTAGTAGCTCATTTGATAGCTTACATAAGAAAAACAGGAGAACTAGACAGAAGGTTGTTTGTGTAAACCTTCTTTCATTCTCTCAAGCTCCAAGTAAAGGTCTTTGAGCAACACAGCTTTGGATAACTTCTGGTTTGCCTGAAGAGTGACAAGTTAAGTTAGAAGCATGAAGATAAAAGGTACACTAATATAAGCTAATAGAGTAAACAAAACCTCAGGTTTGTTCTTAATGTTCTTAGCACGATAGGCATAATCCAAAGTGCTTAAAGTTTCTTCCAAGGAATGAGCAGATGGTGAGATTGTAGCAATGATACAAGTCTTTGTCTTCCCTCCTAGAGAGTCTCGTAAAAGCCTTGTCAGCTTACTATCCCTGCAGGCAAACACACATGAATATTATCACAAACAGAATCATATAGTTGCAAGACAAGGGCAAAGTACCTGTATGGTATATGTGAAGAATGTTCCACAAGCGCATTAATCACACGCCCTAGTGTAAGCAAGCTCTTGTTTATCTCACCAGCTTCTCTAGCCCTGCCATCCCTTGACCCTGACCGTAAAATGTTCTCGGATCCCGCTAGATCCACAAGGTTAAGCTTCCCACATTTGATCAACTCTTCATCTCCCATTGACTCTTCCTTAATATGGACCGTGATGGTAAAAACAGAATGAGAGCGACTGCTTCGTTTATTCAACAATGTATCCGCAGTGCGCCTTTTGGATGAACCTCGTTCAAGAAGAGCGTATATATCATTAGCACTGTACACAACTTCCTCCTCAAGACCACGTAACACCACACAGCCTTTCCCGTCCTCCATCAATGAAACAGGCTTCTTCTGCTTATCCTCTGAAGAAGATCTTGAAGACTCATCTTGAGCTAACAAGTCTGTAACTTCTTCGTTGTATAGCTCCAAGAACGTCACTTTCATACTGTAATCAGCCTTTTGAGCCTCAAGAGTTTCGAAAATGTGCCTAACAGCTCTTGGAATCACCCCAGCCTCCGCAGGTAAATCCCCTCCCTACAAAACAACAACAACATGAACCAACTCACAAACAGAAACATGAAAATCTAAATGAGATACACAGAGAAGATGACTCTCGTTATACCTTTTTACGCATGCCGCCTTCCATAGTGTAAGTCTTACCGGTACCAGTCTGTCCATAGGCAAACACAGTGCAGCTAAAACCTTCCAAGACTTCATGAACAATAGGTGCAATAGCTTGGTCATATATAGATCTTTGTTGTGCTTTAGGCCCAAACACCTAGAAAAAGAAAAAAAAAACATTCACACCATCAGACCAGCTAAAACCATCTCCAATTGCTATTCTATTTTAGAATAGAAAATAGAATGATTGAAACAAAAAATTACTCTATTATAAAGCGGGATTGAATCAATTTTTACTTTAAACTCTAATTTAGAGTGAAAAATAAAGTGGAGTTTGAGATGCTATAAGAACAAAACATGTATGTCAATGATCACGAAATGTCTTAGCACGGTGGTTGGTCGAACGCCTAGATCGATTTTTTGAATGCCTAAATCGATTTTTTGAATGCCTAGACCAATTTTTAGACCAATACAGTCCAAAACATATATTATGTATGGATTATACTCAGTATTTGTTTTAAGAGCCAATCTTGACTACAAAACATAACCAAACCAAAGGTTGAGAACCGAACCTTGTCGAAAGTGAAAACACGGTCTACTTGCTTATTAGCAACACTGACTTCTTTTCTGAGTTCGTTACAGGAAATGACTCTATGAACATTTGATTTCTGCTCTTCTTCGCTTAGAGGTCTGCAACGTAGAAGGACTTGAACGTTGACTTCTTTATCTCTTTCGAGACGAGTAGAGAAAGAAGAAGAGGAATCAGGTCGTCTTCTCTCGGGACGAGGAGTGAAGAACGGAGCTGGAGATGGGATCACTCCCACTCCGCTTTTCCTTGTAACATCGGGTGTGAAAGACATAACTTGATGTTTTTAGATGTCTGAAAAAAATCAAAAATAGAATTCAAATCGAAATCTTCTTTAATCAAATTGAGAAAAGCTAGATTCTCAGATTCACTTACAGAAGCAAGCACAAGGAGCTACACGGAAAAGGTTTAGGGTTCTTCTTTGAGATTCGCAAAGATGGAACTTTTTTTTCTTTCTCTCGTTTGAAATTTGAAAAGTAACCGTTTGGGAAACTCGGAGCGGTAGTGTTCTTCTATGCATACACCGAAGAAGAGAAGAAACGTGGGGCCCGCTGGTTCTAAATTTGAATTAACTCGACCGGCGAAGTTCTTTTCTAATCATGTGTAACCGGATAACATTTCCTTTGGATACTATCCGCTCTAACTACAGCCCACTAAGGGCCCAAATTCACGACATCTTTCTCTCCAAAACGCCGTCGTATCACGAAACTAGAAGCCTTTTTGATCATCTTCTTCCTCGACATCTCTCACTGTAGGGTTTCTAGGGTTTATCTCTCTCTCTCTCTGCAACATTTCGCAACCATGGAGTCTCTAGGGAAGCTACACCTCAATCAACACCCAATCCACCTCTCCCTCACTCAATTCCCTTCATCATTTCCCCAAAAATCATCACTTTCCTTCAAATCCTCTCGCCGATCAACTTCGTCCTTCAAACACGCTGCCATCAAAGCTTCCTCATCGAAACCCCAATCCTTGCAATCACTACCCTCCCGTCTCCTCAAATCAACATGCATCACCTTCACCGCTGCATCCGCCCTGTTCTTCGCCAATCTCCACCTCAAACCTCGACCAGCGATTGCATCTCCCCTGACACCGTCAGTGGAATCAGTAAAACAGCGAAACGACGACGTTTCCTTGGAAGAAGAAGAGATATCACTCGAAAAGCATCTGACTTCCCACCCCGACGATGTATCTGCTCTACGCTCGTTAATGGAGGTAAAGATCAAATCTCGGAACCTTCTAGAAGCGATAGAGCTTATCAATAGGTTGATTGAACTAGAACCAGAGGAGAAAGAATGGCCAATCTTGAAAGCCAACATCTTTACTCAAATTGGAGACTTAGAATCAGCCAAGAACGCGTTCGAAGAGATCATATCCAACGACCCGCTTCGCGTGGAGGCTTATCACGGCTTAGCCATGGCTTATTCAAATTCAGGTGATGATCTGAAGGCCGTGGAGGAGAGGATTCACGAGGCGATGGTGAGGTGCAAGAAGGAGAAGAATGTGAAGGATCTTAGGGATTTCAAGCTCTTGGTTGCGCAGATTCGGGTTCTTGAAGGGAAGCATGAGGAAGCTTTGAAGCTGTATCAGGAGCTTGTGAAGGAAGAGCCGAGAGATTTCAGGCCGTATCTTTGTCAGGGGATTATATACACGCTTCTTAAGAAGGGAGGTGAGGCGGAGAAGCAGTTTGAGAAGTTTAGGAGGCTTGTTCCCAAGAATCATCCTTATAGAGAGTATTTTATGGATAATATGGTTGCTACGAAGCTTTTTGCGGAGAAGGCGCAGCGAGAGATGGCTGGAACTAAGGGTTGAATGGGGGTAATGATGGTTGTCTCACAAAATGCTTGGTAGGCTTTTGTTGATGGTTTAGATGGTTGTAGTTGGTGTGTGAACTTGAATTGATATGATGTGCGTGTGTTGAAGCATGGGTTGAATCTTAATCCATGGGAGTTTAAATCTTTTGCAGTGTATTTTTGAATGTGATAATGTTGCTGCTCTTTTGCACGGGAGTCTAAATGATTTTTGGTAGCTCTTTAAGGTTGTTTAGGTCTAAGAAAGTGGTTAAGAGCATGGCAACTTGATGCATTGCTTGCTTGTTCTCTGAATGCTAACAAGTTATCTCTTCTCTTCTTAGTTTTAAAGGCAAACCGCCTCTTCTTAATTTTGCTCTCTCTTCACATTCTGGAAGATGGCACTGAATGATAGGTAAGGAGATTGAAGAAATGTTAGACAGATGAAGTCATAGCGAGCTTGTGATAATAGAAATTATCTCTTAGAGAAGTCTTTGATCGTTCTGTGAAGTTACATAACATGTGAAAAATGCAAACATGTTATGACATGTTTAAGCATCATTTGGATAAAGAAGAGGGGGTATTAGTCTCATGATGAAACTTGCCAAGGTGGCTCTAATGGAATACAGGTGCAGTAAAGTTTATTGATTTTACAACAAGTGAGAGGAGATAAGACAGTAAAAAAAGGGGGTAAACTAGGGATTTGGGGTTTCCAGATTTGGCAATGGGAGCGTTGGAGCTGTCCAAAATTGAGCATTTTTAACCTTTGAGATGCTATCCAATATTCCCAAGGGAGTGATGTCTCCAGTCACAGTCACTTTCTTTGCAGCAAAATCTATGTTGAATGATGTCACACCTACAAAGTAGTACTCAACTTCGTTAGTGACCAAAACCGGTTCAAAATGATAAACCAGACGGTTCATATATTTTGTAAGCCAGAACATTTTGAAAGTAAACCGATATCTAACCCACAGAAAAAAGAAACAAAGAAGTATGGCATTCCTGTGAATGAATGAAGAAATAGTCTACCTTGCATTCTGGACAGATGTTTCCTAACTTTTGCTTCACAGCCTCTGCAGTGAAGAGACACTTTGAGAACAACGACCTGCTCCAAGAAAATGCAACTCTACTCATTACCCTCTTACCACCATTTTATTTACATCTATGCCACTTATCATGTCAAATAAACAACTTTACCTGGTCTGAACCACCACTTCCATCACTAGTCTTCTCCTCCATTGACGGCTTTATCTCTTCAACATCAGGAGATTTAGGAGCTACCCTATCCTGACCCGCAGACCCGGTAAGAGAACCCGGGTCGGATCCCAAAAGATACCTTGTAGAGCCAAGAGGGGTTTTGATAAACTCACTTGCGGGTCTCGCAGCACAGCTGAAACTCTTCCTAGCTAAGCTGAGGTCATTAGTGATGAGCTTCAACAACGCCGCGGCTCCACCACCACCGCCGGTGCTTTTTCTGGCAGTGACGCTCCTCCTGCCCTTGTAGATCTCTAGTGGTTTGTTACTGATCATCTCTCCGTCGGCTGGGGAAGCGGGTATTCTGATATACTCGTCGACGATGGAGGATCTCTTGCCATCTTTAATGATGGGATTGTACCGGTCGATAGCTTTGCCGCTGAGTTTTTCATCGTCCACGACGGTGGTGGTGGTGGTGGTTGGTTTTGGAATGTGGTCCATGCTTGAACATATGGCTGTTGATGCTTGCGAAGCGCAAAACATACGTCCCTTCATTTTATTTTTTTCAAAGAAATTAAAAGGTAGCAAAATGTTGTCAGAACTTGAATGAAACGTTGATGAGGACGTTACTATGTGAATGATATATATGAAGATATATTTACTCTCATATAAAGAAAGAATTGGATTGGAATAGAGACAAAAAGAGAGTTAAAAGAGTGTAACGCTCATATGATATTATGAATTATTTATCAACATATGTATCGTTGAGACGTCGTATTATAAACTACTCACGTTCTACTTTTTCATTTCCTTATATATTTTACGTTTTTTTTTTTTTTTTCTTAATGCTACACTTAACAAGCTATATAATACTCGAAAGCTAGTATTTCAGTTCGGGTAATGATAACATGATCGTAGTTTGCACGTGGGAGTTTAGAGAGTGTACGTTTGTTTTTGGTTTGGTCATTAGACTATTTGCATAAGTTAGGGTATGCTTAATGCTTCCATAGAAAGATAGATTATGGCATAAATTAACTAGTAATTAAGATACCAGCAACTAACATTTACTCAATAGATCGAGCGAAAAGAGTAACATAGTATGATAGCATCTAGAATTTGCAATTATATGTTAACACATCATAAACACATTTTGCTCAGATTGTTATAATTTGTGAATACATTGCATGCCTACTTACTGTCACCGGATGCATATGCCGGGCGTGGACTGTGGGACATCATTCACGAGTTTTTTTTTTCCAAATCATACTTCAATCTTATTTATTTCATTTTTTTTGTTTGTTTGTCTGTTTTTATTTACTACTTAACATGATAAATGAAACACTGAATCTGTGTCAGAGGGAGACGAGACATATGACAACGGTCGAAAACGCAGATAAAATAAAATAAAATCTTGATAAAAAGAGTATTAATGGAGCTTCCCTCTACTTATAAATGGACAAGGACAACGTGATGCTTGAATGTTAGAGCCCGGACAGAGGTTTTGTAGGATTACCACACTTTATCTATCTTGTTCTCAGCTTTTCACTAATTAACTAATATGGATCTTTTATTGAGATCTGTAGCAATTAGGAACACAAGGAATATTCCATGTTTGGATCACTGGATGTGCAAAACAGATGAGGGTGTATCCGGTTTTAACCCCTCGTTATGTAAAAATCTAATCATTTTGCTCTTTAGTCAACATAAATTAAGGTCAATTCTTCTATACCTAAACACTGTGGTTTATTTACTGTTCTAGTTTTATCTTAGAAATACCAATATTAGTGGTTGTGGCTATCAATCTTTCATTGTTGAATCTGACTCGGTAATAATTTATGTATTGCTCTGTCATTTTTCGTTTATTTGAGTTTGAGATTTAAGTTTCAAGGGAAAAAAGGAAAAATATAATTTCAGGTTTTGAAAAATATGGACTTTATTCGTTGGAAACGAGGTTAGTCATAATTTGGGTTTAGGATTGAACAAAGCCCAATACGCTAATTGTAACCTTCCCGCGTAGCCGATAGCACCGTTCAAGATTTCAACCGGAGAGAGGCGGGAAGAGGAAAGACACCTGGTTGGCGTCGGAGCTGGCAAAAGATTATTTGCTGCACGGTGGTGCTAACTGTAGTGACTCATCTGAAGTGAGAAGTTGTGTTCTCGTTGATTTTTAACTGTAGTCACTCCTATATCCACGTAGTTTGTATTCCCTCTTTTTCTTTTTGGATGGATGGTTTGTTGATGCAAGAAGATATTTTTGGAGAAAACCGCTGACGTGACATTAAACATAGAAAGGCAAGAACGTCCCCATAGTTTTACAGGACAATATTTTACTATAACAAATGGTAAAATGGTATGAATTAAGGAAGATAATGAAAAGAAAAAGGATATAGAAGAAGAAGAAAAATCTTATCTCCGGCGAAGAAAAGACAAAAACATGCTGAGAGGTAAGAGTATACAATACAACAAGTTTCACTTTAGACTTATTGGGAGGCTAATAATTAATATCTACACTTGAATTTATAATTTGAAAAAGAAGAAAATAAATTACAATTTCATGTTTTATAGCTCTGGAAAGTCATAACCTTTGAGTTAGTTAAATAATAATAGATATATTCCCCCTCTTCCTCCATCATCCGCTGCCTAAAATCATGTGAATTTGCAAGAAGCTAAATTCTATTCAATAGATACCTCAACTACTATATGTGACTTTTACCATTTGAAAGGTTCTTGTATGAGTTCAAGTAGTCTTACCTTTGCAAAATTTGGGTTAGCTATTAGTTTTTGAGGGGAGAGTCATCAAGTGCGTCAAATTCCCAGTCATTGATTTCATCAGCCAAGGACTCTTCTCCATCGTCAAGTTCCATCTCCAGCTGCTTCTTCGCTGGGTCTTCCTTCTCTGAAGACCCTTTTTTACTGTCTGGAGTTTCAACACCATCAAATTCTTTCTGGACTGTGAAAGAAAGTGGAACCTCGGGTATCATTTTCAGGGACGGGGAGCGTGAAAAAGAAGAAGAAGAGGTTCTCGAAGGAGACTCAATATCTAGAAGCGGGCGTTCGATAGACTCAAACTCTTCTTTTGTTTTGTCCAATGCCTCAAATAGTTCTTTCACTCTTTTATCGTCTTTCCTGGATCATATAAAACCAAATGAGGAGCGAGTTATATTTTCTTTTCAACTCATACTTTTGTATTCTCCGACGGTGGAAATGTACATAAAACAAAGTTGCGGTTAGATTCTCCATCACTAGTATGAACATGTTTTTGTAACTATACCTGGAGATACCTTCCGTCTGTGAATAGAATGGCTTTTTCATCGCATCCACCACGCTTAATGTTGTCACAAACTGGTCAAGTTAATAAAGAAGAATCAGAAGATAGGTTACAGACTTTTTGTCTCTGCAGTTGGAACCAAGCTTACTAATTCTTTGTATTATTATTCAAATTGAGAGAAGTGGTCTACATGTATATTTCATAAAAGCCATTTACCTTAGCTTCGAGGTCTAGGTACTCCTTCTCAAGTTGTTTTCTTGAATCGATTGGCTTTGCATCCTTATCATCCATCTTTTTTTCTGCTTCTAACCTGATACTTCCACATACACAAATCAAACAAAGCTATCAGCCTAAGTTTGGTCAAATAAAGTTTACAGGAACAGATAAGTGATATATATATTACCCTGTACTTGGTTCCAACATCTCGACGACTCTTCTGATCTTGGGTATAGAAGGATCCAACTGTTCCTGAGTTGATGTTAAAAATACGAATGTGAGATACAGTCCCTACTAACCAAGTGAAATTCATATGGCATCAGGTCCGATATGATCTGAAGTGAAATCAATAAGAAAAATCTACTCCCACTAATTTTGGGGTAAACATATAGAATTACCTTGTAGAAAGAGAGGAGTTGAACAATCAGGTCGATGAAATGGTCACCATATCTCTCCATCTCCCCACTTGAGTATCAATCCATGGTGGAAGGAATGGCAAAATATGGATCATATGCAAAGTAATTAAGGAAGCAGCATAGTTTCTGAGTTCTTTGCATAGCGGAGGTAAGACATACCTCACTTGTATTTCATTTTGTTGAGCAAATTTAGACTGGAGAATCCATGTATCTTCCAGAAACTTGATCCACTTATTTACAACATCAGCCTCTACTCGGCATGAACATATCGACCGAGTTAGCTCGTCTTCCTACGCCATAAGCCAGCCAAAAAACATAACGAACCATACTTATGGCTAATTCATATACTATGACTCTGCTTATGATTCATCTGTAATAAGTTTTAAGTCGTTAGCTACCTTTGACTTCAGGTGTATAAGTATTTCATTACTTGCATTATCAAACTGCTCTCTTTCTTCTCGAGCATTGTGAAGGCGAGCCCGGGCAGATGTTATTGAGGTCTCGACCTTCAAAAAACACATGAGTTCTGTAATGTGACCTACAAATCTAGATCTCTACCAGTTTAGTAATTTGCTCTGGAATAAGTTCTTGTGGAAGTTACCCTTTTCAGCTCAGCTTCAAGATCTTCCTTCATAATCTCAAGGTTTTTTAATTCTGCAGCTACATCCTGAAAGTCACATGTGTGTATAATAAGAATATGTAAATACAAAGCGACTGAGGAATATTTCATTAACAAGGTCAAAGTGATTAGGTGCTGCAAACCTTCTCCCGCTGGCTGACTTCATCAGTTTTGGAAAGTCGGTAGCTAAGAGCTTCTTCTTTCTGACTTCTGCTTTTAGATACGGAAACAAAGATGGATGTGAACTATGATAGTACAGAAAGTAGACAACTATTTAAATTACCAGGTTCCATTTGCTCTCACCTATGATCCACAATTCGTTTTTCTTCTTTAGAGGTAGAATTGAGTAAAGATTCTGACAGAACTTTCAGTTTATCAACCTACAAAATACAGAATGAACTTACTTAAATTTTGACCCGCTTTTAACATCAAAACCAACATTTAAATGGTGAATTAGGTATATGTGGTCGTAACACTAGAAACATCAAGGTAATAACAGAGTTCAAATTTTGCCAAATAAATCTTTGTATTCCAATATTGTGGAATACAAGCTAATAATCAGTTTTTATGGTAAGAAAATTATGTATGAGACAGTTACAAACAAACCAACAAAAGCGGAAAAACTTCTGAGTTGTATGCAGTTTTTACCTTATCACTGTGGTGTTGAAGGGAATCACCATTTCTTAATGATTTCTTCTTCAGTAAGAGTGCTTCTAGCTTCGAAAAAGTGCGGACTTGCTCAAGAATTTCCCGGAGAGCCTGAAGCAACTCAAGTTTTTCAGTACATCTCACAGGGATTAACTGATAAATCAGAAATGTATACAAAAATCATGAAGATACTTGGGGAACAAAGCAATGCAATAAAGATTTCTTAGAAGCCTTATGGTATTTTTTTTCACTTGGCTTATATGTGAAAAATAAAATCTACGTGAAAAATAAAATCTACATATTAAGACTTAAGCACGGTTCTATACAAATAAATAGAAGCAACAATAGCTGGAAACCCAGACCATATCTAATGAGACAGTGAAAAGTATGAGAGACAATCTCACCTCGCTTGATGCAGCATTAGTTCCAGTGGTTTTTGAACTATCTTCGTTTGAAGTCTTCTCAAGAACCTTGACCTTCGTCTTATCAAGTTTCTCCATCAGAGCTTGGGCTTCAGTATCTATTCTGAGACATTCACAAATGAGAATTGAAACGAGAGAAAGTAAAATTTTAAGACATTGACATTGTTTAAACTCCACGCAAAGCTTCAGCCAGGAAAACTCAGAGAGTGATCAATTATACCTTGCAAGATCAGCACTGATTTTAAGCCCTCCAATTGCACCTTGGACATATTGCAAAAGTTCCTCGCGCTTTGCCTAAAAAAAAAAAAGAAAGATAAAGATCTCTAACAGATATTCATCTTGCAAGCTAGCAACATTCGTACTATGACATAATCTGGTCAACGATCCAACAGAGACTACGTGACAGAACAACTATTTTACAAAAGCTAACATATCCTTACCAGAACTTCATCCTTGTATTTCGAAAACACCGCTGCTAAGTCCTGCACATTTTGAATCACTGCTTCGTGAACTTCCTTCTCTCCTGACAAAGAAAGCCTGTATGTATCAACCAATGACCATATGAGCTGAAATGCAAGGTTTCTTATAATCGTAAAATAACTAAAATTACAACTTTTAAACGAAAGAGAAATCATCACCCAAACAGTTCCAGCAGCAGCTGGACTTCTTCCTCATTTGGTGCTTCCAAAATCTGATTCACACAGAAAAAAAGAAAACTAAAACTCAGTGCATGAACAATAAAAAGGCCAGCCTAGATAGCTATTGCGATGTGTTATAACGGATGCAAGATGGTCATGTGGGAAACACGTGATAAGTACTGACTAATGCAACCAGGTCAGATCAGATACAATGCTGAATCTAACCTTACAATGCACTTACCATAGACAATACCATCCCTTCAAGGGCCTCACTGTGAAGAAACACATCCCGGAAAGTCATCGGCTCACCGGGAAGACCAGGATCAACGTAATAAACCTATTTCCAATTTCACAAACGAGATCATAAGCCAAAACTAAAGACAATGCGGGATTGGATCACTCACGGTGCGAGAATCCTTGGCTTCTTCGGAACTAGGTTGGTTCTGATCGAGAGAATCAGAAGACGTTACTCTCTCGACCTCTCTAAGAGAGACGAGCCATCTCCTCAACAACTGCACTCTCTCGCCGCCTCGCGAAGAAACCGAGACTTCTTCTAATCTCTTCACCGCGAGGCTAAAGCTCGTCACGTTCCTAGATCCCTGCATCAGACTCATCGGCGATTAGAAGATATTAATCAGATTTTTCGAGGTTGAAATTTAAGGAATTACGTACGATGCGATCTTGGATCAGTTTGGCGCCTTCGGAAACGGCATTGCCGGCGGTGAGGACGACGGAATCGGCGTAGTTTCGAACGGTGCGGGTGAGATTGTTCTTCCCGGACCCGCCGACTTCGACGGCTCTGTGCACCGCCGATCTCAACCACGACATTACAGATTCTTCTTCTGTGTGTGTGCTTGCTCCTTCGCCGATCGCAAATCTTCGATCGANCAAATCAGACGGAGGAAGGTTTTTTTTTTTTAATATTTTTCCGGGGGGTTGGGTGGATGGTTTTTTTTTTTTTTTTTTTTTTTTTTTTTACTTTTAAGTCCAAATAGTTTTTTTTTCTTAAACGTATTCAAGTTTAATTGGTTATTTCTCTAATTTTATGACATAATTTGTTTTTGTTGGTATTATTACATAAATGCTTTTAATATCATTATTTTTAGATAAGATAAATATACCTTGAATATAATTGTCTTGTTGTCGTGCATGCAAATCTTGAAGTGTGGATTTAATCAAATTGAAGATTAGAGATTATAAATTCATGTAAATACTTATCTACATAAATCCCATTTTAGTTAAAGATTAAGTAGGGATTGAAATAATTTCATATAATTCAAAAGGATAAAGAATTATCCATCCCCAATCTCAATTAGAGCATCCACAATGGAATCCTGGATTCCGAAGTCCTTAAACAATTTTTTTTTAATTTTTTTTCAAAAAAAAAAAATCAACCAATCGCGTATCGCCACGTGTCGCAAATAGTGTACAGACCGATCCTTATTTAGGGATTTTAAAGATCGAATCCTTAGGTTTTGGTAGGATCCACTGATTATTTAATTATTTTTTCGCTAAGGACTCTCCTTAAGGACTCTTCATTGCGGGTGCTATTAGACCATATTTATTGGAGGATTCTTAGGACGGGGTTCTTAGGACAAGGTTCTTAGCGTAATATAAGAACCGTTTCTTAACTTTAACTAAAAAAATGTTAAGAGACGGTTCTTAAGTCTCATATTTAAGAACCGTCTCTTATTTTTTTTTAGTTAAAGTTAAGAGACGATTTTTAAATTATGCTAAGAACCTCATCCTAAGATACTTCCAATAATCATGACCTTAGAGCATGATTAACCCAAGTTTCTTAAGGTAGGATTCTTAGCGGAAGTTAAGAAACTGTTTCTTAATTTTTAACTAAAAAGCTAAGAACCGGTTCTTAAATGAGGACTTTAAGAACCGGTTCTTAGCTTTTTTAGTTAAAAGTTAAGAAACAGTTTCTTAACTTCCGCTAAGAACCCCACCTTAAGAAACTTGGGTTAATCATGGTCTTAGGAATTGTTTTTTATTTTAGAAGAATCCATAATGGGTAATTTTTTATATGCTTTTGTAACAAATGAGTTGGGTCCATGGACCTCAGCACTGGCTACCCCCATTTAGACTGGGCCTGTCAGAAAGGCCATATTGAACTTTAATCACTAAGAAAAGAGTTTCAGCCAGCTTCCTCATCGTCTTAATCAGGTATCAAACCCTTGATAATAATGAATTTTGTTATGGTATAGTTTAGGTTACATGGATTGGAACCTCTGTTCAAGATCCATTTCTTGTTACGGAAATGTTTCGAAAACAAAATCTTTTGGAAACTTATGAAAACACAATGGAAAAATGTTTCTTGAAAAACTCATTTTGGAAACACTATAAAAACTTGTGTTTCCATTATAAAAATTGCGATTCTGATTTGGAAACGGCAAATAATGATTATTTGTCAATTAATGTTAATAATTACTCCCTCTGTTTCATTTTAATTGTTGTTCTAGGTTTATGCACACATATTAATAAAATATATTTCTTCCGTTTTAAATTGTAAGTAGTTTTAGAGATTTTTTTTTGTTTCAAAATGTAAGTAGTTTTTATGTTTTTAAACAATTTTTAACTTTATTGGGTATAGTGTAACCAATTAAATTAAACAAACTTATTTATGATTGGTTAAGTTATATATAATTTATATATTTAATAATATATTTTTTAAAAAGTAATAACTTTCTTAATCTTTGTGCTTTGAGTTAAAATTATCTACATAATGGAATAGAGGAAATATAATTTTATATATTTCCAAAATAAAAACACAATTACCTATTATACTTAATCATACTTTGATCAATAGAAAAATAAATTGGAAAATCTTGTTAATAAATTTTACATTGAAACTATAAAACAACACTTATTTTGAAACGAAAATTTTCCTCTACAACGACAATTAAATCGAAATGGAAGGAAGGAGTACTTGTTTAGTCTCATTTTGTATATTTACTATGAAATAACTATTTAATGGTTTATATCTTAACATCATATTTCGATATTTATTGTTCATTTCTATAAAATAACTTGATATGCAAGGAAACTAACTCTATTGTTTTAAGGATAACATATTTTAGTTTTATAATTCTTGATAAAAAAAAGTTTACAAAATGTACAAAGAGAAACAACACTTTTATTTGGTTTTCTCTCTTAAATAAATTAAACAAACAAAAAACAAATCAAACTTACATGATTGGTTATATATATATATATATATATATATATATATATATATATATATATATATATATATATATATATTATAGACCTTTTAGCATGCATGTTTCCATTTTTATTTTTTTTGAAAATTATATTTCCTCATTTTATTTTTGCGTATCCGTCTCCGCTTATGTGCAACTAGAATATAGTAATATTGGTCGTTGTTCCCTGGAAAGTTAGATGTTTCATTGTAGATGATTTGTAGATACCACTGGAAAATTGCAAACTTATGCCGAGAGAAGACCACTAGAAAAATATTCGTTTGCTATTTTAGTTGTTTTTGATGTGAGAGTTGATAGTTCTATTACGTCTATTGTGTATGAAATGTGACGATATGGAATTCAGTTTCAAAGACTACTCAATGTGAGTAAGTTATAAAATGTTTGCTACATGTTTTGCTTTTTTCAGTAACTGTGATTTCATCTTCTGAGTATTTGACATTTTTATACATCCTCTTCTAGCAATCTATGCTCACAATATCTTGTGAATATCAGAGACCATAACATTTTTGTTTTGTCAACGAGCATCTTATCAAACTGAACTTTTTTCTTTCCATTATTACATCAAGTTGAACATTTCTAACATCAACACTTTTAACTTTTCTAACATCAACAGTTTTAAACTTTTACCAGACCTTAGTTAGCTCTGTGTTCGTATTCACCTAGTTGTTATTAATTTTATTTTACAAAGAGCAAAAATCCTAAACCAACATTAGTTAAAATTATACAACTAATAACGGATAATCTAGAAAATAACTACAAGTCTACAAACATTATTTTGTACGTTCTTTGTTGGTTACATGCGAAAGTTTATATCATATTTACCATTGAACTGGAACAGCCTCAGTCTTTTGTAATTAAGAACATTCTTGTTCGGTCAAGTTAGCTACCAGAAACCTTTTTGAAACATTTGTCTATAAGAGCTTTAGTCAACCCTCTTTTTTATTGAAAAAAAAAACTGAAAGGGACATGCGTCATAAAACAAATATAGAGTATTACATTTTCTTGTATGTGAATCATGAGATTTCTTGTGAGAATAGGTAAATGGAATGAACTAATTTAGGTCAATATATGAAGCGTATAGTATAAAGTCTTGAAAAACAGATATAACAGCCATACCAAACGTTTATATGCCTACCTCTCCACGTTATGCTTATCTTATGCAATTTAATTTGGTATTATATGCCTACTTCTTCACGTTAAGCTTATATTATCTAATTTGTAATGAGAATTTGGGGGTTTTCGTGTAGCTTGCTCTTACTATTGAAGCCGTGTCCACATTTTATTCCAGTGACTTTTCTTATTCATTCCTTTAGTCATAACAACTTCGCAAAAAAATATCTACCGTACATGTGCTGCTGCATTACCTATGTTATGTTAGACACATAAACTTATTGAGAAACTTCTTATAGTTCAAGTTGCACTTATTCTCATATATATCTAGTACGTACTTAATCATTTTGTGAACTTTCATATAAAATCAATTGTAATGAGAGGACGGATCCATATTTCATTTATCTAATTTAAATAGTGATATCTATATCTTAATTTATTTTTTACAAATTAATATATATTTTTAAAACGTTTTACAGAAAAATCTGGTACCTCTTTCTTGATAAACATTTTGGCACATCAAGTGGTTGATTCTAAACATGTAAGACAATGTTAAGGAGTTGATTGGAAAGGGTCGTAAAAGTTGTAGGCATGCAGCCACTTTTTTTCTTTCTAAAACTCTTTCTTAAATAAATTATGCTTAACTTTCTAAAATGAATCCAGAACCAAAAAAACTAAGAAAGAAAATGTGTTAGTTCTGTAAATCAGTTTTACTATAGCTTTTGTTTAATGCTTTGGATATATTTGGAAATAAGTCACATCAAAAAAAAAATTAAAGCCATGGTCAACACCAACAATCATAACCTTAGAACATGTTTATTGAGAGTGTTTTAGGTTGGGTCTCTTAACGGAATTTAAGAGACGGCCTCTTAGCTTTTAACTAAAAAAAGTTAAAAGACGTATCTTAACTTTTTTAGTTAAAAGCTAAGAAACCGTCTCTTAAATCACGCTAAAAGATCCGCCCTAAAAAAACTCTCAATAAACATGCTATTAGGATTAGTATAGCAAATGTTTTCTTATTACAACTTAACTGAAGATATATTTCAGTTAAGAAATACAAATATCAGCTAAAATTTAAATAACAGTAGTAAAATATCAATCATTCTTATTCTTCAAATTCTATGATAGTTTTCGAAAAGTGATGATACGTTAATAGAATAAAAACAACAACAATTTTATATAGTTATTACCGTAAGATAGGTACGAGTTTGCCCGTTTAGCACGACTTTCGACAGCTACTCGCTAACTCAGTTAAATGTAATCCTCGATGGACAATATTTCTCAACAGATTGCCATCAAAACCATATGTTTTTATGCCTAAAATCATTTGTATATACTTTTGTTCAATCCATAAAACCCGTATAGCTAAACCCAAGTTATTAAACATACCTTAATCCCCAAGAAATAGACATAACACATAAGTTTTTTTTTGCACAACTCCTCTCACCTAACCATTTACTTTTAGGTTAACACATTACATCAACATATACAAAACCAGAAAAAAAGCCAGCGTTAGATACATAGAGATCACCCACCCACATTGACCATTTCATATCTCTTTCTTTCCTCTATATAAAAAAAAATCCTCCTTATATAGTCTCTTCTCATCCCTATTCATATCTTCTTTGTGGATATGAGCTTAGACCCAACAACCTGATAAAATTAGAAAAAAACATGTCTGGCTTCCTTGGAAAACTATCTCCAGCCAAAAGGGTAGCTGGCAACAATGATCTTCCTCTGTTTTATCCAAACCAGACTTCCATGGAGAGATGTCCAAGAGACACGCCTAGAGTTTCAGCCACACTTGCTGAGCTTCTTATGAACGTGGAGGATGCAAGGAATGATCAACGGGGTTTGGAAATGGCTTCACCTCTCACTTCTTCAGCATCTTCTTTCAACTCATGGACCTCAGCTCCAGCTTCTTCTATAACATCTTCCCCGTTTATTCTTTCCTTCACCGACTTGACCTATAGCGTGAAGATCAAGAAAAAGTTTCCTCCCTTTTGTGGGAACTCATCAAACGATTCTGCCTTGAACACTAAGATACTACTGAATGGTATCTCAGGTGAAGCCCACGAAGGTGAGATGATGGCGGTTCTTGGAGCAAGTGGGTCTGGTAAATCAACACTGATCGATGCATTAGCCAACCGTATAGCTAAAGACAGCCTCAGAGGCTCCATCACTTTAAACGGAGAGGTTCTTGAATCCAGCCTCCAGAAAGTCATATCAGCTTACGTGATGCAAGACGACCTTCTCTTCCCGATGCTTACCGTTGAGGAAACTCTAATGTTCTCAGCAGAGTTCAGGCTCCCTCGCTCCCTGTCCAAGAAGAAGAAGAAGGCGAGAGTACAAGCTTTGATCGACCAGCTAGGTCTAAGAAGCGCTGCAAGAACCGTGATTGGTGATGAAGGACATAGAGGTGTGTCCGGAGGAGAAAGGAGACGGGTTTCGATTGGGATAGACATCATCCATGACCCGATTATACTCTTTCTCGACGAGCCAACCTCAGGGCTGGACTCTACAAGTGCCTACATGGTCATCAAAGTGCTACAAAGAATCGCGCAGAGTGGCAGCATAGTTATCATGTCAATCCACCAGCCTAGCTACAGAATCATGGGTTTACTAGATCGACTAATCTTCCTCTCGAGAGGAAACACAGTCTTCAGCGGCTCGCCGACATATCTGCCACAATTCTTCTCAGAATTCGACCACCCGATCCCCGAGAACGAGAACAAAACAGAGTTTGCTCTCGATCTCATCCGGGAGCTGGAGAATTCCCCAGAAGGGACCAAGAAACTCGTAGAGTACCACAAGGAGTGGCGTGCAAAACAAGCAGCAGCGAGGTACTACAACAACAACGGTATCACTCTCAAAGAAGCGATAACCGCGAGTATCTCCAGAGGGAAACTCGTCTCCGGAGCAACAACAAACTCTTCATCATCATTCCAAACCTACGCAAATCCGTTCTGGATCGAAATGATCGTCATAGGCAAACGGTCTATACTAAACTCAATGAGGCAGCCTGAGCTCATCGGGATGCGTATAGGAGCAGTAATGGTCACAGGAATCATCTTAGCCACAATGTTCACGAAGCTAGACAACTCTCCCAAAGGAGTCCAAGAGCGTCTAGGCTTCTTCGCCTTCGCCATGTCCACAACATTCTACACATGCGCAGAGGCCATCCCTGTTTTTCTTCAAGAACGTTACATCTTCATGAGAGAAACTGCTTACAACGCGTACCGAAGATCCTCCTACGTCCTCTCACAGTCCATAATCTCCATCCCTTCACTCATCTTCCTCGCGGCCAGCTTCGCAGCCACCACTTTCTTCGCCGTTGGACTCGCCGGAGGCGCCAGCGGCTTCCTCTTCTTCTTCCTCACGATCTTGGCTTCCTTCTGGGCCGGAAGCTCCTTCGTAACCTTCCTATCCGGCGTCGTATCAAACGTAATGCTAGGATTCACCGTTGTTGTAGCGATCCTCGCTTACTTCCTCCTCTTCTCTGGATTCTTCATCTCTCGTGATCGTATCCCTCTCTACTGGATCTGGTTCCATTACCTCTCGCTAGTTAAGTACCCTTACGAAGGGGTGTTGCAGAACGAGTTCGAGGATCCGACCAAGTGTTTTGTCCGAGGGATTCAGATATTTGATAACTCGCCGTTGGGGCAGTTTCCGAGCGCTGTGAAGTTGAGTTTGTTGAAGAGTATGAGCGGTGTTTTGGGGATTAATGTGACGGCGGAGACGTGTGTGACCACGGGGATTGATATTCTGAAGCAGCAAGGTGTTACGGAGATTAGTAAATGGAATTGCTTGTGGATCACGGTAGCTTGGGGGTTCTTTTTTAGGGTTTTGTTTTACTTCACGTTGTTGATTGGAAGTAAGAACAAACGGAGGTGATTGATGAAACAGTTGTTTGTTTTTTCTTGATTGGTCTTATTGTCTGAAAATCATAAAAACATTGTCGTGCTTTATTTTATTTTTTTAAAGCTAAAGTATTTGTATTTCTTCTTTATATCTAATCAATTAATTAAAAGTTGTATTTAATCTTGAATAATCTGTTTTTGTTAATGTAACAATACTACTCCCTCCGTTTCATATTAAGAAAACATATGATTTTGTATATTTCCAAAATAAAAACACAATTACTTATACATTTAACCATATTTCAATCAATAAAAAAATAAAGTGAATAATTTTATATTAATAAATTTTGTAAACCCTAAAACGACACTTATTTTGAAATGTAACGGAGGGAGCATGACTTTAAGACAATGGTTGGGTTTGTTGAAAGTTAATGGACAGTTAAGGCTTCAAGTTGAGAAGACATGAGTTTGTAACTGGTAAGCTTTAGTGAAGAAAGATGGCCAACAAAGATACGTAGACGTGATGCTACTAACCGTAGCTGTTCCAACCATCATGTTCATCACAACTATCTGTAGCTGGATGGCTTCAAGAGGCGACGCACCACCCATTATCATACCGGTCATAGCTCCTGGTAAAGAGATTAATCCAACGGTTTTGCAGTTATCCAAAACCGGAGATAGAGATATCACCAAAGCTCTCTTCACTTGCTGTAACGTCGCTTGTCTTGGTGTTGCTCCTAGTGCCAATGCTGTCTCAACCTATGGGTTTTGACAACTCAATTAAACCGGGAACTCGTTTCGGTTTTAAGTATAGGATCATTGTTGTCAAGAAGTTTAACCAGGTTTTGTTGCATCTTGATGTTGTCTCGTAGCTGTTTCATGGTAACTCCGGTGACCGTCATGGCGTTTCCGACCATCATTCCGGTCACAGGGATCATATACCTAGGAGTGAAAGGAAAGACGTTGAGGGCAACGAGCAGGAACATTGTGATTGAAGTTCCGGCGAGGATAGATACTCCGGCTACGTACTTTCCACGTGGCACGTGCTTGGCACGTTGCCCGGCGGTGTAACCGGCGACAGAGACCTGATCAGAATCAAACTATTGTAATAAAACACAGAGCAGATGAACTGAAGAACAAATCCAATAAAGTGAAAAAGACCTGAACCAGTGGTGGTCATAAGCATAGGGTAGTGAAACATTAAGGGCATCATTATTTATGGTCTCTTAACCGGGGTTCTTAACTCATAATTTAATTTTTTTTAATTTTGCGGTTTTTATATCTCTTATGTAAGAGACAATTATTAGTTTTTCTTAGTTAAAAACTAAGAAAAACTAAGAACCGTTTCTAGATCTTAAAATTTTATGAAAAAAAAATATATAAACCCCTAAATTTTATAAAAATTATAAAATCTTTTACTAAATTGTATATAGTCCCTAAAAGCACATGACCGCTCCTTATTGGAAGTTGGAACTAACCATGAAGAGATAAGCAAGGACGATCCAGCCGGCGTTTTCTTGGTTGAAGATGAACTGAAGAACGAATCCGATAACAGAGAGCTGAAGAAACGAACGTGTAACAGAGTAGATCATGTCACTTTCCAAAGACAGTTTCTGTGAGTAGGAAAGAGCCACGGCTAGTAGCACAACCGCGAGCGCCGCAGCAGGCTTCACCATGCCTTCTAGATACATGATCAGCCATTCGTAGTTCTTGAAAAAAGCTGCTACCCATTCAAGATCCATCTCTCTCTCGCTTTGTTTTTGTGTTTTGTCGTGTTTGTAGGAAGGTGGTAATGGTGGAGAGAATATAAAGTGGACAACAAGTTACAAAGAGTAGACACTTTCCTCTTATCTTTTTATTCCATTAGCTGATGTTTGAACTCCTTTTTCATTTTTGTTTTTTTGGATTCGGTCACTTTAGTCGAGAACCTTGTGTGTTTGGCATTATCATATAACCTTTTTTATTGCAGTGGAAAATGATTTTTAACAAACCAATATCAATCGTGCAATTGTGCTTTTTTATTGCAATAGTTTGACAGTGTTTTTTTAAAACAAGTTTTATTAATTTGCAGTGATATATTCACTAAAAATAAATAAAGATAAAATTAATTTTGAAACAGGGTTAGAAAACGGAAATGGAATGTGGTTAAAGTGGGTAAGACCAAACATGCCCAAATTCTTTTTAAAAATTCAAGTTTTGTTAATTTCTTCGGATTTAACACTTATCCTACAATTTCTATTTGTTCGAATTAATCTTTTTACAAAGTTATAGAAGAAAACATAATTTTACTAAATTTGTAGAAATACACAATTTGAAATTTTTGACTAAAGGAAAAAGATCGGAATCAGGTGGTATGCATTGTGATTTTCTCCTTTTTTTTTTGTTCTTGAACAAAATTGAGTTACTCCATGTGATCTACTAGAAAATGAAGAACATAAACAATCTCTAGCATTCTACAGTTGCTACCATCTTCAGCTTTAAACATGAAAACATCGTTATTAATCTCTATCCAACTGCAACCAGGATTCGTCTTCAGTCCTTTATCTTTCATCACCTTCCTCACCATCGCCGCCTCTTTATAGTAATGAACACTGGCGTAAAGATTCGCCAGCTGGACATGTGTCGCTGCACATTCAGGCTCAAGCAACAGCCGTTCCTCTGCAGCTCTGATTCCTTTCCAGACATCACCGTGAACACGGCAAGAGAAAAGCAGAGATCCCCATATGACCTGGTTTGGTTCCATCGGCATACTCTCGATCAAGTCAAGGGCTTCTTGTAATAGACCAAATCTGCCGAGGAGATCGACTAGACAAGAGTAGTGGTTGAGTTGTGGTTTCAGACCGTGTTTTGTCATCATATTGAAGAACTTTCTCCCTTCTTTTACCAGACCCGCGTGTCTGCACGATGACAAGACTCCTAGATACGTGATTGCATCTGGCATTGTTCCGCTTTTCAGCATCATTACTTCAAACATCTTGATTGCTTGCGTTGCAAGTCCATGCTGCGCATAACCGGCAATCATAGAGTTCCAAGAGACAACATCTTTGTCCAAAAACTGGTGAAAGATTCGGGAAGCATCCTTCAAATCGCCGCATTTGCAGTACATGGAGATGAGAGCGTTTGAGATATGGAGATAAGACTTGAAACCCATTTGTAGCGTTTGGCAATGAACGCTTCTCCCTTGCCCTAAGGCTCCACTTCCTGTGCACGCGATCAAAAGAGCCGTGAACGTGTAATTATTCGGATCAGAAGTTGAGTTTCTCATCTCTGAATAAAGCTTCAAGCAGATATCAACTCTCCACTCCTGCGCAAACCCTGAAATAATCGCTGTCCACGAAACCACGTTCTTCTCAGGCATTTCTACGAACACTTTATGTGCATTGTCTACCTCACCTGAATCTCTGTACAAAACGACCAGAGAGCTTCCTACGTAGACATCTGAGATCAACCCACTCTTCAACGCTAAGCAATGAAACACATAACCAGTTTTAAAGTCTCGCTTCGACCCAGAAGATCTCACGGCGGAGGACAAACCATACGCATCCAAACTCCACCCTTCTCTCTGCTTATTCCCGCCATTAACAGAACTTGAAGAATCCTCCTCAAGAATAACTTCTGCAAGTACGCTTGAGACTCCATGTTTGGTTCTTGGGAGATCACAATTCTCGGAAACTGCTTGATCTCTGAATCGTCTCGAATCCGTTTTCAGAAATTCACCAAGAGGGTTCTGACGATTCGAAGCTCCATTAGATTTTGAAGAGATGATGTCAAGAACTCTCAGAGCGCGAGCTCTTCTCTCAAGTTCAGTTGCGTCGCTAGCTAGATCACGATTCAGTGATCGGCTGTAGCTGGATCGAGATTGAATATAAACGAAAGCCCGACAATGATACTTTCTCAGACAAGACATGAAAATTAAAAATGTCGTAAATTCCAAGACAAATATTAAGAAGAGATATGGGCTTTAGGCTCATTAATAAGCCTATTAACTTATCTCTATATAAAGTTAGATTACATATGGGCTTAAGGCCCATAAATTTTCCCTCAAAGTATCCATAAATGTTTATTTTCTCCGGTTTAGCTTTCGGTTAGATATGAATGAAGGTGGGATTCGAAATTCAACGAGCCTTGCAAGGCTTGCTCAACAAGGCGGCGGTTGACGGCGGCGCGTACGGTCACCTCATCCACCACTTCACCCGTCACCGTCTTCCTCTCCACGCGCTACAGCTCCACGCACGAATCGTCCTCTTCTCAATCACGCCTGACAACTTCCTCGCTTCCAAGCTCATTAATTTCTACACAAGAGAGAACCGTTTCCGCCAAGCCCTCCATGTGTTCGACGAAATCACCGTCAGAAATGCCTTCTCTTACAACGCGCTTCTCATCGCCTACACTTCTCGTGAGATGTACTCCGATGCTTTTAACTTGTTCTCGTCGTGGATTAGATCCTCGGGTACCGCCAGGCCCGATTCTATTACTATCTCTTGTGTGTTGAAGTCCCTGTCTGGTTATGATGACTTCTTGTTGTGTTCACTGGCTAGACAAGTTCATGGGTTTGTTTTACGAGGTGGGTTTGATTCCGATGTCTTCGTGAGCAATGGGTTGATCACGTACTATACAAAGTGTGACGACATTGCCTCTGCGAGGAAAGTGTTCGATGAAATGTCTGAGAGAGATGTGGTCTCGTGGAACTCTATGATCTCTGGGTATTCTCAAAGTGGGTCTTACGAGGAGTGTAAAGAGTTGTATAAAGCGATGCTAAGTTGTCCTGATTTGAAACCTAATGGAGTTACTTTATTAAGCGTGTTGCAGGCGTGCGGACAATCAAGCGATCTTGTTTTGGGAATGGAAGTTCACAAGCAGATTCTTGAGAATCATATTCAGATGGATTTATCTCTTTGTAATGCTGTGATTGGTGTTTATGCTAAATGTGGTAGCTTGGATTATGCAAGAGCATTGTTTGATGAGATGAGTGAGAAAGATTCTGTGACCTACGGGACTTTAATATCAGGGTATATGACTCATGGTCTTGTCAAGGAAGCAATGTCTTTATTTAGTGAGATGGAAAACATTGGTTTGAGTACGTGGAATGCGGTGATTTCGGGTCTTATGCAGAATAACCATCACGAGGAGGTTATAGACTCGTATAGGGAGATGATAAGATATGGCAACAGACCAAACACAGTGACCCTTTCGAGCCTTCTTCCTTCGTTGACATATAGTTCAAATCTGAAAGGGGGTAAGGAGATCCACGCTTTTGCCATCCGTAATGGTTCTGACAACAATATATATGTCGCTACATCCATCATAGATAACTATGCCAAATTAGGATTTCTCCAAGGAGCTCAAAGGGTTTTTGATAACTGTAAAGAGAGGAGCTTGATTGTTTGGACAGCGATTATAAGTGCATACGCTATTCATGGGGACTCTGATTCTGCTTGTAGTCTTTTTGACCAAATGCTATGTCTTGGAACTAAGCCAGACAACGTCACTCTAACAGCTCTTCTTTCAGCTTGTGCACACTCTGGTGAATCAGAGAAGGCCCATAGCATATTTGATTCTATGGTAAAGAAGTATGGCATCGAGCCTGGAGTGGAGCACTATGCTTGTATGGTAAGTGTTCTTAGCCGTGCTGGCAAACTCTCAGATGCAATGGAGTTCATTTCGAAGATGCCAGTTGAACCAATTGCTAAAGTTTGGGGTGCATTGTTGAATGGGGCTTCTGTTCTTGGTGATGTTGAGATTGCGAAGTTCGCTTGTGATCACTTATTTGAGATGGAACCAGAAAATACAGGGAGTTACACTATCATGGCGAATCTATACACTCAAGCAGGGAGATGGGAAGAAGCTGAGATTGTAAGGGATAAGATGAGAAGAATCGGATTGAAGAAAATCCCTGGAACTAGCTGGATTGATACTGGAAAAGGATTAAGAAGTTTCATTGCGAAAGATGGTTCGTGTGAGAGAAGCAAAGAGATGTATGAGATAATAGAGTGTTTGATTGAGTCAATGAGTGACAAAGAGTATTATCATGAAACAAGAGTTTGATGAAACTTATTGGTTTTCCTGACAAAGAGTTCCTTTGTGTGCTTCTCAAAGAGGTACTTTTAGTGATTTTGTTTTTCATGTAATGTAGTTTTTGCTGTTGTGATTGAGCATAACGTTGAATGGTCGGTAAATTCATACCAAAGCTATTACTTGAAAGTTATTAAGTGATTTTGATTAAAGTAGTGGGGTTCCTAAAGAGAAAAATAATATAATTCATCAGGTTGCTTCACAAAATAAGCATTATTTTGATTAAAAGGGTTATGGAAATTACTTTGATCTTTGAGTGAAGTACAAGTGAGCTCTTAATCACTCAAATTTTGTCTTTGCGTGTTGCTAACTAAATCTAAATGTATTTAATTTGAAAAGAAAGTTAACACAAACTACAAGTAAAGTTATAGTGAAAGGTGGGGAGCATTAATGTTCTGCGTGACACTAATGGTAGCATTTGATTTGAAAAGCAGGTTTAATTCAGATCTATGTAGAGGGTCACAAGATTTTTCCCATTTCACATAGTAAAATGCAACCATAAAGCTTACACTATAAAAAACAAGCAAATGTTATTTTGGGATTGTTGTGATAATGTTGACAAAGAGATTTGTGACACTTGGTAGAATTAGAATCGTATAAAAATATGGTTTAGTGTTAACATGCATAATCATATAATATAAAAATAACCTTGTAGTAAGAAGTTCAATTTTATTTACCTTGGAAAAAGGTCTTGAAGTGGGTGATTTACCAACTCACGAGAATCCTGTCTCTCAACAAAGGTAACAAAAGTCCAATCCCACACTGTCGTTTTGCTAACAACATGTCCCTATACCACAGCACAGATTCTGTATTTTCTTTTCAGATAGAACTTCAAAACTTTTGGGTTTTAATTTCATTTCACTCTTCTCTACCAAGTGAGGGGGATTTGAATTTTAATCTGGATCTGTTTTTCTATTTGAACTTGAGTATATTTATTGACTTTTGTTAAGGAAGAGTGTCGACTGTTCTTGGTAAGTTGGTTTTTAAGATATGATGTTGATATGTTCCTTACTGAATGAACAATAAATGTAAATCATAATGACATGAATCTAACAACACATTGGTCTTGTTTTTGTTAGTTTACCCTTTTTGCAGTTAGGTGTGAAGTTTGAGTTTTTTTTTTATATAGAAAAAAACAGTATGACAATTGATCCCTTCAATTACAACACAAAATGCAGGTGGGGTTTCTATTTCTCTATATATATATGTGTGGTATAGAGTATTGTGAGTCTATTGAGGAATTGATTTTATCTATCTTTTCTGTTTTTGTTAAGAACAAATTCTGCAAGTAAGAAGATGGAAGAAGAAGAGAAGGAAGATCTGAGAACTGTGGAGTCTCTAAGAGGGAGACTACTTGCAGAGAGGCAAGTTTCAAGGTTTGTTAAAGATGAAGCAGAGCTCATTACCAGAAAGGTAACCTTCATAAAATCCTAAGTATCATCATTCTTGTTTGATAAATGCCCTTTTCTCTCTATTTTCAAGCTTTGGTTTTGATCAAGAACCAAGAAAATAGTCATTTCTTGTTACTTCAGTACCAAGAGAGATTCATTTGCTCTGTAATCTTTTTTAAAAAATCTTTGTTTGGTAATAAGCTGATTTTTGTTTCAAAGACAACCTTTAATCTCTTGGAAACAGATGGAGGAGCTGGAGAAAAATCTGAAAGAAGAGATCAGATTAAGAGAAAAAGCAGAGAAGAGACTAAAGTTTCTGATGAAAAAGCTTGAATTTATAAAAGAGTCACGCAGTTCTGAGGGATCAGAGCAATTGAGTTCATCTGAAGGTTCTTGTTTGTCATCTGTTTCCACCTCAGCATCCAAGCAAGAAAAAGAAAGTCATGAAAATGGATCTGTAGAGGAAGAAAAAATTGATCAAGCAACTGGCAGTGTTGCCTCCATAAAAGAAGAAGAAGAGTCAAGTTCAAAGATGAAAGATGTTTCTTCTAGTGAAGAAAGTGTTGTTGCTTCAACCTCAAGTCATGAAGCAGAATCACAGGCTAGTAATGACTTTTCTTAAGAGTTCAAGAGAATCAAGAATATCCATTACTCATCTCCTAAATAACACCTTGATTGGGAACCGTTTCTCTGATGTTGGATCCTGAAGCTACATCTACTAATACCATAGTATAATACTTTTGTGGAAGTTCTTGATGGGTACAAAGGAGAATGGAGAGAGAGAGAGAGAAGAAGAAGAAGAAGGAGAAGTGCATGTGATCAGAAAGGGACTAATTAGGCTTTAGGACAACTTTGAGTTTGACAGTTTTAAATTCAAAGTGTTAATAGAGATGGGGAGGACGACACGACACAGACCTGTCTCTTTCTTCTTGTGATTTTTGTTATCAAAGAATGAAAGTGACGTTTCTTGAAAATTATGAATGTGACTGAATAAAGGAAGCAGTAAACTATTCATTGCAATTGCAGGAAGCAGTATACTAATTAATATTCGAAATATTCAGCCATAAGATCATTTCTCTATGGTAAAAAAAAAAGAATTGAGTTTCAAAAGTCTAGATTGGCACTATCGTGAAGATTCCAATGGATTTGTTTATTTAGATCTCTAGTACTTTACTTTACGTTCATATATCTTCAATCAAGAAGCACACTAAAAGCATGTACTATAGGTTCAAGTGTTGACACTATTATCTTGTAAATGCATTAGTATACTTTGCTTTTTTTTAGTGATTTATGAATAACGCTTGCATTTGTTAAGTGTTACAAAGAGTGTGGCAAAGAATACATGCATGTCCATACAGTAATTAACTTGTAAACTACCATTTGGTGTTTGTGGACCTTTGGTTGGTGTGTGATCACTCGATCATCGTTTCTGAAAGTTGAGTTTGGCAATAAAGAAAGCAAACATAGAGGCCAATGCAACTGGAAATGCGACGAGAACAATGGCTGAAGTCATCAAACGATCATGATGGAAGCCAAAGTAGTCCTCTAAGAATCTAGCAACGGTCGTGGTTTCTCCAAATGCATTGATCTCTTGATGAATATCACCGTACTGAGACGAGAAAAACACATTGAGACTCCAAGAGGGAGGTGTTAGATAGTAAAGCCAGACCCACCACTTTGGGATTTGCTGCATTTTTCCAACATCAAGAGAACACTATTAACAACAGGTAAAGATCAAAGATGATGATGACAAAAGATCTTACCGGTAGTGGAATCAGGAATCCAGCAAAAAGGTTGAAAGCAACGAAGAAAAGAGACTGGAGAATAGCTGCGAGCATGAAGTTTGGAGTAATGGAGATGAGGAACAATGCTAGGTAGTTGAAGCAGAGTAAGTTGCAGAACATTGAGTATAGACTCCAAAACACTTTATAGGCAGATCCGTATAAACCCATCATAGGATATATAATGATCACAAACTCTGCGCTTTGGATGAAAATGTAAGGAATCTCAGTCACAACCTGAGCCAATGCAAAGGCAAACGCAGAGTACATTCCAGCGAATCTTTCACGGTACATAACATTACGCTCTGTCTCAAAATACTGTAAAGCTGACGTGCAGTTGTTTACCCCAAGAGTATCTCTGCCAAAAACATACAAAAAGATAATAAATGCTAAGAAAGTAAATGATGATTCTGATTGTATTTTATGGGGGTTTTAGTGATAAAACACTTCAACCATTTTTGAATTGTAAAAAAAAAATTATAGTTATCTTTTAATGTTTTAGTCTCTTATAAACCATTAGCTCATGTCACTTTCCATCTATATCATTTTAGTTTTTTTTACGATTTAAAAATATTGAAGATTTTAATCACTAAAATCCCTATTTTATGCAACTAACTTACATCTTTTGGCCTTGCTTCCAGAAGAGTAAACCAAAGATCAAAGAAGAGACTAAAGTGTGACAGATTCGCATCAAGTTGTAAGCAGGGCTTCTCCAGTAAGACAAGCTCATCTTCCACAGACAAGATTTTGAACTGTTCCCACCAGCTATGCGCAAAAGTTCTCTCAAAATGCAAATCGCTTGACCCCATATCCGGTTTGCTCAGCTCTTGAGCAAGTTCTGAGTTGCTCCTGCCACAGAGCAAACACATGAGAGCTCGTAATAAATGACAAGGTTTCAGTTGTTTTTTGAGATCTTCAGCTCACTTGTAGAGAGCAGATTCGTTGTAGATTTTTGCAAAATCCATGTTGAGTTCAATCTCTACAGACTGTGAAGTGACCTCTAGCATCCATGTTGCTGGATTGTAGTTGTCTTTGATCTTTGCAACTCGAGGGATACTCTGTTCATTAAACCCCAACAACAAAAATATAGAAGAATGATTTGTAAGCTAAGACGCCATGACCACAAATTTAGACAATAATGAAAACTACATGAATTATATGAATTTCATGACAATATCCAAAAACTAATACTCCCTCTGTTTCATAAAGTTGCATATTCTATAGAAAATTTTTGTTTCAAAAAGATCTATTTTTTATATTTTCAATACATGTTTTATTAACTAATTGCAAATTTCAAAAAAAAAATTCACTTACTGAATTTTTATTGTCGTAAAATTATGGAAAAATTTAATCACAAAAAATTATTCAAATTTAATGTGTTTTATTAAACTGTGTGAATGCTTTAGTATGGTCTAAAGATTAATGGTATAACGACTTGGACTGGGCCAAGTGGACTTTGACCCGTTCTCACGTTAGCCCAATGGGCCCAATAAAATCCATCTTAAAACCCAATACTCGAGTAAAATTAGGGTTTTTGTTTCTTCATTTGAGCTACCACCTACCTTCTTCAAGCAGCAGCTGCTAACCTAGTTGTTTCTCTTCTCCACGCGACACTTACGAGCCATGGCCGCCGCCGTAGAGATTGACGCTGAGATTCAGCAACAGCTTACCAACGAGGTCAAGCTCTTCAACCGTTGGAGCTTTGATGACGTTTCGGTAATCTCTTACCTATCTTTCGAAAAACGTTTAAGAGCTGTGTATGAGTCGTAGAGTATGAGCTCATTTTGCAATCTTAATAGGATCTAATCCTACAATGAAATGATTAGTCTATTACAATGCGAGAGTCACATTGTCTGAATTAGATATAACTCATTGAGTTCTGTCCGAAAAAAGTGTCCTTTTTTTCTGTTTGTTAATTTTCAATTCATCTTTATTGTCTCAGTTGATCCTGATGTTTCTTTGTTTTAAAGTCCAACACTTTCTATGTTTCGGGATGCTGTTTGGTTTGTTGATCTTGTGTGTGTTTTTGTGAATGTAGGTCACAGACATTAGTCTTGTTGACTACATTGGTGTTCAGCCTGCTAAGCATGCCACCTTTGTCCCCCACACTGCTGGAAGATACTCTGTGAAGAGGTTCAGGAAGGCTCAATGCCCAATCGTTGAGAGGCTCACAAACTCTCTCATGATGCATGGAAGGAACAATGGTAAGAAGTTGATGGCTGTGAGGATCATCAAGCACGCCATGGAGATCATCCATCTCTTGACTGACTTGAACCCAATTCAGGTTATCATTGATGCCATTGTTAACAGGTAAGTCAACATGTGCGTTCTTTCTTGCGTGTCACTAGAAACGTTTTACTTATAATGTGTGTTTGTTGGTGAGCCAGTGGTCCACGTGAAGATGCTACCAGGATTGGATCTGCTGGTGTGGTTAGGAGGCAGGCTGTTGATATCTCTCCTCTAAGACGTGTGAACCAAGCTATCTTCTTGCTCACCACTGGTGCACGTGAAGCTGCCTTTAGAAACATCAAGACAATCGCTGAGTGCCTTGCTGATGAGCTCATTAATGCTGCTAAGGGATCTTCAAACAGGTAAACATCTCTACATTGTCTTGTCTCTTAATGGCGGCTTCACGTTTTGTCTTGCTAAGTAGTTAATAATCACCTTGTCTTGTATTTGCAGCTATGCCATCAAGAAGAAAGATGAGATTGAGAGAGTTGCTAAGGCCAACCGTTAAGGGATCATCTTCCTTTGCCATGAGCTTGCATTATATCTCAAAGACCTTTTTGTTCTGTTTTCATTAGATCTTTGGATATGTTTCAAAAGCTTTCTCTATCTTTTATTGAAGTTTTGACTTCTTGATCGACTTTGGGATCCTGATCAAACAGTTTCATATTTAAGAATACTTCATCTATATATTTTCTGATCTACAAGTTTATTTCATCAATCGATATACTAACAAAATAAATTAACAAATTGATTTATTTAATTAATGTGCTGTGAAGATTGAAGAAGAATCATCAACTGGCTTGATTAGAATGTTTTGTGGAGGTAAAGGGAAGAGCAGATGAAGTTGGAGGTTTTCAAGAGCAAACATGATTGGGTTTGTCTTCGTGGGTTGTAATGAACAGTCGAATAAACAGTTTATAAGGTTACATAAGAGTTGTCAACAAGTTGGTTAAACTTAATCAATGTACATAAATACACTAGTACACACAGTTATTAAACTTTGATGAATAACTCTGTATAGATTTCCTCTGATTCCTTTATAGCTTTGCATCTTATACACATTTTCTTAACTCCGAATGTACATATAGAAGAAAAAAAACATCTTACTCCATTTGAAATGTTTCACACAATGCCAAGACAACACTATAAGTCACTACCACGAGATACTAGTGACTGAGTTCCAGTATGTAAGTTAGACGTCTCTAAAGTACATGTTCACTATTGTGATTTAAATAGCTATAGGATGTGGTTTAGCCTTTCACTTGAGTCTGATTTCACCGTCCATAATAAGAAACTAATAGTCAAGCCAGAAGAATCAATGGTCCCAGCGATTTCTCAGCAACCTCAAACACAAATCATAAGCTAAGGTCTGTTATGAGATAACATAGCAACTGATACACACTAGGGAGTCTAGGACCAACAATTAGAATCAAATTCTTCTGGAAGTTCCAGTATGTAAGGAACAGTTCTATCCCAAACCGCCAATTCTAGGACAGACAGGAGCTGGTTATACGTTCCACAGAATCTTTAATGTATGCGACTGTTTTACTTTACTGTCTGGTTGAGTTCTTTAACCAGCCAGCTCGGCCAGCCGCAATATTATCACATTCATCAATCAAAACAAACAAATCATAACGACATAAACAATCAAAACCAAGCAGCGTAGAGGCATTGATACATTCCTGTAACTAGCAGACTCATAAACAATCATGATCACATTCAACAATAAATAATCAAAACCTGATGTGTGCCAAGCGGTGTAGAAGTGTTTATACATTCCTGTAACTAGCAAACTCATAAAACAATCATGATACATCATATAGTTTGCAAAAGTGTGTATGATTATTATTCTGAACTGATGCAATAAAAAAAATCTAAGGTTTTCTTTTATTTCCAACACAAAACTGATTAGGCATATGTCTTTCACATGCAAAGAATTATAAATACCGGTGGTGAACTATGCCGCGGCAGATTGTTTCTCCTCGTAATCATCAAGCCTTAAGGCTTCTAATAGCCTTGGCCAAGACTCAGGGATGCCTCCAGGTAAGTCAAACTCCATAAGCTTTCCCTTGCTACGGTAGTACTCTTCAAGAGGCTGACTCTGCATATAGAAAGCAAAAAGCATCCAGCATTAAGCATTTCTACATAGCTAATCTAATAGGTGAAAAGGACAGTAGAGAGGGATCTTACAGTTTCATTGTATATGCGAAGCCTAGCTTTCACAACCTCTTCAGTATCATCAGCACGAGTGATGAGCTTTGACATACATTGAGACGGAGGGAGAAGTGGATCCATGCTGATTCCAGGTTTCCCATTCTCACCTTTTAAGTTGATGTGAGCTATATTGAAACCTTTACCGCATTGATTACATGTCCTCCTCCCAAGGCATTTGTCAACCAAAACCTCCTCAGGTAGCTTCAGATTCACCACTAGATCAATGTCGGTGACATCTCCTAGTATTTCCTGAAACACAAAGATTAATCATCAAAAACTTGCTCAAATATAGGTTAAAGATGTGAGAACACAATGAGTTTGCTTACAGCTTGTCTCATGGTTCGAGGAAAGCCATCAAGAATGAAACCTGATTCACCTTTGGCTTCACCAGCCTCAAGTCTCTTTGATAATAGGTTCACTATGATCTCATCTGAAACCAGTTTCCCCTGGTTAACAATCTCTGTTAGCTGCATCAAGTAACAACAGTTAGCTCAGAACCATTACAAGAGACTATAACAACGCTTCAAACAGTAAGAATCTCAATACAAGCAAGAGGAGAGAACCATTGACTCTAAAAGGATTAGATTCATTAGGACACAGATCAAATTGTAGACAGAAACACATCAACGGATCTGTCGGGAGGATACAATAACGTCAACAAGATCTAATAGATGATAAGAAATGAAAACAAGATCTGTTTAAAAAAAAAGTCATTTTTTTAGATTAATTAGACACAGAATAATCAAGCAGAGAAGACAGAAAGTGAAACAAGAAACATGACCGAACCTGTTGGGAGAGAGGTCCGGAAGAAGCTAGCTCCTCACGGACAAGATCTCCGGTGGCGATGTGAGGAACACCGAGAAGACTCGAAAGCCTGCTAGCGTAAGTGCCTTTTCCAACACCGGGACAACCAAGAAACACCCACTGCGCGTTTCTCTCCTTGGTAACATCATCCCTGCGAGCTCCACCGTTGTTAAGAAACGACGGAGGAGGAGAGGACGCGTGGCTAACTTCGGCTGAAGCAGAGTAAGATCTGCTTCCGAAGCTAAAGAGGGAGGAGGATCTCGCCACACGCAACACTCTCGCCATTGCAGAAATGTAGAGAGAGATAGAGATAGAGAGAAGCGGCTTGAGCTTTTAAAGCTTTACCCTAGCAAGAACGTGAAAGAAAGGAAGGAACATTCGCTTATAAAAAGGATCTTCCTTTTCCTAAACTTTACCTCTAACTGAACTGACGTGGCATTTGACTTTTCTGTTTCAGACAATGCTTACGTCATCTCTGCGACGTGTGATAACTCAACACCACAAGGTTAACTAACGGTCTGAGTTTAAAAGGTTAGGATTTTTTTTTTTTGGGTACGGAGCAACAACGACAATGGCGATTTTCATGATGTTGAAGATATGAAGTGGCCTAGCCTCATGATACAAACATGTATGCATGGCTAAGAGTGTTTTGAAGAGTATGATGGCGAAACACATTGCTCCTAATGATAACAAGATTTTTCTTAACCTTTTGGTGGCGCAGAGCCAAGGTGGAGATATGGCGGCTGCCACTGAGGTGCTTAAAGCCATAGCTACGCTGAACGTTCCAGCGGAAGCTGGACATTACGGTGTTTTGATAGAGAATCAGTGCAAAGGCTAATGATTACAACCGTGATGTCAAGCTTTTGGATGTTTTAGTTGAGAAATTGATCATTTAGGATACTCTTGAAATGGAGCCAAGCGCTTATCACCTTTTCATTGAGTATCTGTGCAGCAATGGTCAGACATTGATGAAAAGTCTATACTCCTTCTGTGTCATTGAACTAACATATCAAGTTCCAAATCCTTGAGCTTACAATTGAAAGCAGAAGTGATTTTCGGACAGCTGATGAAGAGAGGTGTTCAAGACCAAGAGGCTTTAAACAATCTTATCCGCGGGCATGCAAAGGAAGGAAGCCCTGATGCTAGCTACGAGATACTGAAGATAATGTCGAGGAGAGGTGTCCCTAGAGAAGCAAACGCGTACGAGCTGCTCATCAAGAGCTACATGAGCAAAGGAGAGCCTGGAGACGCTAAAACCGCGCTGGACAGCATGGTTGAAGACGGGCATGTCCCAGATTCATCTCTTTTCAGGTCGGTGATCGAGAGTTCGTTCGAGGACGGTAGAGTGCAGACAGCAAGCCGTGTGATGATGATCATGATAGATAAGAACGTAGGCGTTGAGGAGAATATGGATTTGCATGGTTGCTTAGATCCTGGAAGCTTTGTTGATGAGAGGGCATGTAGAAGAAGCACTGGGGCGTATAGATCTTCTTAATTAAAACGAACACTCACCTGATTTGGACAGTCTCTTATCAGTACTGAGCTAGAAAGGGAAGACGATTGCGGCATTGAAACTGTTGGATTTTGGGTTGGAGAGAGGTCTTAGCTTGGAGTTTTTGAGTTATGACAAGGTGTTGGATGCGTTTTTAGGAGCTGGAAAGAAACTGAATGCGTACTCGGTGCTGTGTAAGATCATGGGGAAAGGAAGTTCAAGTGATTGGAAGAGATGTGGTGAACTGATCAAGAGCTTGAACCAGGAAGGGAACACAAAGCAAGCTGATGTTCTTTCTAGAATGATCAAAAAGGGACAAGGAAGCAACAATGACAAGAAACAGAACACTGCCTCTTTATAGAAACTTAATGATTCTTTCTTGGCTTTGTTTTTTTTTTTTTTTTTACTTTTATTAGTAGTGCAAGAACTTCAATCTTCTCTTTGTTATCCAGATAAGTCATTTCTTCTAAACTTGTTTTGAAGGGAACAACCTTTGTATGATTCAATGTTTTATATAGAGGAACTCTGTATTGTTTTCTGACTTTCTAGGAGCAAAGTTGAAGATGTGTGCTGGAACAAAAGTTGCAACTTCCATTGGCTTTTTTAGTTAAAATATCTTGTAGATTTTTTTTTGCCTGGGCATGAGACGTGCCATCTCCACTGTCCATGCAAAATTCGACAGCTTAGATATCATATCACTTCAAAGTATGACAAAATAAAAAGATGACGAAACACAACTAATTCAAAATGAGAACAAGCACATAATTTATCACAAAAATAATTGGAAAATTAAGAAATGAAACTAAATGCGAAAATCACATTAATAAATTTTCTAAAAAATTATATGTAAACAACTCAATGTTTAGATACATTACTTGTTTTTAGTGAAACTTTTGAGAAAAAAATATTTGAGAAATATTGTTCTTATCTTTTTGACCTTTGAAAAAATATGACTTTCTAATGAATAAACAATGAATAAAATTTTATTTAAATAATAATATATATGAATTTTAATCACTCTATTTATATTAAAAGTAGGTAAGAAAATATTTATACATCAAGAAAGAAGAATTCAAATGAAACTCATATGTCAATGTTTTATAAAAAAAAAAAAATCAACTGGACACAATTTTATGAGAAGAAACAGAAAATAGTTTGAGGTAAAATTTGTAAATAAAAATCTGGATGAGATATTTTGTGCAAAGAAATTGATTCTCATTTGGCCCATAAATATCAAAACACTCTCCTCTCTCAAAAACCTTATCTCTTCTCTCAAAGCCATGGCTGCTTCAGCTCTCTCTACCTTCAACCCTATATCCCTTCCTTTCTCAGTCTCCAGACCCGCCTCCGCTTCCCTCTTACCTCCTTCCCTCTCCTTCAAACTCCACTCCGAATCCGCTTCCCTCTCCATCTCCTCCGCCGCGTCTCGCTTCGTCCGTAGCGTTGCGGTTACTGATGACTTCTCAGTGGAAGAAGACGGAATCTTCGCTGATGATGACGCTCCTCCCCCGCGGAGGGAGCAATCCTTCTCTTCTGACCTCAAACTTTTCGTCGGTAACCTTCCGTTTAACGTTGACAGTGCTCAGCTCGCTCAGCTCTTCGAGAGCGCCGGAAACGTTGAGATGGTTGAGGTAATGAGTGAAAATGAGTTATGGGTTTTCGAGAAATGAGATAAAGGTTGAAGCTTTTTGTGTTGTTAGGTAATCTATGACAAGGTGACAGGAAGAAGCAGAGGTTTCGGTTTCGTGACTATGTCTTCAGCTTCTGAAGTTGAGACAGCTGAGCAGCAGTTCAATGGTTATGTAAGTATGCGTTTGTATTCATTACTAGAAGAGAGAACTCGTGTTGTTTATTCCATAACTTGTTGTGGTTGCTAAGACAAACCTTTGTGTTGTTTTGTTGTTCTTATGTGGTTGTTTGCAGGAGTTGGATGGTAGACAATTGAGAGTTAACGCCGGTCCTCCTCCACCAAAGAGGGAAGATTCCTTCTCCAGAGGACCTAGAAGCTCTGGATATGGTGGTGGAGGTGGAGGTGGTGGTAGTGCTGGTTCAGGAAACCGTGTGTATGTCGGCAATCTCTCGTGGGGGGTCGATGACATGGCTCTCGAGAGTTTGTTTGGGGAGCAAGGAAAGGTTGTTGAGGCTAGAGTCATCTACGATAGGGACAGTGGTCGATCGAAAGGTTTTGGGTTTGTGACATACAACTCTGCTGAAGAGGTTCAAAATGCCATCAGAACCTTGGATGGTGCTGTAAGTATCTTGTAGTCCTGTCACTTAACATTGCCATCAATGAAACAAATGCTTATACTTGTGCCTTATGTAGGATCTGGAGGGGAGACAGATTAGAGTCTCTGAAGCTGAGGCTAGACCTCCAAGGCGCCAGTTTTGAGCACCTCTTCCTATTCTCAAGAAGGCATATTCTGGAGGGTATGACTTACTTAACCATTGTGCTTATAGATATAATACGCCTTTTGCATTAACCACATTTATCTATGTAACAGGCGCTTTGAAGTAGTTTTGTCAGAGGATGGCAGTTTCGGTGGACCGTACTAAGCTCTTCTTCACCTATGTGTTGTTGTTGTTGTTGTTGTGCCTTGGATGCACGGATGGTCTTGTGTTTGAGAAACATATAGAGTTAAGATTTATAAGTGAAGACCATGTTATGTTCTTGTCTGTCTCAATGCTCTGCCATTGACTGCTTCGCTTTAGTTTGATTCAGTTTGTCTCTCTAGTTTGTTGTCTCTTCATAATGCTTATCTGTTTTAACAGTCTTGTTTATGCTTATGAGTTATGAATATGAACACATTTGATAACCGCTGAAATGAAATGAACAAGTTGAGTCAAGAGTTTGTAAGTTGGTTCAAGAGAGATCAAATCTTTGCTTATTGGGTTCTTACAATTCGTTGGAAGTTCTCTTTTTATAAATTATTAGAACTGTTTTTCTGACTCCAAACTAAATGTTTTTAATTATCTGTAAGATCACCATCTATGTTCTGTAATAAAAAAAAAATCACATTTTCTTGTTCGTATTTTGTTTTGTATAGTAAACTATCAATACTAGAACAGAAATAAACACAGGAAAAAGAACAGGAAAACAAAAATTTCGTTTTATTTTCAAGTGTTCAAATAAATTTTGAGCGTTTTTTTTGTATCTTAATACTACTAATTTAAATAGAAACTGTTTCAAAAGTAATAACATAAACTGTCGAAAATAGTATAATAAATTTTAATATTATGTCTAACATGTTTGAAATAAATGTTAATAAAAACACAAATACTTTAGAGTAGCACCAAAAATCTAGTAAGCCACATTAATATTATGTTTTTGGATTGCTTTATACTCCCTCCATACTCTTTTTTCTAAAATAATCCATGTTTTAGAAAAATATATTTTAAAACTATATTTTTACTTTTTAATGCAGATAGTAATGGTAAATTGTAAACTTCAAAAAAATAATTATATTTATTAAATTTTGAGTGATTAAAAATTATGAAAAATAGTTAATCGAAAAAAATTTATACACTGAATATTAACATTTAATGTATTTTATTAATATATGTGAAAAATTTAAAACATTTAACATTTTGAAACAAAATGAGTATTTGCTTACTCTAAGTGAATGGATATAAATAAACTTAAAATTTAAAATTTATAAAGTTAGGAACATTAAATACTATGCTTTGGGTCGACTCTATCAAAACACATCACATTAACTAATTTACTCGTTGACCAAAAAAAATCCACACTTGTTCCATTTTCAGACAGCCAAAGTAGCAGTTTCGTGTCTTACAAGGTGGGTCTGTTTGAACTTTCGCGGTAAACGTTCAAAAGTCTTTACATGTGTTAAAAGATTCAGTTAGTTGAATAAGTCTTTTGTCTTTAGGAAGTTTGTTGAGAAAACTCAGTCGAGTTAGTTCCTCATTTGTGTGTGTAAACCAAATTGACTCACTTTCACATGATGAACGTGAGCCGACCGGCGGTTCGTCCGGTTATTGCGGTTCCGGTGGGTCCTACTGACGGAGCTAACGATAGACCACCAGTGAGGATGAAGGATGTTCAGGGCATGCCGGGAACCACCGGCGGCCTCATCCTCCGCCTCTCCCAGTTCGTCCCCGCTCTCATCTCCCTCTCCGTCATGCTCACCACCCCCGACTTCCACTCCTCCACCGCTTTCCGGTAAAAATCCAACTCTAGACCTAAGGGCTTTGGACAATATGAATTAATCTGACGACAAAACATATCTCTCGATATTATGACAGTGTTTTGGTTTTTGCGGTTAGCCTGCAAAGCTTGTGGAGCTTGTCTCTTCTTATCATCGACGCTTATGCTCTTCTGGTGGGAAGAAGCCTTGGGAATCACTTGGTTGTTAAATGTTTCACAGTTGGAGATGGGGTAAGAATAAAACCAACCTCACTCTTATCACTAACACTCGAAGCACACACACCACTCTTTATTGCTTTAAGTTAGTTTTTAAGAAGCCAACAAAGTATCTGTTTGTCTTAATTTCATACTCAAACATTGTTGCAGATGACATGCATACTTACGTTTGCATCTGCATCTGCGTCTGCTGGCATAACTGTACTCTTCAACGATCTTGATAAATGTGATGTCAAACACTGCACAAGGTTCGAGACCGCCACAGCAATGGCCTTCATCAGCTGGTTTGCTGTGTCTCCGTCCTTCTTTCTCAACTTATGGTCCTTAGCCACCCACTAAATAAGCACACACAAGACAGTTCCAATTGTTTTTAAAAGTATATGTTTCCTAGTACATTGTAAATAAAGGGTGAGAGTATAATTATCACTCGGTTAAGCTAATGTTTTTGAAACATTCAGTATTTATCACTAACGTCACAACAATATCTTGTTAAGTTGTTAAGTATCGACTTTAGGGCATGATTATTGCGGAGTTTTTAGGGTAGACTTCTTAGCGTTAAAATTAAAAAACAGTTCTTATATTACGCTAAGAACTCCATCCTCAGAATCATGTAATCCCGTAATAATCATGGCCTTACACTACTGGGTTGCTTTCTTGTTTCTCAAGACTTAAACCCTATGTATGATGGTTTTATTTTGAACTCTAAGGTCCCTATGACCTTATATCTGTAACTTTTCTAGCATTTTAATTGAAAGCTTTTTGTCAAAAAATAAAATAAAAATTCAGTATTTAGATAGAACTAGAGAACAGTTTGCGTTCTTGGCCTGACTTTCTGATTGTTGATCTAATCGGTTAAGCCAACCCAAGTCATGTCACTTTCCCATAAGTCATTCAGTTTGGATCAACTAAACCGTAAAAGACCCAATAGTCCAAATAAAGCCCATTAATCATTCTTTAAGGCCCAGATACGTTAGGGTAAATTCGTCATTACGTAAACCCTAGTGTCTTCCTCAATCTCCTTCAAAAGCCTTTCGAGCTCTTTCTCCAAGCGCCTCCTCGTCTCCGGACTCGAAAAAAAAAAAAAACTAGAAACTCCGTTTAACCCACACGAGACAGCAATGCCGCCGAAGTTGGACCCGAGCCAGATCGTCGACGTCTACGTCCGCGTGACCGGAGGAGAAGTCGGAGCAGCGAGTTCTCTAGCTCCGAAGATCGGTCCTCTCGGTCTCGCGCCCAAGAAGATCGGAGAAGACATCGCCAAGGAGACGGCCAAGGAGTGGAAAGGACTCCGCGTCACGGTGAAGCTAACGGTGCAGAACCGTCAGGCGAAAGTGACGGTGGTTCCTTCGGCCGCGGCGCTGGTGATCAAGGCGTTGAAGGAGCCGGAGAGAGACAGGAAGAAGGTGAAGAACATTAAGCACAACGGAAACATATCGTTCGATGACGTGATTGAGATCGCGAGGATCATGAGGCCTAGATCGATTGCTAAGGAGCTGAGTGGGACAGTGAGGGAGATTCTCGGGACTTGTGTGTCTGTTGGGTGTACTGTGGATGGAAAAGATCCGAAGGATATTCAGCAGGAGATTCAAGAAGGTGAGGTTGAGATTCCTGAGAATTAGAAAAAAAAAGGGTGAAGTTGAGAAGTGTTGTGTTCGGTTTATTTTATCTTTTTGTGGTTTTAGTTTCTATGTTTCAGTTAAGAACAAGAAAACGTCTGTTTTGGTTTGTTATTTTGCCGCTTTTATTTAATCTTATGCTATGCTTTGCTACTTTCGATGGGCACTTTGAAATGATTGAACTTGACCTAGGAATCACAACCTGTCTCCTGCGTGTTGAATTTGCTATTGCAGCCCCTTCTATGTTCATCAAAATGGTAATGCATAATGTTATTGGGTATTACTCCCTCCATTTCATATTATTTGTAGAAAAAAAAATTCGTTTTAGTTGTGTTTTTATTTTGAAAATATATAAAATCATATCTTTTCTTAATATGTGGGATTTTTAGAGTGTGGTTCTTAAATTACGCTAAAAACTTTACCTATAACTTCCAATAATCATGGCTTTAGAACAAATATCCACACACTTGGGTAACATAAATATTTTATAAACGTTACACACTGTTTAGATGAGAACGAGATGAATAAGCAAAGCAAACTTGGCGACCTTTTTTTAATAAACAATCTCACTGGCATTGCCAAGATGAAAACGTAGAACACTACAACTCTGTTACTTGAAATCCACGCAAATACCAAAAGAACAAGACACATGGGGAGAAGCAGGCAAATATTAAAAATTCAAACGTTGGCCGCACTTCTGAAGGATCCGAGGGACTTGGAACCGGAAGCTCTTAGGACGAATTGGTGATAAAATGCAGCAACCGCAGCTCCAATGAAAGGTCCAGCCCAGAATATCCACTGTAATTAAACAGAACAAAAAAAAATATATTCCACTAAATATAAAAATCATTGTTTGATTAGTATCAGTCAAGATGGAAGAAACCTACGTGGTCGTCCCACGGCTTGGACTCGTTGAAGATAATTGCAGCTCCGAAACTCCTTGCCGGATTAATTCCAGTTCCGGTGATCGGAATAGTAGCCAAGTGTACCATGAACACCGCAAACCCAATAGGAAGTGGCGCCAACACCTTGATAACGATGTTCATTGTTCATATTAATTAATTTGTATGATCAAACTATATCATAAATAACGATGTTATAAACTGAAATTTAATTTATGATAAAATACTAACGGGAACGTGGGAGTCTCGGGCGTTTCTTTTCGGATCAGTTGCGGAGAAGACAGTGTAGACCAGGACGAATGTTCCAATAATCTCTGCGGCTAGTCCGGTCCCTGTGTTGTATCCCTCAGCTAGAGAGTTTGCTCCCCCGCCGTAACGGACGTAGTAAGAGCTTTGGAATGCTTTGACTAACCCAACTCCACAAATCGCACCCAAACACTGAGCCACCATGTAAAGCACCGCTCTAATCAGCGATACCTTACGTGCCAAGAACAAGCCGAACGTCACCGCCGGGTTAATGTGACCACCTTCATAAAGTTTAGTTAATAGTCATGGGCATATTAACTGTAAACCCGAAAACCGAATCGAAACCGAACTGAAAAAACTGAAACCAAAACCGAATTGAAAATTACAAAAACTCAAAAACTCGAACAGTTCCTATATTTCTAAACCCATAAACCCGAAACTGAACCGGGATCAAACCAAAAACCGAATTGGTACCCGAATATCTTGAATATATTAAAAAATTTAATTATTTTAAATTTTAATATATATAAAATCTAGTTTATAAATAAAACTTTCCAAAAAATTATGAATTATCCGAATAACCCGAATATTTTTTTGATTTTTTCGGGTTTAACTCAAGTTTTTGAAGTTTTTACGGTTTTTTGGGCTTCAAAACCCCGAACCAAACCCGAATTATTTTTAATTCGGTTCCACTTTGGATTTTATAAAAAAATAGAAACTCGACCCAAACCGACATTATCCGAACCGATCCAAAAAATATTCGGTTCTTAAACGGTTTCTAATTCCCAAACTCGAATAACCCGAAAATTGAAAAACCGAATCGACCCAAACCGAAAACCCGAGTGCCAGCGCTAGTAGTTAATGTCAAATAAAAGGGTATATTAGTAATGTCACGATTTACAAGATGGACCGGGTGTAAACCGGACCGGTTTCGGTATAGTTATTACCTGAGATACCGGCGGTGCAGTAGACAAGGATGAAGATCATGCCACCAAAAGCCCACGCGATGCCGAGGATTCCCACGCCGCCGCAGTCCACTCCACCGGCAGTTGTGTCGGACTCAATCTTGTAGCCGATGACAGTCAACACGGTGACGTATAAGAAGAGGAGAGTAGCTACAAACTCGGCGATGACAGCTCTGTATAAGGACCATTTAGTCAGCTCCTCTGCGTCAAAAAACGGTGTAGGTGGCGGATCTTGGTAATCCCTCGCTGGCTCTACTCCTTCCATGTCTTTCGCCATGAGTGTAGTGTGGATGATGTTTCTCAACTTTCTTAGGAGTTATTTTTGTTCTGGTTGTGTTGTGGTTGTGAGAAGAAAGAGTTAAAGGGCTCTTTATAGAGTGAGCTCTAGATTTGTGTTACTGTATACATGACACTTTTTAATAATTTTAGAACTATATTTTCCTATACTTTTTTAAAACTTATTTTTCCAATACTTTACAAATGGTTAAGATGATTTTTTTCATGTTTCATGTTAAAATAAAAAAAAATCCCCTATATAATTAATCTTTAACATTTTTTGTAATTTTATCAGGGGTCCAAGTTTTTTTTACCTCTTGCCTCTGCATTTTGGTAGTAAAATGATCGTGATCTCTTCCTGATGAGAAAAATAGTAATAATAATCTTTCTGATTTTATCATCAGTATCCACATTAAATGAGTTTTGCATAAAACTATGTTAGAACATGTCCATTGAGGGGTTTTTAGAGAGGGGTTCTTAACGGGATTTAAGAACCGGTTCTTAAATCCCGTTAAGAACTCCTCCCTAAAAGCCCTTGATGGAGATGGTCTTAGAGCTTTAACCTTAACACTAAACACGGTAAATAAATAAATATATTTTTGATACTGTAGCATTTTCAAGTAACTCCATTATTGCTACTAGGCGATCACCGTCCCATAGTCATGTCATTAAATTTTGTTAGGCATCACCCGAAAATTTTGACTGTTGACAACCAAAAGCCAATAAAACGTGATAGAAACAGACGATGAACAGAACGAAAAAGGGAGAACGATCAATTGATTAAGACTGTATATTTGGATCGCTATATATTCACATGTCATAATCAGTATTAATATAATCAATGTAATTTTATCTGGTATTGTGGATCCATTGTAAGCAAATATACACGTATATTGTTCAAAAGACTTTGACAATTACAACATACAATACACTACTAACCTCATAGAATAGAACCATGAAACGAAATAAAAATATATATATATATATATATGGAGCATAAAAATGTTAATATAAAAATAAATTTGTCCATTTTCTATAGAAAGTATTCGCATATATCGAACTTTTTCTGAACAACACCGAATACAAAGTAGACAATTCATTAGCAAAATAAAGCGACAAGGATGAAAAAGATAAATAAAAATAAGAGAGCGACAAAGTGCACATTGCTGACATGGAATTATGTAATCCAATAAGAACATAGAGACGTTGCCAAAACGACAAGGTTCTTTTGACGTGGCAAAATAGTAGCCATGAAAACCACATTACTGTTTGTCTATGTTCACCTTTTCAGTTTTCTATAAACAATAATGAATATCAGTAAGAAAATATTGCTATTGGAATTGATGATGACGAGAGAGAGAGAACAAATGATTGTCGACGATTAGTGGGGTCTGAACTACGTGACACTAGAAGAGTGGTTGAGTGGAACCGACGGCTATAGTGAGTTGGACTTAATCTGCATGGACGGTGCCGGTCCATTTGTCGGAGCTATGGGGCGGTTTTTCTCATGTCGAGTAGATTCATTACCACGTCACCCACTTCAACACCCATAAAAACCATGACTATTGCGGGGTTCTTAAAACGGAGTTCTTAACGTAAAATAAGAACTGTCTCTTAACTTGAATTAAAATATATCTTATTTATTTTAGATAAAATTAAGAGAATTCTTATATTACGTTAAGAATTCCTCTTAAGAAAACTTATGTTACGTTAAAAATTTTGTTTTAAAAATAATAATCATGGCCTAAGATTTCGACTTTGGAAACATAGCCATTGTGTCGACGCCGTTTGTTTTATTATGTCCATGTAGTTATTATGTTAAATTGTTAATGTACTGGTAGGGTTTAGCTGAGTCCCTACCAAAACTAAAACAATAACTATTAATTAGCTACCATCAGTTAACTTTACAATCATTTTTCTATGAGAAATACTAACATAGATGAAAATAACATATAATTTTATGAAAATAACATATAATTGTACAATTAAATATCAAACATATTATGAAATCATTACAATGCTAACTAATGCATGTGGAAATTCTGATTTCTTGAAAAAGATCAAAGTGGAATATATCACGCAATACTGATATATATTAATCATGAATTAATAATGATATATATATATATATATATATATATATATATATATATTAATCATGAATCAATTTATTTCCTTAATTTTGACTTATACACAGCGTCAATACAAAGTATGAAGTCAATTAATATATTCTCAAGTCTTCTCAAACATGAATATTTCTTAGAAGTTGTATTAACTATTTTGGAAATCTTTTTATATTGAGTTTATCTTCTTCTCTTAAGTAATTCTTTGACTGCTTATCTTCCAATAACATCCATGCTACAGTCTTCAGTTCAGCTACTCATCTTGAACTGGATCATTCTATTCAGCAAACAGGAAAGAGGCTCAGTGTAAACACGGTGAGCCACAAGTGGTGAAAGCTGCTTAGGGACGTCACGCATGCATGGTGCCAAGACAATAGAAAAGTTCACTTTGTAACAAATTTCTACCCAGTATGAGGCCCATATAAAGTCCAAAACAGAGGCCCATTATCAAACCCCCGCCCGAATGAATAAATGGTTACTCGGCGAAAAACTTGAACAGGGTTTACCGGTAGCCGGTGAATGAAGTGGTCTAAATTTTCCAGCAACGTACCCAACCCAACCGCTTTAAATATCAACCGATCACAATCCTCTTTTCTTTTCTAAAAAGCTGCGTCGTCTCTACGAAAATCCATTCGTCGTCTCTTTGAATCCTCCCGATCGTTCTCCTTTTCTCCATCGCCGCACGCTGCGTGGTACGTTTATCTCTCTCTCTTCTCCGATCCTTGTGTTGAGCTGAGGTTTCGTGTTCGTATGTGTATGCGTGTAGATATATGCTCAAATGGATTGCAGGTTTACCACCGATCATCTGTTTTCCTTTTGCGTGATGATTTGTTTGCTTGACTTCATATCCGTAAAACGGTATCGTTTTCGGATTGTTTGAATATGTCCATGGATATCGGAGTTCTTTGCATCGGTGATTAGATGTTGGTTGTTGTTCAGGCTGCTTCAGTTCAGTCGACGGGGGTAAGGTATAGCTTAGTTTGGGATATAGTCTGAGTAGTTTCGTATTAGCATCAAACTAGGCTTTGTATCCTGCAGGTTTAGGGGTCAATGAGTGCCTTATTGGTGAATTTTTTGAACTAGTACGGCTAATAGATTCAGGTCAGAAAATTACATCTTCCTTGTTGTTGATGAATTCGAGAATATCTTAGAAAGATTGAAACTATCTTCAAAATTGCATTACTCTTTATCACTTTTTTTTGTCAGCAGATGTTAGTACCTTATGCTAGCCTTTGTAACACATAGGATCGGTGGCTGCCATTTTCCTTGATGTTTGTTTACTATATGGCGGATTGTTGCAGACCTTCTTGGTTGATTGAGAAAACCAAAGTGAACTTGAACTCAGATACGTGAACCAAAATCTGTTTAGCTTGGTTAGTTTTTTTACTCCTTATGTTTTATGGCTAATAACTAAGTTTATGGTAGAAAAGGCTTTGTGAAATTTAACCCATCCACTTCTTCTGATCCCACTGAGTTACATACCACATGCATATCTAGAATGTGTTAATAAGTCAAGGATGCTTGAAGTGTGGTTTAAGGTAGCCATGGGGAGAAAATTTTAATCTTTCTTACGAGAGGACAACCATCCTATGAAAGCATTACACGAATTGCTTAGAAGCTTCCTTTCACACAACCTACTTTCTTTTACAAGCCCTTTGAGTCACAGAAGCAGGAGTTGATCTAGGTGTTCTGGGCTGCTGGCAGGTCGTAAAATGAGGTGGTAAGATTTTCTTGGCCAGCACTTTTGTGGACTAAGGGAGCTGGAATGTATTCACTTATGATTTTGAACCTGGAGAGAAGAAATTAGATTTGATTCTCTTATTTTACTAGTAAATTCAAGTGCTAATTGCTTCCAGTTAATTTACTTTCGTGGTTGGTGTGTGGAAATGGTGAATCAGTTTCTCAGTCAAACATGGCGGCCTTTTCAGATGTGTAGTTTGGTGTGTTCTTGGTTGGGAGTTTTAAACCTATTCCCCATAGCTAAATTATTTGCCTGCAGGAGCATTATTGGAGAGTATTAATCGGAAAGTAACTCATTTCCTGCTATTGAATCATCCATGTATAGTTCTTTGTCATGCCAGCAGTGGTTGTAAGTTTAGGGAAAGACACTTACAAGGACTTGTACATACCCCAGAGCTGTCATCTATCTTTAGTGACATAAACCTCACTAGAGTGTCTTTTGTTTCAGTGAAGAAGTCATCGTTAATGTATACAAACAGAGAGGTTCTGTGTATGTGTTGGTAGAAGCTGAAATGATCATATCAAATGTTATTTATTCTGGATGTACTTGCTTTGATGATCTTCAAAGCGTGTACACTATATGATTATATTCCATCATGCCTTATTTTCGATGAATTTTTCTGTGATATTTATGAAGGTTTTGAACCTGTGTAAATCTGTTTACTTGTGATAATGTACTAGAGAGAACACTGTTGTTTGTTTTCTGTCTCCTTTTTTGGCTAAACAAAGAGGAAATGTAGATTTATGTTTTATTTACAAACTCTGACCTGCAATATATCCTTATGAGCTGATAGATCTGTACAAGTTAAAGGTTTTTTCCATCGGAAGACATCATGAACTTTCCAGCAGCACAGACTTTGTTTCTAAACTCAGCGATAGTGAGTTTCTTCAATATGCAAAATTTTTAGTTTGGTCTTGAAGACTGTAAACAAAAAGATGACACATTTTCAACCACCATTTGAGCGAAAACAAATGTCACTTTAAGAATCTCTTCTTGAACGAGAACTGAGTTTGCTTGACCAAAGAAAGATTTTCTGAACTTATAATTGTTATTCTGGATGAATTTTCAATGTTGAGAGAATTTTCGGTGCAGGGTTAGCTGGACTCTAGGTTGAAGCTTTGTGTAATTATGGGGCACAGACACTTTCCTGGTTCATCCCAACTTTTTGATGATGAACATGATCAAGGCTGGAACCATATACACCCAGAACATCTAAATACGAGTCTAGGTAACTAGTCCTCCATTTTATAATCATCATATATATACTCTACTTTTTCCTGTGCAATCGTGTCTGGAATCCCTGATTCATGTTATTATTCGCCCCATGTTTTCTCAGCAATATCTGGGACCAGTGAGAACCGATCGCATGCTTATCCAGCAGAAAACATGTTGAGTGAAGGAATGCCAGTTTCTTCGCACTGGAACTCTTCTACGGGACCAAATGCATATACTGCTTCAGGTCATCGTGTGGAGAGGCCACACTACAATCCAGGGACTTCGTGCCCATCCCATGTTCCTTTCATGAGTTCAGCAGCTGCAACTTTCTCTGCTCCACATGAACATTATGTGACATCCGCATCTTCTTCGTACTGCAACATCCAGACATGGTCAAATGATAGCTATGTTGATCTACCTTTGGAAAATGTGAGAGGAGGACAGAAGCGGAAAACCCCATACGATTCGTCCTTTTATGAAATGGGTAGTTCAAGCCATTACCACGGTGACAGAACTTCCTCAGATATCCCTTTCCCCTCGGAGTTTCACATGGGAAAATCAACAACTCGTGATCATGATCCTCATTACATGCCGTGGCCTATGAACCCAACTTACAAAAGTAATAATCTCTCGATCAGGGGAGAGAGTTCTTCAAGGAATGTCCGGAGTCGTCCTACACTTGATTTAGAGACTAGTGGTCTTGATTCTCATCCTACATACCACAGTGTTGAACATTCTAGCTCAGGTCAGTTTCCTGGTCATGCATCTCACATAAATAAAGACTGGAACTACTTTCCTAGACACTCCCCAGTTATTGGAGGTATGCAAATTTCACTTTGGTCCCTCTTGTGATTCAAATTTCTGTTGTCTACATTATTTAACCACATTGAATCTCACCCTACAGATATAAATAGCTTTAGTCCAGAGACAAATAATTTTCTTCCTGCGAGAAGTGTGGTCAGCAGCACATCTGTTGATACCTCTGGCTATCACCAGGGGACAATCGGAAACAGAAACTCCACAGTTTCCCGTGGTTTTCCTGGAACTTCGACACAATCTGTTGCAAGCAGCTCCCGCTTCTCTCATAGGTCAACACCCACCTATAGATCTGGTTTGCGGTTGGGACATGTTGCATCTTCTTCTGGAGACAGGTCTCATTTGGTCGCCGAGACATATCCTTCTAGGCATCTGAGGCCACCACCACACATTTCATGGCGTAGCAGTGATCGCTCAGGGAGACGCAGGAGTTCCTATGAGAGGTTTCAGCCTCCTTTCGATGAAGTTGCTCTCCATGAGCGGTTTTCATCTCAGGTATTGTTATTTATTTATTTACCAATAAAAAAGCCTTAAGCCGAGTCTCAAGCCAATGTGATAGAGCATATCGAGTATTAACTGATGGGACCAATGTTCTAATTCTGCTGCAGACTGAACTGTTTTCTATTAATTTTTTTTTTTTTTTTTTAAATAGGGATTTATGGTTGTAGATCACCAACCACATTACGGATCCAGAAACATGCATGATCACCACAGAGACATGAGGCTCGATATCGATGACATGACCTACGAGGTTAATTTCAAAATTCTTGATCGTTCTAATCCCCAGATAGCCAAAAAGTCTTGCAACTGATATATCTTGAAATGGTCAATTGACACTATCCAGGATCTTCTAGCTCTTGGTGAAAGGATTGGGAGTGTCAACACTGGTCTATCCAACGACGCAATCTCCAGTTGCTTGAGAGAGACGGCATATCACCCATTGTATCAAACAGACGAGCAAAGAAAATGTGCAATCTGCCTGGTAAGATTTGCAAGTCCGAAACATTTAAAGGTATACAAAGTTAGAAAGAGGCTAATGGTGATGTGGTAAATGTAGGAGGAATACAAGGAAAGAGAAGAGTTGGGGGAGCTGAAAGGGTGTGGTCATGACTACCATGGAAGGTGTATCAAGAAATGGTTGTCTATGAAGAACTCTTGTCCTATTTGCAAATCACCTGCTTTTACCTGATGCTTCTAGAACCCATATGATAAATGTCTGCTTCTCCTAGAGAACTTCTTTCTCTAGAAACTATACAAATATTATTCATTTTTTTTTTTAAGGGGAAATATGTGATAGACTATAACATTAAGTTGTACTGGTTAATAGTTGTTGTAAATAGAAGAATGTGCAGGATATTTCGAAAAATTGGAATTGTTACAGATATTACAGGCTTACAGCTGACAACAATAGACACTAGAACTTAATGAAGACATGAAGGCAGTATATATATATATATATGCTATAGAGAGAAAGTTAACCATACAGCAGAGAAGAGTGAACAACAAGGCCTAGCGAGGACAACTTGCAGTGAAACAACACAGCACAGAGTTACATGATCCATATACACCCTCATGCCACAAAAAGAGTTACTATTAAGGAGTGGAGACGAAAATTTCAAACATTTCGTTTTAATAGTGCTAATAGAAATTAGCAAGCATTACATGAGACTGGGATTAAAAAAAAAATACAATGCTCATATATTAGCATATAGTACATATTAACTATAACAAAAAAAAGGCGAGGACAATTGGGTCGAAGATGATGATTCTAAAGAGTTAGTTAAAAGATAAGTAGAAATTATTGGAAGATGCACCAATCTCCAATGAATCACCCATCTGTTTGTTTGATATCAGAATACTTAATACCAACGAACCGATTATAAGGTTTGGATATCCGTTCGGGCATGAGTCAGGTATTTCAGATTTTTGTGTGTTTAGGTATTGGATCTAGAACTCACTCAAATATTTTTATATATCACATCAGATTCAATTATTTTTAGTTTGAGTTCAGTTATTTCAGTTCGGATTCAAATATTTAGATTATGAAAAAAACATTTTTTATTTCTCAAGTTTTTTACTTTAAAATTTTACTATTAACTTAACTGTTTTCTAAGTTTTAATAGATGATAATAAATTTCAAGATAATATTTTAGAAAAAGAAAAATCTAACATGGTTGTTGTTTTGAGATTTTAAATGAAATATTTGTTAATTCATAAAACAAGAAGTTTGACATACATTTTAACTGAATAATAAATTATTTTATCCGTAATTATATGTAAATTATCTGATTACTAAACCATGTGCATTATCAATATAAATATCTTGAATAAAATAAGTGAATCAAACTAAGAATATAAGGTTAAGTATATATATATATATTCGGTTATATTTAGATATTTATTATGGTTCAGATATTGCATGTTCGAGTTCAGATATCCAAAATTTTTTAATTTAATAATCGTTTGAATGTTTTACTATTTTGGTTTGGATTTCGATTCAGATTTTTTGGATCAGGTTCTAATACGGATTCTGATATAGGATAAAATGCTCAATCCTAATCTTATGTTTTGTTTCTTTATTGTTACTTGTGATAATATGTTGTGATCATCGGAGACTTGTGTAGTCAGTTTAAAGGCCTTATTAAGAGTTCCACTCTTTTTGCCTTTAAACCGATCTTTAAAGGAAAGGAAAAAAAAGATAAAGTTACTTTCGAAAGTTTTATCTAAAGCACGTATTCATGTTCAACGGCAGTAATATCATCATAGCTCACAATGTTCATATAGCTTAGGATACTAGTTAATAGCTAATAATGTACCCTTGGAGATAATCAAACTAAATACAAATAATAAGGGTATAATAAATGGTTTAATGTAATGGATAAGGCCTTAGACAATATTTATAAGGTCAACTCATATACTAGCCATGTTCATTTACCGAACAAAAATAGTCTGACTTAAAAATAAATAACTAATTATGAAGCAATAATTCAATAGTACACTAACATATTGATATGGAATGAAACGACAGGAATTCAGAATAATTACTAAAATATAATCCAAGTCTTTCTAAACAAAATTTCGTGTTTAAACAGAAAATTAAGCTGATAAGTCTTATTACATATTTACAAACTGAACTAAATAAACACTTGGACATCTACAAGGTAAATTAATATTAGTGTTTTTTGGTGGAAGAGGATCGTTGTGTATAACTCATAAGCATCTAGAAAACCACATATACTTTTAGATGTAGAGAAAAAGGGGAAATCATTTTACATAATGAGTATTAGTGAAGATAAGTGAATAGGCAACAACGCATTATGTGTGTGTTCAAGTGAATGGATGGGACGGTAAAGACGAGAGTATTACAGCCACCATCAGTCACAATAATATTAAAAAAGTGGGATTGATTGTATAATGGTTTTCAAATGCGCGTGCGATTACGCAAGTGTAAAGTGTCAAACTTAATGGCTTTCAATTATTCATATACCAACAGATCTAAGATTTTTTTTTTTTTTTGGCTTCCGAATTAAGTAAACTGTGTGTATACTTATATTTAAAAATTCATAACCAAGCTGATCGATTAAAAAGTGTTATTATTGCAAAAAAAAATTAAGGTTGAATCTAAAACAGAAGTATTATTAATGTATAAGTTCTTATAACAAAAAGAACTAAGTTTCTTCTAAAAACAAAACAAAAACCTTAAATTGTAGTTTTACATTTCTTAAATGATATATATATATATATATATATATTAACCAGAAAATGATAATCTATTTTTATATTGCACTCTTTATAGAAGGAAATAATATACTGTATTAGTAATTGTATTATACTTCTGAGGAAAATTGATTAAATCTGTTGTTACTGCAAAAATGTTATTTTAAGTTTGTATTCTTACAAAACCAAAAATTAAGTAGTATCCAAGAGCATTAATGATTTATTATATGAAAAAAAATGAAAAAAAATTCGATACATCAAATAGTGACAACTATTTTAAGCTGCTTAGCTTAGCTATGAATGGATCTTAACTAAAACTCTCAATAACGAATCACGTGATCGGATGGTATCATGACATTCTATGAATTCTAAGAAATTTGAATTCAAATTCATCTACACTCAGATTATCGCTGTACCTGATACTGAGTATTCACATGGTTCCCTCAGTCCTCAAACATTAAATTTTGGTTTATCAAAAGAAAAAAAAACTCTCAACAACGCCCTTCAAAAAGGAACTCTCTGTGTCACATTAAATGCATATAATACGAAATCACTTAATGTGTTGTGGAGTGTGTTAAAAATATCATAAGTGATTATGGTCGAAGGATTAGTGGCTAGTGGTGATATAGAACATTTAGTCAAGTCAATATATCCCATTTTAACTTCCACGATCGCATTAAATTTTGCATCAAGCGCATGTCTGGAATGACGTAAAGTCGTAAACCCGCTATACACGGTGAACAAAGTCTTATCTATGTATCTCTATAAAAGACAACTTAGGTATCATCTAAGGCATCATCAAAATTGTAATCAAACTCTTCTAAGGAGACCTTATACGCTCTCATTCAAGTGATCATCGTGTAAAACATCTTTCAGTTTGAGTAGACTTCTCATAACATTCGAGTTTGACCATAAAATAGCTATTCTTGGTGTAGCTTCTCATAACATCTTTTCAGTGACTTTAGCAAAAAGAAAAAAACATCTTTATCAGTTTAAGTAGACTTCTCATAACATTCGAGTTTGGCCATAAAATAGTTATTCGTGGTGTAGCTTCTCATAACATCTTTATCTGAAATGTATCTTGTTAATTAATGGTTACAAATAATTTAAATTCAAAATTTGTGGGTACCATCTGATGATATTATATAATGTATATTTAATAATTTTCCCATGATATACTACAACGCGCCATGCATATACATATTTATGACTAGTCCAGTTCTATCGTTCTAAATTTGTTACACAATTTAACAACTCTTAACACATAAACTAGTCCAAAAAAATAACTCTTAAAAAACAACTTTCAACACAAATGAAGCAAAAATAAAAGGTCACCAATGAATCCAGACTGGTATAACGATATTTCAAATGGAAGAAAATGGCAGTAAGTATAGTAGGGTAATAATAATTTATTCTTATATTAGAGAATGAAAGTTGATGTGTAATATACACAAGCATTTACATTTTATATTTTTGGATATCTGATCCAAAGTTAGAACGTAATTCGTATTAGATGATCCTCCTTTTCTAGTTTCTATCTTGTGGAACATATCACATGTATGAGGATTGTTAATTAAAAGTGAGAAGCCAAACTTATTTTAGTTTTGCATTATAATCGGATAGGAAATCTCTTCTCACTGAAATCACATGTTCTATGGAGTTCATCAGTTATATAGCTAGTGGTCATAAACTTCAATATTAATATTCGTTTAGAATAAGAAATCCCCTAATAATTTCAAAAATGAATAATTAAAAGGGGCAACCACTATGACCATAAGAAATAAAAATACTTAATTATATAATACACGATTAGATAGTTTTCTCAAGTCTCTTAAATCTCTATATAACCCTACATTGGAACACACAAAGAGACACACCAATCAACAAAGTAGAAAAAGATAAAGAGAGAAAGAGATGGCCATAGTGAAGATGCCCTTCTGCTTTTTGGCCTTATTTTGTCTGTTATTACAGTTATTTTCCATCTTTCATATCGGTAAATAATATTCCTCTTTTCTCTTATCACATTATGCCACGTTTACCCATGTCTCGAGAATAATTTTCTATTTTTTTGTTAGCTGAAACCAAAATAGCGACGGTTTTCTTTTAGTAAACTAATTTCCACAGTAAAAATCCAACAAATATTATATTAGAAAATCGCTAGTAATCACTCATATGTAAATAAACGAATAATCTAGAGATTAATTAAATTGTAGGAAATGCGGAACTGGAGATGAATTATTACAGAGAGAGTTGTCCGAGAGCAGAAGAGATAATCAGACAGCAAGTGGAAACGCTTTACTACAAACACGGCAACACAGCCGTGTCTTGGCTCCGTAATCTCTTCCATGACTGCATCGTCAAGGTTATTAATCAAATTAACTCTTTTATCTATACTCACATGGCGTTTGTTGAAATTATCCGATTAATACGATATTGTCTATTATTTTAAATTTAATTGACAAATCCGCATAGATTTATTTTTGGGCTCTTTTTCAAAAGACTTTATACTAATTACAATTGAACATCTTTTTATACGTTAGATATTTGTCTAAACTTTCAGTGTGAGATTTTGTTTGATATCTCCCAACCTTATCATCATCGTGAATATTTATGTTCATGTGTTTTTTTTCGTAGTCATGCGATGCGTCACTGCTACTAGAGACAGCGAGAGGAGTTGAATCTGAGCAAAAGTCAACGAGGAGTTTTGGTATGAGAAACTTTAAGTACGTTAAGACTATCAAAGACGAACTCGAGAAAGAATGTCCTTCCACAGTCTCTTGCGCTGATATTGTTGCTCTCTCTGCTAGAGATGGTATTGTCATGGTAAGTACTTATATGCATTTTAAGGTTAATTTAATCAGTTTGGAATTGTTTTTTTTTTTTTTTAATTTGTGGTGGTGATGTTTTTTTTTTGGGGGTGAAATAATGAATAGTTGAAAGGGCCAAAGATAGATATGATAAAGACAGGAAGGAGAGACAGTAGAGGGAGCTACTTGAGAGATGTTGAGGCTCTAGTTCCTAACCACAATGACTCTCTCTCATCTGTTCTCTCAAACTTTAACTCCATCGGCATCGATGTTGAAGCCACCGTTGCTCTCTTAGGTACCGAGTTATATAATTCCTTATTATAGCAAATCTGAGTAGAAACTATTTTTTAACTGCGCATAGATCAATAGATCTGATCAGCCGGGCACGTAACACTAACCAGGATGGACATTTTGGTTTTTGTATTTATTCAAGATATAAGGATAAATCTGAGTTTTAACCGTAATTAACTAAACCAAATTTATCCGGTTCGGTGGTTCAATACAAGATAATCTTGTTTCTGTTCATTTTCTGAGAAAATCAAAAATAAAAATCAGTTTTATTAAGGGCAATTCTCTTAAATAGCTCTTTTTAAGTTTTTGTCACAAAAATAGCCCTAAAAAAATAAAATGACCAAAATAGACTTTTTTTTTTTTGAAATTTTGATTTTTTTATTTTTTTTTTGAAATTTGAAACACTAACCCCAAACCCACCCCTTAACTCTAAACCCTAAAGTCCAAATTAGTTAACCCTAGAGAGATAAATGCATATAAATGAATTTTTTAGCTTAAAAAAAAACATTTTGATCATTTTCCTCCTTAAAAACTATTTTTGGGACAAACAAACTAAAAGAAGCTATCTAAGGGAATTACTCTTTTATTAATCATATACTTAATAATACTTAAATAATACTTCTTCCGTTTCATATTACTTGTAGTTGTAGGAAAAATTTTTGTTTCAAAATAAATATCGTTTTAGAATTTTAATACAAAATTCATTAATAAGATTATTCATTTTATTTTTCTATTGGTTGAAATATGGTTAGATATATAGGTAATTGTGTTTTTATTTTGGAAATATACAAAATTATATGTTTTCTTAATATTTGTCCATAAATCTAGAACGATAAGTAATATAAAACGGAATGAGTATATAAAATAATTTTTTATTTGGAAAGTTTATTTACTAGTTAAATTACACTGTAGTATAAAGATAACTATCATTGTTATTGATCAGTCAATTTATATTACCGTAGGTGCTCACTCAGTGGGTAGAGTCCACTGCGTTAACCTAGTGCACCGGCTATACCCAACGATTGACCCGACTCTTGACCCAAAGTACGCACTTTACTTGAAAAAGCGTTGCCCTACTCCAAATCCGAACCCGAAGGAGGTCTTATACTCCCGCAACGACCCTGAGACTCCAATGGTTGTGGACAACATGTATTACAAGAACATCATGGCTCATAAAGGGCTCCTTGTCATCGACAATGAGCTAGCCACCGATCCGAGGACCGCACCTTTTGTGGAGAAGATGGCTGCAGACAATGGTTACTTCCATGAACAATTTTCACGCGCTATTAGGCTCTTGTCCGAGACCAATCCTCTCACCGGTGACCAAGGGGAGATCAGGAAGGATTGTCGTTATGTGAACTAACTGATTATATTGTTATGAAAGATAATAACCATATATATCATATGTGTGACTGTATGTATATGGAGTCAATAAGAAATACAAAAACTGTGATGGATTAAGATGTGTTCTTGGTATACATTAGGGACTAGTATGAGTATCATTAACGGTAAAACCCTGTTCGCAGGTCCCAATCGCGGGTCGACACGTGTCAATGGGGCCTGCGAATAGTGCAAGAGACGGTTCTTATTTAAAAGTTTTAGGAACCATCTCTTATACTGTTCGTGGACCTCACTGAGATGTAGAACCCGTGAACAGTGCAAGAGACCTCCTTAAAAAATTCCATTAATGGTTCTCTAAGTGACTTCAAACAACTACCAATCCAGATTTATTCGATGGGACTTTTTATTTGTTTTGTAACATTTAATTTGTTTGGTATATTCGTCAGTGATTTTAGTACTAATAGTACCAAACGTAACATACAACGATTAAATTTAAATTCATTTCAAGTTATACCATAAATTTATAAGATACAGAAGTACAAACTTCTTAAAAATTCAACCTCGAAAATGTGACGAAATATCTGGTAATATATACGTAAGTTAATTTATACATTACTGATTGATTTCGAGTTAAAAAGTTTTTAAAGCTTAATATGATATTAAAATTTGATCGAAGTAAACTAAGAATTATTTAATAAGATTCAGATTAGAGTTATAGAGAGTATATAGAAAAATAAGAATAGTCGTCTATAATAGAAAATGTTAGAAATCTCATATCATAAATATATGATAAGATCTAGAGTAATACTCCCTCCGTTTCAAATTATATGTCGTTTTGGAGTAAAAATTTTGTTTTAAAATAAGTGTCGTTTTCAGTTTTCAATGCAAAATTTATTGGTATTTTTATCTATTCTATTTTTCTATTGGTTGATATATGGTTAGGTGTATTGGTAATAGTGTTTTTATTTTGAAAATATGTAAAATTAAATGTTTTCTTAATCTATGTGCATAAACCTAGAACGACAACTAATATGAAACGGAGGGAATATATAAAAAGACGTAAATCAACGGTTGCAATTATTGACTATCAATTTATTTTGAGATCCATGCTATATAATTTAACAGAATTATAGCCTTTTCGGTCTACAGTTTCGAGTTTGTGTTTAAGAAAAAGGAAATACTAATTAATTAGCTAATGTCAACTTGGGGGAAATTAATTAGGTAACGTTATTAGCTTGTTGACTCCACAAGCCAAATCATGATCGTGTTTGTTTAGTTGTGAGATGCCAGACGAGTTGGGTACTTCTCCATGTGTACCGTATCCTTTGACTCCCTCACAATCATTTACATTATTATACGACCTTTTGTTAATTCGTATGTTTTTTTTTTTGAAATTATCATCGAATAATTTGGCCACTCTCGTTTGATGTCTAATTGATAGACTTATTTAATCATTTGTATAAGCAAATGGCCAATGTACTAATTGATAGACCTATTATAAATTCATGTATATTTTTTTGTCAACGAATTTATGTATATTTAAAAACAAATTTAAAGAAGTCATATCACATGCAAAGTAAACTCACCAAGTCAAATTAATCACTACAATTATTACTCCTTCCGTTTCATATTAGTTGTCGTTCTAAGTTTATGCACACAGATTAAGAAAATATTTAATTTTACATATTTTCAAAATAAAAACACTATTACCAATACACCTTACTATATATCAACCAATGGAAAAATAGAATATGTAATATTACCAATAAATTTTGCATTGAAAACCAAAAACGACATTTATTTTGAAACAAAAATTCTACCCCAAAACGACAAATAATTTGAAACGGAAGGAATATATTACAATGGATTTCTCATTTAATGCAACAACTAAAGACTCTTGCAAATTGCAATGTTGCAATGTAAATAAGTATTCCCTCCGTCACTTTGACAATTTTTTGACACTTTTTACGAAAATTAAAAAAATATATAATAAACTAATATATTCATATTTAATATATAATTAATTAAATGAAAATAATTTAAATAAAATTATATTATTTATTCAAAAAAGTAAAAAAAACAGATTCAATGTATAAATGTATATGGGGATTGTAGAATCATATTCTTTCCGTTTTGAATTACTAGTCGTTCTTGGTTTTTTTTTGTTACAAATTAAGTGTCGTTTTGTTTTTCAATGCAAAATTTATTAATAAGATTATTCACTTTATTTTTCTATTAGTTGAAATATGATTAGGTATATAGGTAATTGTGTTTTTATTTTGAAAATATATAAAATTACATGTTTTCTTAATATATGTGCATAAACCTAGAACGATAATTAAAATGAAACGAAGGAGATACTTATTTTGACACAAAATTAAAAAACCAAAGTGATACTTAAACAGATGAATATTAAATACTAAATGCAATCATCACACGTATATTTTGTAAACGAGCCTAAACGGGTTAGGTGGACCAGAAAGAGTTAATTGTAAACGGGCCTAATCCCATATCAATCATTCCTACGGGAGATTAAGACAAAACAAACATTCCCTTTACAAGAAAAATAATTTGACTCACGGCCACTTTGGCAGGTAATCTAAATAACTAAAAGACATTTAATTTAGAAAAAAAAAGAACATTTTACAAAATAACAGTTACTTCAGTAATGACTTTAATATCACTAAATTTTCTGCCAAAGTAGGCCATACCTTTTAGTCTTAATCTCTCCATTACATAGAAGTTCCGAACCGCTGTTTGCCACAGATTGTTGAATAGGAGCTATGAGCGATGAAGGTTCTGCCGGAACTACATTTCTTTTGAGGTGAATAAGCTTCAACTACATTTCTTTTGCATTTTTTGTTATTAGAGTTACAGGTTGTGGAACTTTATTGAATATTTACAGACCATATCAAAACCAAGTGCGTAACAATAAAGATATACATATGTTTGCATGCGTTGGAAGAAAGAAAATAAAAGAAACGAACATGCGACAAAAGCAAGCAAGAGACAAACATCATCATAGTTCACACTTCACTGTGTGTAGTATACAAATTGTTATTTAGGACACATGACTCAACGCAAGCTTTCACTTACGTCCCATGGTTTGTTCACTTGGTGGAATCACAACGACAGTGGACTGAGCATTGAAACCAGGGTGAAGAACCTTCCTGCGGATCTCACGGCCTTCTTGGCAAAGTGCACATGTATGACAAAGGACATGCGTCACAAAGTCACAAGTCGTCTCCATATGTTCCCTTTGCATCTCGTCCTCTATGCAGCTGCCGCAGCAACCACATGACCTGTTCATCGCCTCAAAGCTTCCCTGTTTTGTACCCAAAAGAAACCCAAAGATAGGGTCAGGAGATGCATTGCAAATAATAATATACATGCCTAAAACTAGAGACACTAGAGTGCCTATGATACCAAACTTGTCCTATAAACTCAGACAATAAAACCATCATTACCTCGAGGTTAAACCTTCGGCGAATGGCAGAGCGGCTGGAATAAGAGAACCAAGGAGCAAGGCAGTTCCAACCAAACAAAGAGTTGCCGACAAAGTACAACCCCAAATACGTCAAGCAGTGGTTCGAAAACGTTCCAGGAGCAGACCCAAGCCTCTCTGCGTTACTTCCATACAACACACATGGAGCCACACTTCCAAGGAGACCTAAAAACAAAAGAATCCATTAAGATGTAAAGATTCAGTCTTTCAAGAAACCCATTAACAAAAAATCAAAACTTTCCAATTCAAGAAACCCCCAAATTTTCAGACAGCAAAAATCGTTGAGACAGAACATAAGAGACTCACAAACTTCGAGATCGCTGCTGCAGAAGTCATCGTTTCGGCCAAGACATGAAAAAAGACCGGAACTCCACTGGTTTCTCCCGATCGGCTCGCCGATCACGCACCCGTGGCTCACCGGTAATCCATCCGCCGCTTTGGAGCAGATCACTTGCAAGAGAGGACTCGATTCCTCGCATCGTTGAGCTTTGTGCTTGTCTTCTCCCGCCATGTTTTGGTAGATACTTAGATCTTCTCGACAAACGTTCTCTCTTTCATCTGAGACCAACCAAGAGGGAGGAAGAAGAGACTTAGATTAGAATAAAAAATACTCCCTCCGTTTCATATTACTTGTCGTTGTAGGGGAAAATTTTTGTTTCAAAATAAGTGTCGTTTTAAAATTTCAATGCAAAATTCATTAATAAGATTCATAGGTAATTGTGTTTTTATTTTTCTATTGGTTGAAATATGGTTAGGTGTATAGGTAATTGTGTTTTTATTTTGGAAATATACAAAATCATATGTTTTATTAATATGTGTGAATAAACCTAGAACGACAAGTAATATGAAACGGAGGGAGTATTTCTTTTATTAGGCCGCGTTAAGTAATTGAATTTAGAAAAATATAGACAAAGACACCTTGTTAGTATTCTCTCTCTTAATGACTTTCTAGAGTTTTCACCTTCATAAAAAAACATGTAAAATTTTAATAATAAAAATATTATTTTGTGTTTAATTATTTTTTATAATTTTTAGTTAATTAAAATTCAATAAATATAATTAATATTTTTAAAATTTACAATTTATTATTATTATATAAATTAAAAATATAAATTTATATTTTTTTAAATTTTTTTTTTCTAAAATATAAATAATTTTAAAACAGGGAAAATATTGTATTTTATTAGAAATGAACTTCATTAATAAATATTTTAAGCTCACTTTGGCCGGACTAAAGCAAGTCGGTTTGAGTATACCGGAGAGACATTGGCAAGAAAACGCGTTCTTGACCCAAACCCACACCGAGGACTGGCGACCCGGTTTTGGGTTCTTTGATCGGTTTATTCTTACTTATTGTCCCATGCAAGTGACCTTAGAGCATGTCCATTGAGGGGTTCTTAGGGAGGGGTTCTTAGCGGGATTTAAGAACCGGTTCTTAACTTTTACAAAGAAAAAGTTAAGAACCGGTTCTTAACTTTTTCTTTGTTAAAGTTAAGAATCAGTTCTTAAATTCCGCTAAGAACCTCTCTTTAAGAACCCCTGATGGAGATGGTCTTAGGTGAAGACGGTCCATGTCTCGTTAGTGACTTCCAAAGTCCGGTTCGACCCGGATTTGATACGGGTCTTGAAGAAAACCTCATCTCTTCTTACTCTACTGAAATAACTCCATTATTGAAGCTCTCACTAGCTCGTTTTGTTTTCTCTTCTCGGGTCCCTATATGATTCAGATCGAAGCTTGTGTTGTTTTTAATATTTCTTTTATATTAATTACTCCATATGTTTTGTTATGTTCACACGTTTGGCTCGGGATTGTTTACGGCCAGGATTATTTCTAACAAAAGGAAATCGATGGTTCTGCACGGCTTATCCTTTTTCCAAGGACATCTTAATATATATATTATTTTTAATTTGTACTCCTTCCATTTTAATAAAATACATGTTTAGAGTTCTATTTTCTATAAGAAAAAGTCAATCAAAAATGATGAAACACAATTAGTTTTTTTTTTTTAATTTGCTATTTATAATTATTATAAACATTAAAAGTGTAAAAAGTTGATTCTTTTGAAACAATTTTTTTTTCTAAAATATGGATCATTTTCATATTTAAGATCTTGTGATACACTTTTTGTCTGTATGCTCTCGTGTTCCTTGTTAAGATCTCTTGCTGGATTCACTTTTAGGGACATCTTGCTTCTTGTTTGAAGCTATAAGATCAACGTTCTGACATTTTTATTAAGCAATGAAGAGCACGCAAGATTGAAATGGTAACTTCATTTCCTTGTTCGCATACTAGATTTGGTATCTTCCATAGTGAATCATCGCAACTTTATAAACAAATATGGTCATTAACTCATAATATAGAACCTCAATGTCCACCTACATGGTCCCTTTTCTACAATGATAAGTATTATGCTGTATATGTAATTTGCCATAATTATGTATATATATATATATATATATATATATATAAATCGTGATACAGCACCAAAAGTGGCTGCTAAAGTGGCATGATATTAAACATAATCACATGTTTGTGGTATGTATTTACATGGCATGATATAACGGTAAAAATGATATTTATTTGCTAAAGAGCATAATATTAACCACGATCACATGCTAAATAATCAGAATGGCGTGCTATGCAAGTGTATAAAAATTTCTTTGCCGTTGGATTGTCTCTTACAACTTTCGAGTTTCATCACTTCTCACTTTTTGAAGACTATCCTCTATATTAGGCACTCTCAAGAGTTCCTATTTTGATCATAACCATACTCATCAGTCGTTACAACAACTAAAACAATAATTACTTGCATTGCATTAAGAGTCATTAATAAGCAAAGTTTAATTTTAATATATTTGCTATATTAACAGTATTTTTTATGTTTCCCAAACATGTTTCAGCTAATGAGTTCCAATCCCAACAACTGTTGTTGCAGAACACAACCAACACACGCAATCAATCAAAGAGAACATACTCTTACCGTAGCTCACCGGTTTTAATCAGTTACCAACAATATAAAGACAAAAAGTATACAAATGTCATAAAAGCCTTATATTTCATACTCTTCAAACACTGTTCTTCCCAAAAATAAAAGGAAAATCACTTAATTAAGAAACACTTTTTCTAAAGGTTAGATCCTGATGGGATCTCTGGAGAGATCAAAGAAGAAAACTCAGGTATGGAAGAAAGCTGTGATCCATTTCTCTCTATGTTTTGTAATGGGTTTCTTCACTGGCTTTGCTCCTGCTGGTAAGGCTTCACTTTTCTCTAATTTCGAAACCACCCCCTCTATTACCACTAAATCTCAGATTCCCTCCCCCAACCTTTTGAGAACTTTACCTATACACACAACCCTCTCGTTGATAAAGCCTTGAACAATTCCCAAGGTCAGGCCCCAGCACCTAAAGATGTCAAATGGGCGGATTGGACAGATTTGGATGTGTTCAGATAGATTTACTTTTTGTTGGGCGTTTTTGGTTAAAACTGATGGAAGTTGTCTATTCCGTAAATACTATTCACCAAACGACTTAAGTATAAGTCGTCTAGAACCTAAATATAAACCATAAATTCAATTAACTAACAAAACACTTCACTAATATCATATTCAACTTAAAAAATGTTTGATATACACAGAGAAAAAATGTTAAGTTTCCAAAAATTAATCCTAGCTAAGAATACAAATAATACTACAACATAGATTACCAAAACCTAAACCAAAGAATATAATGATACATTACATTCACTCATCTATGTTGAAAATAATTTAATTTTACTATATTTTAATTTATATCTTTTACAAATGTTTATAATTACATGATTTTAATTTTTCCCCAACAAAATATTTTTTATAAAATTTATAAATTAGTTTTAAGATCTAAAATATGAGAAGATTTTCATGAAGTCTTCCAGGTGACTTACAAAACCCTAGAAAACTTTACAAAATCTCTGAAGACTTTACGGAGTTATATTCATGAAAATGATTTATGGGTTTTTGTTTGGTCATAAATGACTAATTGTAATTTCACTAGCCTTTTGGATTACTTTTGCATTTGATTCGAGTTTGGATATACTTTTGCATTTAAAATTAAGTTTTAAGTTATATTTGGCAATTTCTTCATTTTTTTTTTAAAATTAAAGTAGAAAGAAAAATATATAGTTCGGATTGTGAATGTGAACGAGACAACGAATCAGAACATGATCAGTGATAACCATGCATACGGCATGCCGCTGGTGACTAAATGAAAATCAACCGCATTGTGTATTCTACTACTCTTCTTGATTATTAGTAATGTGTATCTCAAAAATGGCTACTGATGTATTCCTTCCATTTCAAATTATTTGTCGTTCTGGAATAGAATTTTTGTTTCAAAATAAGTGTCGTTTTCGGTTTTCAATGCAAAATTTATTCGTAATATTTTCTATTCTATTTTCTATTGGTTGATATATGGTTAGGTGTATTGGTAATAGTGTTTTTATTTTGAAAATATATAAAATTAAATATTTTCTTAATCTGTGTGCATAAACCTAGAACGACAACTAATATAAAACAGAGGGAGTATATCGAGACTGAAAATGAATTTTTTGAAAGACTGATATTAAACCAAAGTAATTCAGATACCAAGAGAAATATAGCTTGTTATAATATATCTCAGCAAAAATTTGTGAAACTGTACTTTGTTTTAATGGTTTTAGTTTTTGGTTTCAATTTTTGGTTTCAATTTTTTTTAATCACGGAAATTGATTATGACTAAAATAATCTTGGAATCCAAGCAACAAGTATATTAGACTAGTTTAATTGAGACACATGTTGGTTTGGTCATAAACTTCTTGACGAGTTCACGAAAATGATTGAGGTGAGATCCTGAATAAAAGAACTCAAAAAACTTCTTGATAGTCTCTCGTTCTCATTCTGGATATTGATGTACACAAATAAGATAGTTCACTGGAACAAAAAGACTTGGGGGAAACGAGTAGAGTCCAAGTGATGGAACAAGACAAGAGACAAAGAGAAAGAACAAGAAAAAGATGATGTCCGAAGCTCAACTGGTGGTCTTAAATAGTCCGAAGCTCAACTCATGTTTTATAATCTATTAAATTTTAAAATTTTAAAAAAATTTAAGTTTATAATTTTTAAAATTTATGTAGTGTGTTTTGGATTTTGAATTCAATCATTTGTTTATAGTACTTTATAAAAAATGATTTAAAATCCATTTAAAATACAAAAATAAGAAATTAAAAGTTAAACAACGGTAGATTTTTTAAATTGAATGTAAATCATTGATTGAATAATATAAAATTTTAAAACAAAATTTAAAATTATCATTCGAATCATAATAAATTGTATTATGATTTTAATTCTATTTAAATACATAATTGAGTTGTTAAAAAACGAATAACAACCCTTAAAATAATTAAAATATAAATATAAATTAAATAATTTTAGTTTGTTCTGAAAATAAATTCAATAGCACGGATCAAATCTAGTGATCTTTTTGAAATCGAAACCTTAAAATCCCTTTTCTTTGTGATAATGTTGGGTTGCTTGGGGAGAAAAAGGAACCGACCAAAATGGCTCGAACATCATCCTTGGACCCATTTGATGGCTGTGTAAATACTGGGTCAATATGTTTTCAGATTTTTTTTGGTCTGACCTGACCCATCATTGTATAAAACAAATTTAAAGTACTTGGGCTAAACTTTATCCAGTAACCATATGTCCGGTACCAGCAGAGTTGGTAAGGATGTATGGATATTTTTATGATTAAAAAGATGTGTCTGCAATGGATCAAATACTTAATGAATATGTTATTTTGTACATATAAATAGATCCAATAAATCACACAGTGTTTTTCATATAAATTAAATATCATATTATTTATCAATGATATTTAACCCACGTACAAGGTGCATATCTCATCCTAGTTGTGATTATTGTATCGAGATATTATGTCGCTTGTCATTAAGTGCATAGCAAAAGAGATAAACCAGTATGGAGTATTATATTAGTCTCCCGCACTGAAACTAGAAGAAAAGCGCACTACATCACCTGGCGTCAATGAATGACAAAGTGGCCTCGTTAATAGTGACTGATTGTTCGGTAGCGGTAACTGGAGAAGAAGATGAATCAGCTCTTGTGAGATAGTAGTTTGGTCTCGTCGGATCTGGAATCTCTGATGGTGGGCAACTTTCAAGCATAACCACCACGGTCCGTGTGGTAGGTCTATCGTGCATATTTTGTTGAACACAAGATAGACCAATCTTCATTGATCGTAAAACCTCTTCTTCTACGAATGAATCATCATGGAATCTCGAATCCACTACCTCCAGTCCAGCACCTTCCGTCCACCGCCTCCAAACCTTGTTTTAAAAAAAGAACTCCCAAATATAATAAAAATATTATATTATATTTTTTTCTTTAAAATTTTTTAAGAATACAAAAGAAAAATTGAACTTACGTAGTCGACAAGACTATCTCCTCGATTTGTAATACAATACTCATGATTTCTCATTCCAGTAAGAATCTCTAATAACATTACTCCATAACTGAAGAGGTCAGATTTTACTGACATGATGTTATCTTTGGCATATTCTTCTGACATGTAGCCACTGCAAAACAAAACAAAAAGAGGATTATATAATTGATTGTGATTTTTTTTTTTTTTTTTAACGATTTTGTTGATGCTTCTTACTAAGTTCCTACTGCTGTTCCCATTGCAGCTAATTCTGTGGTGCCAGTTTCCATCATCTGAGCCAGCCCAAAATCTGAGATTTTTGGGATCATGTCTCTGCCTAGAAGCACATTACTTGGCTTAATGTCGCGGTGAAGGATCGGTGGGCTTGTGAAGTAATGGAGATAGCATAATCCTTCCGCAATACCTTTCATTATATTGAACCTATGCTCCCAGTTTAGGAGTGGGCTTCGAGTTTGATCTGAGGTAATCAATCAATCAATCAAAAACAAAACGAATCATCAAGTTTAAAGTCTATAAAAATAACAAAGTGAATTTCTAGAATACAGAGAGTGAGAGTAACTGAAGATATAGCTGTTGAGGCTAGAATTCTCCAGGTATTCGTAGACCAATAGTCTATCGTATCCATGGATGCAACAGCCTAGAAGTCGGACGAGGTTTACGTGTAGTACACGTAAAATCAGAGTCACTTCATTTCTGAACTCTGCCATTCCCTGAGACGATCTCGCTTTCAATCTTTTTACGGCGATCTCTAATCCATCGGGCAAGGTTCCCTCCAATACCATCACATTTTTATTATTATTTTTAGTTGAATGAAAAAGACAAGTCACCGGCCTATTCGAGTTTAATGTGATTCCTAGTCCAAACTGAGAAATTAAAAATACCTTGTAAACTGGACCAAAACCACCTTGTCCGAGTTTGTTGCTTTCAGAAAAGTGATTCGTCGCCTCTAAAATAACTCCAAACTCCATAATCTGAAAGCTCTCCGGTGTGTCTATCTCGCTCATGACAATCTCTGTTTGGGTTGGCCCTCCTATTAATTACATTTAATCAAAATGATAATACAATTTTTTTGTTTGTTTAAGAAATACAAATTAAAAAATATATATATATATATATTTTCCTTTTTTTTTTCTTTCTTTTTTTACCTTGTATAATAGTTGTACTTCTTTTATGCTTTTTCCAACAACAGAAGATGGCTAAGCACACAATACCCAAGAGGATGATACAGGATAGGACGATTACTACGATAGTCCCTGGGTCAAGATCTTTGCTTTTCCCATTAGTTCTGGTGTGATCCTCTAAACCAACGAGTGGAAAAACTTGAATTAGTAATTCTTATTTTGTATCCCATCCCTAGCCTGGATGAGTTAATTTTTTTTTTTATATTTTCATTTGGTTTAATATTTTTGGATTTATTTGAAAGAAAATAACGAATAAAAAATCTAGTTAAATATTTAAATCTTGTTGAGATCTTAACTCAATATAAAAACCAAATTACATTGATAAAAAAAAAAAATAGAATGGATAAAAGTATTCAGAAAAAAAAAATAGAAGAAATTCATTGATAAAAGTATTTAGAAAAATAGATCACTTGTCTTTAAAATCTAATTATAAGAAAAGCTACTGACTGTACGTATAATAAAAGAGAAACTTAAGTTTAAATATAAAGAATTCAAAATTTGAAAAGTGAATAGCAGTAAAGAATGTAAATCTCATGAATTACCATTATCCGAAGCAGCGACTCTGATATAAAGATCTTGACCACCGAACGTGTAGGTTCGCATACCCCTCAGTACTCCAGTCCATATAACACATACGCGCTGGCTTTTTCGACGAATTTTCACAAGCGCAAAAGATTTACAGTCACAGTTCTCAAAGCAAACCTTTTCACAATCTTCCACACTATAGATCGAACCATTAATACGTTCTCCATCTGCGGGAAGTTTCATCTTTTGTAGTTTCTCAAATCTATCTTCCTTGCACTTCAGAGCAGTCCTCCTAATACACCCACCCTCCAGCTTCTCACTGACCCCTTGGATACAGTGACACGACGCGTTTTTTGAACATACACTGTACGATCCACATATCTTCTTGATGCGTTCCCAGTAGCAAGCATCTTCCCACATGGAAAATGACACATTCCATAAGTTCATCTCTGGGTCCCACGTGTGTAATTCGTAATACCCGCTTAGCAACATTGTTAACCTCGAGTAGCTGTTGGGGAATGACTTCATTAAAAAAGAATCTGCGTTATCATCTAGTTGGAAAACTGGGGGCAAGTCCCCAAATCTGTACCCATTCCACGTATCCATTCTGTAGTTCATAACATCAATTGCATAGATACCATATGGATGATTCATAATTCCTAACCAAAACTCCCCGGCTGAGGGATCATCTGAACTCACCCAGGAGTAGAGGCGTTTGGAAGGATCAACTGGGTCTAGCTTCATCCCCGGTAGTAGAGTATCCGTCGGATGATCAAAGCTCTGCCACACGTATCCGGTCGGATTGTTCATATATTTCAAGACCAAATTCCCATTATTAAGTAGTTCTGCCCCCATGGGAGACCTCACACCACTTCCGCTCAGATACGTCGACCAGATTCGCTCACCACTCTGGTTGACAATCACCAGGTTGTTTTCCATGAACTTTAACACTCCATATGATCCCAAGAGAGGGACGTTTCTGTTGGCTACCCATAAAACGGTTTTGTCTTTTTTCCACCACTTTCCGAGATACCATTTGGATTGAGATTGAAAAAAACCGAGCTCAAAGAGCTTGTTAGAAGATACAAGTGTGTTGTTTTTCGAAACTTCTAGAGACTCTGTAATCAACAAAGTGCTTGACACCGAACCATCACATCTCATTATCAAAAAGAAAACAAGAAAAAATATAAGAAATGTTGAGAGAAAGTTAAGTTTTGTCATCTTTCTTCTTTACTCATTTACTCTCTTCATCACACCACAATGCATTTATATATATAACAAAAAAAAACACATGATTTAATTCCTTTAGCATGGAAACAAAGTGATGATATAGAGGCATGGGCAAACATAAAGACATGTGATCCCAATTAAAAAAAATATATAATCTTTCAAAATTAGAATTGGTAAGTCTTGCTTTTAAAATTTTGGTCCGTTCAAATCTAGTTTGATTATGATTTGATTCTTTTTCATGTAATTTTGAATAATATAAGCAAAGATGTCAGAGTTCAAATTGTCTTTTTTAAAAATAATCACATGATTTTGATTGTTCGGATTAGAAGATTTTGTAATTCTTATAATTTTATATAACCTAAATACACTTTTCCAATAATTCACAAATCTAATACTATTAGATATTAACGAGCATAAATTTTCAGTCTATTAATTAACCAAATTTCCAAATTTAATTTATAGAAAATATTATTTGTGATGTTTTTGTTCATATGTTGTATAGAAGGGGTATATATATGTGATTTTTATACTTAAGAATTATGATTTTTATGTATAATATAGAGATTCTCTATAAAGTAAAGATTATGAGCTAAGAACACCTCCATTATCATGGAATTTTAAAACCAAATTAAAGTGTATGTATAAATAATTACCTATATATAAATAGTTTTAATTACTTAATATTTTAATGAGTAATCCAAATAATCTAATGTTTTTCTTTGATTTGTCCAAAATTATTTAAAAAGTGAATTGAACTTGAATCAAACCGAATTCAGTTTGGATCAAAGTTTTTGGGTATTAGTAGTACCTAATATTTTTACAGAACCATACTGAAAATTAAAAGAAATAGCTAAAAAAAAAGTCCACCAAAACTTTATACCCACTGCACGCTTTTTATTAATCTAAAACTTGATTAATAAATCTGAAATCAAACTGATAATAGAATGAGCAGATGTTGTGAGAAAAAAAAAAGACAAATGAGCAGACATGTCAAATAGTGACCATACACGTTAACTTCTGCGTCAGAAACAAGCCATGGTCTATATAGAAAAGACAATCCCTACTCTCTTCAAAAGTCAACAAGTCATTAAACATAAAACTGACATGTTATTTACAATCTCTACACCTATGAGGTATAACTCAAAAGGGTTAAACCTTGATTTTTTTTACCACAAACAAAGAATTTTTCAATGTGCTAATTGGTGGAATAACCTTTCAGAGAAAAGTTTCTAAATCAATTTTAATCTTTTTTATATTTTTGTTGGTCCTTGATGAGACATGAAAAAAAAATCGTAAATGGTTCTTACATTTTTTGTTTTTGTGAATATTTTCTTTAGTTTTGTGTACTTTTATGGGTTTATATATTATCACCAAATTATTTTTTTTATAGAATTTTTTTTCGTCAAATTTTATGTGGTTAAAAAAACACCACTGATTAATTACTATTTATACACTATTATATGTTATATTACTCTCTATGTTTCTAAATAAGTATCTCTTTGACACTTTTCAAACAGATTTAAAAAGTGAATGAAATATAATTAAGTTTGTATTAATTACACATGTATGACCAATAGTATTTGAAATAAATAATTTTTTTATAAAAATCAATGCACTTTAGAATTAATTTTAAGCTGAAATGACATTTTTTATATAACGAGAAACAAATGTTAGAATGCACTTAATATGAAACATTTGTACAAAAAGATGTATATTAATATACTTGGCTTAAACAATAAAAAGATTGAGATGTGAAAAAATTCATACAATATTTTTGTTAAAAGAAATTCATACCATATAGATTGATCCATACTTCTTTTTTTTTTTTAAAGTTCAAAAAAATTACTATTTACTGTTTACGTTCTAAGACCATGATTAACCGGGGTTCTTAATGTGAGGTTCTTATCGAAAGTTAAAAACTGTTTTTTAACTTTTAACTAAAAAAATTAAGAACAGATTTTTAAATATCTTATTTAAGAACCGATTTTTAAATTTTTTAGTTAAAATTTAAAAAAACAATTTCTTAACTGCTAAAAACTCCATTTTAAAAACCCCCAGTTAATCATGCTCCAAGATCATCGTAACAAACTTTTCAGTTGATTTAGCCTAAAAGAAAAATTAGCGTAGAAGTGGAAACTATATAATTGAAAAAAATAATAATAATAAAGTGCACTTTTTCTTTTGTAATTTTTCTAGTTGAACAAAAGTTTATTTTTGTATGTACCGCTCCATAGGGCTGGGACGGATCTGGATATCCAGGATATTTGGGGTACCCAGATCCGGATCCGTATCCGTCAGATCCGTAATTTTGGTATTCAGATTTGGATCTGTGGCTTTTGGATATCCGGATATCGGATATCCGTCTAGAAATTAAAATATCCGTGAGTATCCGGATTTGGATTCGAATCCGCAAAAATAATTAAAAAAAAAAAATTAAAATACAAAAAAGCTAAAACTATCACATAAATTAAATATTTTTACAAAAATTATGAATATATTTATCTATATAATATTATGTATATATATATATAGAAATCGTGATACAGCACCAAAAGTGGCTGCTAAAGTGGCATGGTATTAAACATAATCACATGTTTGTGGTATGTGTTTACATGGCATGATATAACGGTAAAAATGATATTTACTTGTTAAAGTGCATAATATTAACCACGATCACATGCTAAATAATCAGAATGGTGTGCTATGCAAGTGAATATATAAATTTCTTTGACGTTGGATTGTCTCTTACAACTTTCGAGTTTCATCACTTCTCACTTTTTGAAGACTATCCTCTATATTAGGCACTCTCAAGAGTTCCTATTTTGATCATAACCATACTCATCAGTCGTTACAACAACTAAAATAATAATTACTTGCATTGCATTAAGAGTCATTAATAAGCAAAGTTTAATTTTAATATATTTGCTATATTAACAGTATTTCTTATGTTTCCCAAACATGTTTCAGCTAATGAGTTCCAATCCCAACAACTGTTGTTGCAGAACACAACCAACACACGCAATCAATCAAAGAGAACATACTCTTACCGTAGCTCACCGGTTTTAATCAGTTACCAACAATGTAAAGACAAAAACTATACAAATGTCATAAAAGCCTTATATTTCATACTCTTCAAACATTGTTCTTCCCAAAAAATAAAAAAAAATCACTTAATTAAGAAACACTTTTTCTTAAGGTTAGATCTTGATGGGATCTCTGGAGAGATCAAAGAAGAAAACTCAGGTATGGAAGAAAGCTGTGATCCATTTCTCTCTATGTTTTGTAATGGGTTTCTTCACTGGCTTTGCTCCTGCTGGTAAGGCTTCACTTTTCTCTAATTTCGAAACCACCCCCTCTACTACCACTAAATCTCAGATCCCCCCCCCCCAACCTTTTGAGAACTTTACCTATACACACAACCCTCTCGTTGATAAAGCCTTGAACAATTCCCAAGGTCAGGCCCCAGCACTTAAGGATGTCAAATGGACGGATTGGACCTATTTGGATGTGTTCAGATAGATGAAAGTTGTCTATTCCGTAAATACTATTCACCAAACGACTTAAGTATAAGTCGTCTAGAACCTAAATATAAACCATAAACTCAATTAACTAACAAAACACTTCATTAATATCAAATTCAACTTAAAAAATGTTTAATATACACATGAAAAAAATATGTTAAGTTTCTAAAAATTAACCCTAAGAATACAAACAATACTACAACATAGATTACCAAACCCTAAACCAAAGAATATAATGACACATTACATTCACTCATCTATGTTGAAAACAACTTAATTTTACTATATCTTAATTTATATCATTTACAAATGCTTATAATTACATGATTTCAATTTTTCCCCAACGAAATATTTTTTATAAAATTTATAAATTAGTTTTAAGATCTAAAATATGAGAAGATTTTCATGAAGTCTTCCAGGTGACTTACAAAACCCTAGAAAACTTTAAAAACCTCGGAAGACTTTACGGGGTTATATTCATGAAAATGATTTTTGGGTTTTTGTTTGGTCATAAAGGACTAATTGTAATTTCACTAGCCTTTTGGATTACTTTTACATTTGGTTCAAGTTTGGATATACTTTTGCATTTAAAATTAAGTTTTAAGTCATATTTGGCAATTTCTTGATTTTCTTTTTAAAATTAAAGTAGAAAGAAAAATATATAGTTCGGATTGTGAATGTGAACGAGACAACGAATCAGAACATGATCAGTGATAACCATGCATGCGGCATGCCGCTGGTGACTAAATGAAAATCAACCGCATTGTGTATTCTACTACTCTTCTTGATTATTAGTAATGTGTATCTCAAAAATGGCTACTGATGTATATCGAAACTGAAAATGAATTTTTTGAAAGACTGATATTAAACCAAAGTAATTCAGATAGCAAGAGAAATATAGCTTGTTATAATATATCTCAGCAAAAATTTGTGAAACTGTACTTTGTTTTAATGGTTTTAGTTTTTGGTTTCAATTTTTTTAATCACGGAAATTGATTATGACTAAAATAAAAAGGATAAGCTTAAACAGAAATGAATATGAATCTTGGAATCCAAGCAACACGTATATTAGACTAGTTTAATTGAGACACATGTTGGTTTGGTCATAAACTTCTTGACGAGTTCACGAAAATGATTGAGGTGAGATCCTGAATAAAAGAACTCAAAAACTTCTTGATAGTCTCTCGTTCTCTTTCTGGATATTGATGTACACAAATAAGATAGTTCACTGGAACAAAAAGACTTGGGGGAAACTAGTAGAGTCCAAGTGATGGAACAACACAAGAGACAAAGAGAAAGAACAAGAAAAAGATGATGTCCGAAGCTCAACTGGTAGTCTTAAATAGTCCGAAGCTCAACTCATGTTTTATAATCTATTAAATTTTAGAATTTTAAGAAATTTTAAGTTTATAAATTTTAAAATTTATGTAGTGTGTTTTGGATTTTGAATTCAATCATTTGTTTATAGAATTTTATAAAAAATGATTTAAAATCCATTTAAAATACAAAAATAAGAAATTAAAAGTTAAACAACGCTAGATTTTTAAAATTGAATGTAAATCATTCATTAAATAATATAAAATTTTAAAACAAAATTTAAAATTATCATTGGAATCATAGTAAATTGTATTATGATTTTAATTCTATTTAAATACATAATTCTAGGAAATTGAGAATTTTGTGTGAGCTTTAGTTTTTGAGTGAATTTTCTAAAGCTTTAATAAAGAAGAGTGAGTTCTTTATATCAAGTTGTTTTCAATCTTTGAATATCTATAAAGTGGTTTGGCTTCCATCACTATGCTAGATTATCGAGCGGGAACGATGTCTACTTTTGCTTCCAGCGTTGGTTCCCAAGAACCGCATAAGTAGAGCCAGATTTTTGGTTTGACCCAGACTCGAAGCAGGCCTTGAAGAAAACCTCATCTCTTTGTCTTCTGAAATATTTTTGAAGCTCTCACCTTTTTTTTTAGTTTTCTCTTCTCTAGTCTATATATGAATAATTTTCTTTATTTATCATATACGGTCTGTTGTACCAAATTTACATTTTATAAAATTTTAATAGTATAGATAAATAGAACTTCTTGAAAGAAGACAATATTCTATCGTAAAAAGGAACAACAAATAATTGTTAACCTCTTTTACTCTATTTATATAGTACTCTTTCCGTTTCAAAAAAAAAAAAATATATTTAAAAAAAAATTGTTTCAAAAATATACATTTTTAATATTTTCAATATAATTTTTGTCAACTAATAATGAAAATTGTGAAATTCAAAAACATTAATTGTATTTTGTAAAATTTTATTGATTTAAAAGTATGAAAAATATAAAATTATAGGACATTATGTATTTATAACTAAGTGTTAATATGTTTTATAAAAAATGTGAAATCCCAAAATATATAGTATTATTTTGAAACGGAAAGAGTATCAGAAATGTTTACATATATTTTAGCAGTGAAGCCGTAATTAAGACTTACAAAACCTTTCACACAGGCATGTGTGTTGTTTTCGAGAACTGTGAAGGATTTCGGAAACTGTACCAAAATTGTTTATGCAGCTACATTTATAAGGCTTGGGTACATGTTTTGATTTCAAAATGCAGTCAGAGTTACCGGTTTTGTCGCAAATTGTTCCTTCGTGCATCTCGCTGGATTTTACTATGCATCTCTGTTTCTGGGCCTCCGCATCTAGTACAAGTTTGTATCAACAATAACAAAAACAAAAAAAAAACATTATTCAACAATATAGACAGACAAACAATTGGCAACATTGGAAAATAGTCTTCATGCTCAAATGAATGGCCAAACTAAACTGATTTGTACTAAACAAAACCAAATAGCAAAATATGAAATATTTTATATCAAGTAAAAATTAAATCGAAATCAAACACAAATTGAACCATGAACAAGAGGAGGATACGTTTGATTTTTGAAGATGATGTTTTAAATTGGTACTTGCTTATAAAAGAGGAGTATACGTCATTTAACCGTATCACCATGAACCACATCAATATTTTTCACCTTTGACAATATCCAAATATTTTTTTAATTCTGCAGAATAACCAATTAATATGCGAAAACTAAAGGAATGTAGATATATTACCTTTAACGCAAGTCCAAACAAGTGATATCAAGATAAAATAAAGCATGAACAAAGTAACAGGTCTCATGATTCAATCTAAAAAATTGATAGAATTTTCTTTCCTTTTCACTTGTAGAAATCTATTGTTCTGATTTTGTCAAATATATATATATATATATATATATATATATGTTTCTCTAACACTAGTAATAAATATTAAAAATATTAATCTAAATATACCCTTTTTCTTAAATTAGGAGAAAAATAGCAAATTCAATCAAACCAATGAATACTCGAGATCAATCATATTAATATAAATATATTTTTTACTTGATTTTATCTATTTATGCTATTTTGGAAATTTCAAATTTATAGTTTCTCACGTCAAAGACCAAAATTTTGATTTGAAAATAATATGGCTTGTAAAAGAGTTACTGAATCAATGGTAAAGAAAAAATGTAGTAACAATCTTTTACATATGAAACTTATATTTATGGTAATCATACTTTGTTAATCTTATTTAATCATCTTTTGAGAAAATGATGCAATAGGTTGACAGTTAAAATTAGGAATTATTGTTCCCTCGATACAATTTTAGGAATTCTTGTCCTGAAATTAAATAATTAAATGTTAAACAAGATTTAGTTTTAAGAACTTTATAAACCCAAGAAAAATTAGTTAAAAACCAAAAAAGAATTATTGTGAGATATTTGGTTTTCTTCGAATTGGGTGTTGTTGAGCATATCTGCTTGAAATTATTTTTTTTTTAAATGAAAAAGAGCTCCTTCAGAGTTCACTGAGGAAGGTAGGATCTATGTGGCTGAAAATATTCTTTGGTAATCCATGTAGCTTAAAGACATTGTCCAAGTTTTACCAAAAAAAAAAAAGAAGACATTGTCCAAGTACGCTTGTGCCGTTTTTCTATTTTTGTTTGTTTTTGGTTTGAATTTTCTAATCACAGAAATTAACTATGACTAAAATAGAAAACATAAAATTAAATATGAACATGATAGTGGTTTCAAAATGTAAAATGTTTTGATACTTTTATATTATTTTAAAATTTACTGAAAAAATATTTAGATTTTGCAACTATTTCTATAATTGGTTGAATAATTTATAACTTAAATATTTTTCGGCCATGTCAGCACACCGTCCTTTTCGCAACACGTGTCGAACTGTGGATGAGTTTCTTCTTCTTTTTCCTTCTGTCTCGCGGCTCTTCTTCTTCTTTTATTTCTGTGTTACAAAGTACTCGACAACATGTGGGTTTCAAATTGGCCTATTGCCAAATCTAAATGAATTAAAATCCGAATATCAACTCGACCATAGTTGATTAGAGTTAATTTGAAAACAAAAAAAAAGGTCAGTTATGATTTAACGAAAGCTAAGACTCATATTAATCGATAAATCTTTGTTGATAGCTTTCCTTTCGGTATGTTCTTTTTCAAGCTTATGTGGTTATATTTTACCTAAGATATAACAATCATCTTGGTTGTGGAATTAATTAGTGAATGCTTTGGATATACCAACGAGGAGAAAATATGATTATGTGGTGTTGTAGTATGTAAAGCTTCCTTATCTTTCTTCTTATAACAGGTAAATGAGATTTGCTTGGAACATGTTACTCTATCTATTCTTCTTGACAACTGGACTTAGCCAGGATGGAAACTCTAAATCTTTTCAATTTTAATACACTTTACAAACAATTATATTAGATCAAAGTATTGTACTAATATGATTATGAGTATCCCAAAAAAGCCATTTTGACTATTTTCTTACTTGAAGTGTCGTATTATGTATCTTTTCAGGGTATACAAGCTGGAAACTCTGTGCACTGCTTCTTCTATGGCTGTTTTTTTTTTTGGAGATTTCAGAAAAATGTTAGCTTTGAAACTGCAGCGATAATAATTATTTTTTTTTTTGTTATACTCAATCTTACCATCTCACCGGGCATTTATGTTATTAAGTGTTAAAAGCAGAAAAAAAAAAATTTAAGTGTCTGACATTTTAAGTGTTAAAAGCAGAAAAAAATTTTAAGTGTCTGACATTTTAAGTGTTAAAAGCAGAAAAAAAAAATTTGGCCCCTAATTTATGTTATTAAGCAAACTCGAACCCATGACTTTGACCTAAGAAATAGTATACTTAACCACTGGACCAACAACGATTCTTCTCAAAATGGCCCCTAATAGTTGCTAACTATATTGGCCCCAAGCCAATACTTGATCAGCTTGTGGTCAAGCACGGCTCTGCATATATCTCACCTACTTAAAATGTTATACTGCAATGAATTTTGATATATGCTATCATGTGGCACTAAAATTGGGTCAAATTCTTTTTATTTTATAAGTAAATTGGGTCAATTTCTGCGTATGTTTGGATGAATTTTGCGAGCTTGCATGAAAAAGTAGTGGATTGAAAACAACGAGATGGTTGGAGATTGCACGAGCCACATCTTACATCTATCACCGCTTGGACTTTTGGAATGGTTTTGAAACATTGTTATTACTGTTTGAGGACCTTAGAGCACCCGCAATGGTGTTATTCATACGAGTCCTTAGGATTATTTTTTTTTTTGATTTTTAATTATTATTTTTTTTCTTCAAAAAAAAAAAAAAATTCAACCAATCGCGGGTCGCCACGTGTCGTGGGGACCCGCAAATAGTGCAAGGATCGATCCTTATATAAGGATTTTAAGGATCGAATCTTTAAGTTTTGGTGGGGTCTACTGATTATTTAATTATTTTTCCCGTAAGGACTCCTCCTTAAGAACTCCCATTGGAGGTGCTCTTAGGATCGATCATGATTTTGAGAACGTTTGGTGTTAATTTGATTTAAGCCTGAAAAGAGTAACATAAAGCTGGTCTGGAAAAATAACAGAAAAGTATTCATATTTTGGAAATTGGCTATAAAAAGACGAGTAAAGGAAGAAGATTTGGCAGATTCACATTCTCATCTTTGATCACAATTGAATAATATAGAACATTTCTGGTTTGCTTATCTGAAAAACTCGCAGTAGATCAAACTTATTGCTTGGTTTTATAAAAATATTTAAATACGAAAAGAATATTCATTAAGGGACGCCTGAAACAAATTTCCCTCTTCAAACCAAAACATCGATCAGATTTCTTATGATCTGTTTCTACTGTAAAAAATGCACACTTAGTAGTCACATTGTAAATTAATGTTATCAAGCTTCTCTCATTTTCAGCTATCACAATTGGTTTGAAAAAATATTCAAATTTAAACGATTTTATTTTATGTGTGTTAAAGTAATACTTGGAAATCGTATCCTAACTTTACTTAGAAGAAGTAAAAAATTATGAATAGTGCTATTATTAAAAATCCTCAAATATTTAATAAAAGCGCAGTATGTCAAGTAAGTCGTACTACCAGTTATATAAGTTTGTTTGAATATCCAGTAATTAAGATATGGAAGAAGTAGCTGAATTTTTATTATTTTATTTATAATTAAAGAAATTAATTTTAAATTGTAATTTAATAATATTTTAATAAAATATAGTTTTCTTATTATTTGTGCATTGTGGTAAAAACATATCAAATACTCCTTCCATTTCAGAATGATTCATATTCTAGGAAAAAAAATTGTTTCTAAAAGAATCATATTTTAGATTTTTTTTCAATGTATGTAATAATGATAAATTGTACTCTTCAAAAATATTAATTGTATTTATTGAATTTTGATTGGTTAAAATTTATAGAAAATAGTTAAACACGGAAAATAATATATTTATTATAAAATTTTACTTACTTTTTTTTAATAAATGTGAAAATTATAGAATATATATTATTTTGAAACGGATGGAGTAACCGAGTATTAGAAATGGTTACATATATCTTAGCAGTGAAGACGTAATTAAGACTTACAAAATGTATCACACATGCATGTATGAAGTTTTCGAGCATTGCGAAGGAATTCGGCAACTGTTTTAGTGGTTACTGTGCTATACTCCCAACTATTTATGCAGTTACATTTAAAAGGCTTGGGTACTTGTTTTGATTTCAAAATGCAGTCAGAGTCACCGGTTTTGCTGCAAAGTGATCCTTCGTATAACTTACTGCTTTTTAGTATGCATCTCTGTTTCTGGGCCTCCGCATCTAGTACAAGTTTGTATCAATAATAACAAAAAAAAAAAAAACATTATTCAACAGTATAGACAAAACAAACAATTGGTAATATTGGAAAAAAAAATATTCATGCTCAATTCAATGGCCAAACTAAACTGATTTGTACTAAACAAAACCAAATAGCACAATATGAAACATTTTTCATCAAGTAAAAATTAAATCGAAATCAAACACAAATTGAACCATGAACAAGAGGAGGATACGTTTGATTTTTGAAGATGATGCTTTAAATTGGTACTTGCATTATAAAAGAGGAGTATACGTCATTTAACCGTTATCATCATGAACCACATTAATATTTTTCACCTTTGACAATATCCAAATAATTTTTAATTCTGCAGAATAACCAATATGTGAAAACTAAATGAATGTAGATATATTACATTTAACGCAAGTCCCAACAAGTGATATCAAGATAAAAGAAAGCATAAACAAAGTTACAGGTCTCATGATTCAATATAAAAATTTGATCGAATTTTTTTTCCTTTACACTTGTAGAAACCTATTGTTCTGATTTTTTCAAATATCTATGTTTCTCTAACACTCGTAATAAATATTAAACATATAATCTAAATATACCCTTTCTCTTAAATTAGGAGAAAAAAGAATAGCAAATTCAACCAAACCAATGAATACTCGAGATCAATCATATTAATATAAATATAGAGTTTTTTACTTGATTTTATCTATTTATACTATTTTGGGATTTTCAACTGCATGCGGCATGCCGCTGGTGATTTCATTGCGGACTAAATAAAAACCAACCGCAATGTGTATACTACTCTTCTTGATTATTAGTATTTACTATTGTACATCTCAAAAATGGCTATTGATTCATATCGAGACTGAAAATGATTTTTTTTTTTTTGAAAGACTGTTTATAAACCAAAGTAATTCAGAAACCAAGGAAGCTATGGCTTATTATAATGTCTCAGCCCTGTGTTTTCTCTAATTTTGTTAGTTTTTGGTTTGAATTTTCTAATCACAGAAGTTGACTATGACTAAAATAGAAAGGATAAAAAAAAAAAATGAACATGATAGTGGTTTGGTCATGAACTTCCTGACGCGTTCACTAAAATGATTGAGGTGAGGAGATCCTAAATAAAAGAAGGCAAAGAACGGTTTCTTGATAGTCTCTCTATCATACTCCTTCTGGATATTAATTGGGTTCTTTAAACATGTTTAATGGGGTCTTTTAAGGAGGGTCTCTTAGCGGGATTTAAGAGACGGTCTCTTAGTTTTTAACTAAAAAAGTTAAGAAACGTCTCTTAAATAAAAGACTTAAGAGACGTCTCTTAACTTTTTTAGTTAAAAGCTAAGAGACCGTCTCTTAAATCCCGCTAAGAGACTCTCCCTAAGAAACCCCATTAAACATGCTCTAAGCAAATGAGACAGTTAACTGGAAAAAAAAAAAGACTTGGGGAAGCGAGTAGAGTCCAGTGAGGGAACAACAATAGGAACAAAGAGAAAGAGAGGAAGAAGATGATGTCCGAAGCTCAATTGGTGTCTAAATAGTTCTGCTGTTGGAAGCTTGGTTCTGCAAATCTTTCCATTTCCAGCTTATAATACATAGTTGTGTTTCTTTCTCACACAGTTTCTCTTCATGTTCTATATACATACCAGGTTCTTCTTCACAGGAGGGAGGAATTGACTATACCCAACCAAAAGAGAAGTGAAGAAAACCAAAGGTGAAATGAGAGGCTTTGCATAAACGTTTCATGGATAAGCAAGCTAAGCTGAGGATACTGGCGGTTGAAAAATGAGTTACTGAACTTGAAAATCAAAGAAGCAGAAAAGAAGTAGTAAACTTGGAAACAGCTTGAACCAAAGAGAGCCTGAGGTTACTGACGAAGCTAGAATATCATGATCTGATGGAGCTGAGAGCGAATCTGATGGACAAATAGATGGTGCTGCAGAGTGTAATATTGTCACAGAACAAGGTTATGAACCAGACAGCAAGTGCAAATCAAAGCTATACATGACACAGCACTTATCAATCTGGACTTAACCTAATAGCTTATGATAATATAGTAAGCTGCAGAGGTGATTCGGCTTCCATCACTGTGCTAGATTACCTTCCTCCGCATTGCCGTTGAGCTGTTCCTCTGCACTTACTTTTGAATAAGTTTTGTTGGTAAGCTTTGGAGAAGACGCAGAGGCTGAGACAATCAGCCTGGAACTCCTTGACACAGGCCTGGCCTTTGCTTGTATAAGACGAGAACCTATGGGTTGGGACTTTCCATACTTGATCCTGCTAGAAGTTGTTGATTCATTCAGACTACGAGCTCCATGTTTTGCCGAGCCACTTACCGGACCAGTACATGATGATCCTGTAAGTGTTCTTGCAACGCTGCTCCTCGTCTGTTAACAGCAAACATTCACACACATACTGAGATTCACATAGATTAAGGAGCCGAGTTCTTATGCAAAGAGTTTAGCAAATTTGGGAACTTACTCCATCAAAGTATCCGAGTTTTGGTGATGGCACACGGAGTCCTGTTGGTTTCGTCATGGAAGCTGAACTCACAGTGCCTCCATTGTTAAGTGAACCATGTTTAGTATCCGGCATAGGGTCATCAACTGTAGGGCTGCTTCCACCAGATACATTTTTCTTCTTACCTTTAGCCATTTTATTAGGTGTAGAAGCTCCGGGTGAATTAAAAGACCAGTCAACAGAAGAAGTAAGAAGAGATGCGTTAGAGGAAAGCCTGGATTTGTATGTGCTGCTGGCTGGGAGGGGTGAAACTCTACACTGGCGTATAAGTTTAGATGCAGCTCTGGATGTGGATCCGTTTGCCAAAGAATGGGAAGCTATTCTTAAACTCTGAGCGTTCTTCCTGTTTACTGACTTCTTAGAGGCGCTTGACGAAGCACTGATACAGCTCTCAAGTGAAGAGCAAGAAGATGTCAATTCGTTCTTGGAGGCTACTGAAGACCGTAAAGCACATTTGGAAGTTGATACAATGGGTCGAATCCTCCTTGAAATTGTATCTCTGGAAGAAGCCAAAGGCGATTCACCTGTAAGACCATGGTAAGATGAAGTAAAAAAAAAAAACAGAGATCGAAAAGACATGTAAAGATATCTTTAAGAAAGAGTTCTGGCTTAACTCTCACCAATTAGTTTGGGATTCTTTTCTTGTTTGGTTTTGTTAACATCTACCGAAGCTCTTACACTTTTGCTGAGTCCAGTGGATGGCCTGGAAATGGATGTATTGTGTTCTTTTGCAGCAACAAGCTGTAGAAAATGTATCATAAACAAACAAACAGACCAAAAAATAATCAGTATGCATTCGTTTTACTATGCGGTGAGAACGCTGAGTGATCAAAGAAGACAAGACATTCAATATACCTGCTTTGTCACCTTCCCTAATCCTTGTGCCCTAATACTTGGTCTCTTACGAATAGCATTGGGTTTCATCTGAGAAACAAACACATGTTTCATGAGGGAGTGAATGATCAAACCACAGCCTAAAGTTGTTCAGGGACTTACCTTTTCCTGAGAGTCAGGATCGTCTAGTGTACTTGGAGCTACAAATTTCAAATGAGAAATGTATAAAGTTGGTCAATTTGAGATTCATAGATAACAGAAAATTAACCAAAAAAAAAAAAAAAGAACTTACTTGGGCTATGTACTGCTTCTATTTCTCCTAGTTCCTTACTCTTGTCAGGTGTAACACCATCAGTAGACGCTCTAACATCCTCAAACAAAACACAATCCTGACTTGTCTCCACAGTGCAGTCACTCTGCAATGTACAAATAGACTCCGTTGATCTCATCACATCCTCTTGAATAGTCGCCAAAACTTTCTTCTCACCCACATCAATCATATGATACAGTTCGTCAGGCTCCAAAACTCCTAAATTTCAACAACATCTCTCATCAAAACAAAACACTAAATACATGCAATTTTTTTTTATTTTTTTTTAAATAGAAGAAACTTGCCTGTATTGGTGAAAAAGGCTTTGTCCCAGGCAAGACTCTTACGGAGGTTATACTTCATCACCTTTTGCAGCTCACTCGATTCATATATATCCCCAAATAAATCAATACCTCCTACGTCTTCCTTATCAGCGTCTGAAACACATCATCATCAGAGAGAGAGAGTGTAAGCAAGCAAGCAAGATGAAGAACCCTAAAGCCAATCGCTATAATTCTATAAACCCACATCGAGAAATCACGACCCAGATCAAAAAGTCTCAAGCTTTTTCCGATGAAAGGTAAAAAGAAGAGATGGAATCAATCATTCAATCACCTGAAGAGAAGAGGAGGCTATCGTCCTCGTCCATCAGACTCAGCCCGGAGATGTCCAGCTCGTTTCTCCAGTCATCGTTCATCTCTCCCATGATCGAAAAAGCTTACCCTTTATCGCTCGAGAGAGAGAGACGATGGAGAAATTTGAAACGAAGCAAACCGGCGGTTTCTTGTTATTTATTAATTTATTAACTTTTCTGTAATTAGTTTTAAAACGGGAAATAATAGTGGCGTGATTGGTTTGGTTTAAGTCTTAACCGAAGTGGGGTTTGATGTAACCGTAATCTGTTGAATTTTGGCCGTTAGATTATCCAGCGTGTACTTGTCTTATGGTAAGGAAGGATATGTATGGAGACAGACAACTGTAACTGAAATAACAATAATCATCTTTTGGGGATATTACTAATTAACAAAAACAATTTTAGAAAATTACGGTTTTTGCTACTTTAAGCTTCAACAGATTATAGGAATTTTTCTACTTCCATGTTTGATTTTTTTTTGAGTTATTTCAGCTCTTTTATTTAAATAAATGATTGTATTTTACAAGACCCATTCAAAGTTGTTTTATAATTTTTTATGGTTACCTAAATTAATTTTAGTTTATATTTTTATATTACTTTTTAGAAAAATGTATATCTTAATCTTTGTCTTTTCAGTCAAAACAACATTTATTTTAGAATACATGTTTAGTTTACTCTGTATACAATATTTAGAGTACTAGTTTTTTTATATATCAAAGAGTAATAGTGTTTTATTTGTTTGAATTGTAGAGTAATTATGAAATAAGTTATCCGATATCTATATACATGCCGTTGTGAATGTATGTTTTGGAGATGAAAACGAAAAGCTATGTCAGTTAGGGCTGAACGTTAGACAAGTATCCAAAATTTTTGTTATATTTATAACTTGACTATTAAAAATTTTGTCTACTACTTGTACTTGATTAAGTAAGTACTTGTCTATATACAAGACACTTTCGAGTAATTTGTTGTACTTGTACTTGCTTATTTAAAAAATTTTAAAAATTTAAACCTTTAAAATAAAAAATTGTTTCAAAAGTTTTAATAACAAGTGATTGTCTTTATTTATAGCAAAACAATTTGCTTGATTTTTATGTTACAATCGATGTAAGATAATATAACATAGAATTTGATAAAAGAAAATAGAGAAATATTTGATCATATATGTTTGATATATTTTTATAAATATTGAACTAGTTGAAATAACAATATAAATATTATAAAATATTTTAAAAATCAAGTAATGGATCAAAACGAGTCAAGTAGTTAAAATACATTTAAAATTTATTATTTGATTTGGATTTACAAGTAGTTAAATTTCTTAACTTGTTACTTACCTTGATTATAACACAAACTTATGTTTGTAGGATAAATACGGGACTGATAACAAATTTAAGGTGGGTAACGGATATTAAATTGCTTTATCAATAAGCTAATTTATTTTTATGTATGGTCCTGGTAGCAGGGTCGGGTCGGAATAGGAGCTGGTAAAGCATATGTTCTAGCCTTCTAGGGTCAGATTCCAATATATATTTACAGGGCTAAATTAACATTTTCATAGCCTACTGATAAGAACGTCGTTGCGGATAATAGGTGCAGAGTTGAATCATGGAAATAGAATTTTAGTATTTTTAAAAGAATTTAAAGATAATGGGCCAAACGAAAATTTTAGCTTCTGGGCCAATAATATCCAAGCCCGGCTCTGCCTGGTTGTAGTAGTTTTTGTGCTGTTTTTGATAATTAGATTCCTCTGTAATTTGAGGCTTATGACAGACCCAATATGTTGTAAACCTGCAAACCTGTATGGTTTTGGTGTATCTTTTAAATCGGTTGAAAGAAAAATGAAATGTCCTCAAAATTTATAGGCCGGGAATTAGGGCAGGATCAACGAGGAGAGTAAGTGGGTCTTTTACTGGAGTGGGATCCGCAGCATACGGGAACTAAGGCCAAAAAAAACTTTAAAGTCGCAAGGGAAAATATGGTATTTTGCATCAATCGCGGATCCTGCCGACACGTGGCGGACCGCGATTGATTAATTTTTTTTATTATTCAGAAAAAAGTAAAAAATAAAAATAAAAAATAAGATACTTCCGCGTTGATCTTGCTCTTAAGTTAATTAGTTTGTTCTCGTAAATTATACATATCATATCAGTATAACTAGTCTATAAAAGTTACGCATACGTTCTAACGTTGCATTTTATCGACAACAATTATTAACAAATAAAAATATATAGGTGCAAGTGCTAATTTGATTAGAGACATGTCCTAATCTTAAATACTTATGACTAAACGCAAGGTCAGGCTTCTAATCCTACACGTTGTTAGGTCTCAAAGTTTATGGACGATATCATTTTGTGTCATCTGAAAAGCAATTCGGAAAAATCTTAAATCATTTTGTTTCCTTTAAAAGATTCACCTGTTGAATGATTGAATCCATATTCTTTATAAACTTCCTTAATGAGTAATAAGTATATATTTAACCTAATTTGATTACGGGCATTAATTATGTTTTTTGTGTTTCTGATTTAGACAGCAAGAGCAAAGGGTTTGGTGAAAATGTAAAGTAGGACCCATAAGAGGGTTTGGTGAGACGAGTGGTTACGATGGATCCTCGCTACTGTGGTTGTTGCCTCCCCCTTTTCTCCATTTCTCATTGTTTGTTTGGTGGCCTAATCTTATTCATCTCCTGTATATCATATCTCTTGTTAAATGATGACACATCCATTATATCTAAAAGAATTCAGTAAAATAATAATATAACTCACCAAATAATTAGCTTAGCAACTTTTAAATTATATATATGTTTCACTAAGGATTTAGTTCAGCAATGATAATCTTTGGGTTTTTGCACCAATATTTTGGTTCTGTTTTAATTTGTTGTTTTCCATAGTTCCATCGAACCTTAGATATCAATCAAATTTTCCTATATTGAATTTTATAAGATTCTTGTAAACAAAAAAAATGATAATAACCCATTTTCATGGCAAAACCCATTAAAATAGGAATACCATTCGAAGGACGATTGAATAAATCAGGAATGAGATAAATAATTAATGTAATGCACTGATTTTACGTGGTTGGTGTCTCGGTGAAATCCAATTTCATTTGAGACTGCTTATAAACAGAAAAGTATTTAATTATATAGGCCCGTCATGTTCTATAATAAATGTTTTTCTTAGACACTTGCCACATTCTTAAATGTTTAAACGTTAGTACTATAAGGAAACCTATATAGCAAGCAATCTGATCATTTAAACACTCCAGCTTAATTTATTCAATGTTTCAAACTTAACATAAGATTATTATTTTTAAAAACAAGTCAATGTGAAAATACTATGATAAAGAACTATCGTTTGGATTTATGTATTAGGTGGTGAAGATTGTACGTTTGTGATATTTCAGTATTAGGTTAACTTAATTAGGCAACTCTCAAGAATATTGAAATAGTATGCGAAAGTTATAGAGGAAGTGTGAATGACTAAAGTTTGGGAATCAAATGTTAAACAAACAAACAAAGGTAAGTCAAAGAGTGCAAGCAGTCGATCATATAAAGTAAATTGGCTTTCTATGAAAAATTCAAAATGTCTAAAAAGCACTAAGTGAGTAGTGATCGCAACAGCTCTCATCAATGCATGATGCATCAACACTTTGTTATCGATCCCTCCTACCCCTAACTTTTGTTTTTACGCTGAAAGGACGAGAGAGCAAATCAGCCCGACTTTCTTGCATCGAACTGCAAAGCAAACAGTAATAATTAGATTGTCTTGGGATCTCCAATTTTAGCTAAGAAATTAGGGAATCATTATTCTCGGTCTCTTAACCGGGGTTCTTAACTAAGAAAAGCTAAGAACCATCTTTTAAATAAGAGATATAAGACCATGATTAACTCTGAGTTCTTAAACGGGGTTCTTAGCGTAATTTAAGAACCGATTCTTAACTTTATCAAAGAAAAAGTTAAGAACCGGTTATTAACTTTTTCTTTGTTAAAATTAAGATTCGGTTCTTAAATTACGCTAAAAATCTCATTTAAAAACTCTGGGTTAATTATGGTTTAAGAGTCGTCTCTTAGTCGAAAAGTGTAAAAAAAAAAATAACTCATGAGTTAAGAATCCTGGTTAAGAGACCGAGGATAATGATGTTCTTATCTTGTTTTAGGAAGTGATTTGAAGAAATATAACGCCTGTAATATGCATATTTTCACGTAGTACTAGAAGTGAGAAAAAAAACAAATTAATGGCATGCTAGTATTTACACTATCCATAGACATTAATACACAACTAGACCATTTTATCAATGTTAAAAAACTATACCATTTTATCTACAGATTTAGAAATAGATAACGCACGTCTTACGTGGCAAATAATATATTTTTCCACAAATCTGGATAATGTCGACCAAACCAAACCTATCGACCAAACCAAGATGCAATGCAGCTAAAATCTTTGAAACGGTACTGCTCTTACAATGTATATTTATTTAACAGCAAAAGAAAGTCTCTCAAAATTAAAAACAACAAAAGAAAGTGTTTTTACAAAGAGTTGGAGATAATTAGCTCTTAAAGAAGACAAACTGAAAGGATTATGGAAATAATAAGGGTCAATAATAAAGCGTAAAACGATAAATTGACACAAAATCGGATATTTGACCAAAGTTTGCTTTCACATTGACCGAAATTCACCTGAATTTCACATACTTAAATTTACACAATACAATATTTTATTCTGTCCATTTGCCATGTCACCGTTTGGACCTTATCCTGATTAGTCAAAGGTGCGAAAAATATATAATACGTACCAATATTATCATTATTATTATTTTTGAAAAATAAAAGGAAATATTTCAAATTGTCGGATAAACCTGTATTTCGAACAATGTCAATTGCACTCCCCAGTTATTTCTGGATGCCAAAACTAACAAAGTAAAATTATAAACAAAATTAATAGTTGACAAAAAGTAAGAAAATTAGACAATTGATTTTGTAAAAAAATTCAAGTCAATTAACCGAAAAAGTAAATATAATTGAGGATTAACTAAATGAAGACTTTCGCATGCCACTGACGAAGCAAAAATGCATGCACATGCAGATATCTCAATGAAGGCGCCTTGCCTTACCAAACCATCGGTACCGTACAACTGGGCCATTTATTTGATTTATCGTTTTCATATATTCTCTTTCTATATATATTATTCATTACTATTGCATTTTAGCTTTCACTTAATTCAGAAAAGAATAATTGATTAACCAGAGCTTCTTGGGAATGAGGTTTTTAGATAATTTAGAAATTAAATCTTAATTTTAACAAAAAAAAATTAAAAATCAGTTTTTAAATATCTTATTTAAGTTAAAACCCCTAAGAGATCATGAATTCGATTTCTGTTATGAGAAATTTACTTTTCTAAAGAAAAGTAATTTAACATAGATTGGGTATGTGTCCTAACTAGATATACCAACTTTGAGGTCCGGAAATTACAAGTTATTCAAAAAACAAGATGGAATTCTAGCACATGAGTTCTCAAAATATATATTTATGTATATATGTATATGTATATATTAATATTTAATTGTAGAGTTCTTAGTTTTACAGATATTTTAGATTGGACTTTCCATAAACTAAAAATACTATAAATAAATAATAATATTAATCTATATATATACATATATATGTATTTTGAAAACTTCAGTGCTAAAACACCCCCATTGTACAGGGTTCCAACGCACTCCTCCTTTTAACATCTTCATTTTTTCTTTTAACATTTCACATCATTTTCTCTCTCTTCCACCTAATTTATTAACATATAATTTATTTTAACCATCCACAGTGATTTGTTTTATAAAATTATTTTTATTTTTACAATATAATAATCATATATTAATAATTAACTTAAAAACTAAAATAACATAATTTTAGTATTATTTGGATTCATTTAACAAAAAAGGTTTGAAACACTAAAATAATTGATTATAATAAAAATAATATTTTTATGTATCCAAATGAAATGAAGTAATCTTTATTTATAGATAAAAAAATTGAACTCTGATATAATTTTATGTTTTTTAAAAAAGTTTTATTATATAATAAATGCATTTGAATTATTGGATGATGATAAGAATCAAAAAATTATGTCCAATATTTATGCCTAGTCACGAACTGACATGTGGCAAAGCTGGGCCACAATTTTTTTTTTCAATAGTTGAAATTTTGCAACACATTGAAGTCACATAAATTAACACTTTCATTGCATGGGTGCTCTTGTTTACTGGCATTGTATTTTTAGATTTTGCGTGACTACAATATAACCACGTGTACTCACGTGGATTGATAAGGGCATAGATATAAAAATGATATTTAAAATCAAGATCATAAGAAAAATTCTCATATTGATGTTACCACAAATTGTTATCGTTTAATAGCTTTTAATGATATACAATAAGGGAGGTTGTATTTACATAATGCCATTGCCTTTTGTCATGTAAACGACGTGTTGCGGTGTGACTCTGGCTCCTATAGGAAAACGTATTCTCGCGTGAAGATTGTAGTTTGCAATATGTCCACGTAGGAATTATCTTTTACACAAATTTAATTCCTAATTATGAAATGAATGCATTTGTATTTATTACTATTTGTGATTTTCATGCGTCAAGTTTTTTTTTTTTGCTTTTCATATTTCAGTTCTTACCTAATGATTGATGTTGTATATGCATTTTAAGCAAATATTTGTAAGTTTCATTTTTTTGGTATGGTAAAAAACAGTTGTAAGTTTCATTCTCCTGAGTTTTCTCATTATTTTAATGAAATGCATTACTCAAAACAAACAAAACTAAGTTGAAAAGTCGCTGAACATTTTGGTGATTCGTGTGTTGAGAAGTTTTATTATGATCGATGAAACAAAATACACATCTATATATTAAAACAAAACTTAAAAGACACAACACGATAACTGAAATGAAAACAAAACTCTTAGCAAAAAAAAGAACGAAAACAAAACCCTTTGAAATGTCTGATGAAACTGATTTGATATCCAAAATGACAAAATAATATTAAATGAAATGAAAGAGTGTTGTGGTAGGGACGTAAACTGACTCAGTTAGAGTAACGTTACTGGAGGTTCTAGTATGAAGGGTTCTAATAATACATATATATATATATTATATATGTATATGTAATTATGGTGTTCTAAATTTTATGAGAAACATAATTCAAAATATCTAAAAGTAAATCAAATACTTTGGATTACGTTTTTCGTAAAGTTTAGAACTCTATAATTATATATATATATATATATATATATTATATATATACATATATGTGTATTTTTAGAATTTTCCATACTAAGAACATGATCAAAGAGAGTTTTTAGGAAAATTATTAGGGAATGAGTCTCATGTAATGTAAAAATCAGTTTTAAAAATTGATAATTAAGAACCGATTTTTATGAGTTTTTTGTACTGTTTGCGGATCTTACATACACGTGACGCCCCGCAACTAATTCAATTTTTAATTAAAAAAATCAAAAATAAATAAGTTAAGAATTCCAATTGAAATTATAAGGGTTAATCATGGTCTAAAACCTCCAATAGTGTTGCTCTTAGAGCATCCACAACCATGAGACTCATTAGAGTCCTTAACGAAAGGGGTATTTCAGATTAATTCTGGATATTTTAGATTTAAAAAAAAAAAAAAAAAAAAAGATGACCATTCACGGGCCGCCACGTGGCCAATGGGGCCCGTGAACAGTGTAAGGATCAATTCTTACCAAAGGATTTTAAACACTCTTTTTAGCACAAACTCTAAGAAAATGGGCCCCACATTCCTTAAGGATTCTCTCAAGAGCTCCCATTGGAGATGCCCTTACACACCTACTCCCGTCACAATGAAACGCTTTAGAGCACCCTCAACCCTAAGCACCCCTATGGGGTGCTTATTTTTTTTTTTTTTTCATTTCTGGTTTTTTTTAAAAAAAAAAAAAAAAAAAAAAACGAACCAATTGCGGGCCGCCACGTGTCTGTGGGGCCCGCAAACAGTGCAAGCATCAGTGCTTAAACAAGCACCATAAGAGCACCATTAATGGGGGTCTCTTAAGGGGTCTCTTGCACTGTTCGCGGACCCCACATGTCAGTGGGGCCCGTGAACAGTGCAAGAGACGGTTCCTAAAACTCTTAAATAAGAACCGTTTCTTATACTGTTTGCGGGCCCCACTGACACGTGTCGGCCCGCGATTGCTTGATTTTTTTTTTTTTTTAAACAGAAAAATTAAAAAAAAAAAAAAAAAAAATAGACATAAGAAACCCAAATGGGTTTTTAGCGTTGATGATGCTCTAAGCACCCCTCTCTCCTCTCTTTTGGTGGGACCTACCCCTTAGCACCCCTTAAGCACCTTGGGTTAAGGGTGCTCTTACTCCAAAAACAAAACAAAACCCTGTTATAACCAAAAATCTCAAAGTCCCACCAACCGCGAGATGCTGACTATCGTCAGCCACCAGGCATGACCACTTTTACCACTGTGACGTTGACGAGAACATTAGATAAAAATTCACCACCGCGTTAAAAACAACTCCTTTTGCGACTAAAACCAATCCACGAATTATAATCTGCACCACTATAATCTCTCACGCTCCATCCAACGGTCATAATTAATTCTCAACCAACTCCTTCTTTCTCACTAATTTCCATTTTTTTTTCTCTATTTAAAATTTTATAATTATTTAAAAAATAAAAATGAATAGGCGTACCTACCATTAAACTCTACCACCTTATTTAAACCACCCTTCATTCATCTCTTCTCCCTCAGGAACTACTCAAATTCCTTAAACCAATAAAAATACTAAAACATATTCTCTAGCTATAATCTTAAACTCGATTTTGTAATGGAGATTAACGGATCATCACACAAGATTAACGGAGAAGTCGACGCTATGTTATGTGGCGGAGAGATCAAGAAAAACGTCACGGTGGTTGGGGCTGATCCTCTTAACTGGGGAGCGGCGGCGGAGCAAATGAAAGGGAGCCATTTGGATGAGGTGAAGAGAATGGTTAAGGAGTTTAGGAGGCCAGTGGTGAATCTCGGAGGAGAGACTCTGACGATCGGACAAGTGGCAGCAATCTCGACCCTTGGAAACGGTGTGAAGGTGGAGTTGTCCGAGACGGCGAGAGCCGGTGTGAAAGCGAGTAGTGATTGGGTGATGGAGAGTATGGGCAAAGGCACTGATAGTTATGGTGTTACTACTGGTTTTGGTGCTACTTCTCACCGGAGAACCAAGAACGGTGTCGCCCTTCAGAAGGAGCTTATAAGGTAATTAATTGAATAATCATATTTGCTTATATTTCTTAAATAATAAAGATATATATATACGTGGCCGGCTTATATTTGGATGCGGTAATAAATCTATATTAAATATATGAATATACTTTTTAAAGGAATTAGTTTATTTAGATACTGTCCTTGTTGTAAACTATATAATTCTCCAATAAACTTAAAAATTTATAAGAATATTTGTATCTTAAGTAGAATAACAGAAAGTTTAATAATGAATTTCAAAAATTACGGGAAACAACTACTATAAACCCCTTTTTTTTTGGTCAAACAACTTCTACAAACCTTAAGGTTATGACGTTGCATGGGAAATAAGTGGGTCGGATGGGTTTAGGTTCTGTCTTTATGCATTTTATTTTGAAGATTTGAGTATTTGTTAGGGTAATTAATTTATAATTAAATTTTAAAGAAGTTAATTAACACACAATTTTCGTTTGCAGATTTCTGAACGCCGGAATATTCGGCAGCACGAAGGAAACATGCCACACATTGCCACACTCCGCCACAAGAGCCGCCATGCTCGTACGTATCAACACTCTCCTCCAAGGCTACTCCGGCATCCGTTTCGAGATCCTCGAGGCCATAACAAGTTTCCTCAACAACAACATCACTCCTTCCCTCCCTCTCCGCGGCACCATCACCGCCTCCGGTGACCTCGTCCCCCTCTCCTACATCGCCGGACTCTTAACCGGACGTCCCAACTCCAAAGCCACCGGTCCCAACGGTGAACCCTTGAACGCAGAAGAAGCCTTCAAGACGGCAGGAATCACCTCCGGCTTCTTTGATCTCCAGCCTAAGGAAGGCCTAGCTCTAGTCAACGGCACGGCGGTTGGCTCCGGCATGGCGTCGATGGTGCTCTTCGAAGCTAACGTTCTCTCGGTCTTAGCCGAGGTTTTATCAGCTGTGTTCGCGGAGGTGATGAGCGGGAAGCCAGAGTTCACCGATCATTTAACTCACCGGTTGAAACATCACCCCGGGCAGATAGAAGCCGCGGCGATAATGGAACACATTCTCGACGGGAGCTCGTACATGAAGCTAGCTCAGAAGCTTCACGAGATGGATCCATTACAGAAACCTAAACAAGACCGTTACGCGCTCCGCACGTCACCTCAATGGCTAGGTCCTCAGATAGAAGTGATACGTTACGCCACCAAGTCTATCGAACGTGAGATAAACTCTGTCAACGACAACCCTTTGATCGATGTTTCAAGAAACAAAGCGATTCACGGTGGTAACTTCCAAGGAACACCCATCGGTGTTTCCATGGACAACACACGTTTAGCTATCGCAGCTATAGGGAAGCTCATGTTCGCTCAGTTCTCTGAGCTGGTCAACGATTATTACAACAACGGTCTTCCTTCGAACCTAACTGCTTCGAGGAACCCTAGTTTGGACTACGGTTTCAAAGGAGCAGAGATCGCGATGGCTTCGTACTGTTCAGAGCTTCAGTACTTAGCGAATCCAGTGACTAGCCATGTTCAATCAGCAGAGCAACATAACCAAGACGTGAACTCTCTTGGACTAATCTCATCTCGCAAGACAGCAGAAGCTGTCGACATACTCAAACTCATGTCGACAACGTTCCTTGTCGGAATCTGCCAAGCTATTGATCTAAGACACTTGGAAGAGAATCTAAAACAAACTGTCAAGAACACAGTCTCTCAAGTCGCTAAGAAAGTTCTAACAACTGGAGTCAACGGTGAACTTCACCCATCTCGCTTCTGCGAGAAAGATTTACTCAAAGTTATCGACCGTGAACAAGTCTACACGTACGCAGACGATCCATGCAGCGCAACGTACCCGTTGATCCAGAAGCTAAGGCAAGTCATCGTTGACCATGCTTTGGTCAACGGTGAAAGCGAGAAGAATGCAATGACTTCTATCTTTCATAAGATTGGAGCTTTTGAGGAGGAGCTCAAGGCGGTGCTACCTAAAGAAGTGGAGGCAGCTAGAGCGGCGTATGATAACGGAACAGCTGCTATACCGAACAGGATCAAGGAGTGTAGGTCGTATCCTTTGTATAGGTTTGTGAGGGAGGAGCTTGGAACAGAGCTTTTGACCGGAGAGAAAGTGACGTCGCCCGGAGAAGAGTTTGATAAGGTTTTCACAGCGATTTGTGAAGGGAAGATCATTGATCCGTTGATGGAGTGTCTCAATGAGTGGAACGGAGCTCCCATTCCTATATGTTAATGAGTAAAGGTTCTCTGTTTTTTTACTATATTTTTTTTCTCTAAAATGTCTGAATAATTTTACCAAATGATTGCATGTGAAGTGGTTTTTATGTCTGTCTAGTTTAAAATTTGTGAGTAGAACTCTTTGTAAGTTCTCATATGAACATTTTTCTTGTTACAAGTGTGAAATGATATACATTTTCTTCAGTTTTTGGTATATGGAAGTCTCCACAACAAAGTCGACAACTATTAATAAAATGTTAATCAGAAAAATGTTTGTCAACTTAAATTCTAATGGAATCATCTATACTTAATCAGTGTAGATCTAATGGAATCATCTTAAGATAATAAAACATTACTAAGTCACACATTATATACTTCCTAATAAATCTTTGATACTAGAAATACTTTTATGATAGAAAATAAATGTTAATTAACCGAAACTATAAAACTTCAATCTTGTTAAGTGTAATTTCAATATGCCTACTTTCAAAATTACACACTGAAGTACAACTCCAATCTCATAAGATTGTATGACATGGAAGAACCAGCCTCCGAGCTATACCATTTGATCAGATTCCATTTTACTATTGCTTTCCTTTTCAACATTCTGAGTACTACAAAGTACAAACTAATAAATACAAAAAAGAAGCAAACACAAAACTAAAACAAGATTCAAACAATACTGAATTACCCTAACGGGAAGAGATTAGTTCTAATCGTCTGACTTGTATCTATCTTAACTGAACAAATGAAATATAGCCTAACTTTTTGTTTGTTTGAATGTTAGGAATGATGGTCCACGAATAGAAAGACTCTTGCAACTCTCTACAACTAAATTAAGGACAGTGATGATCCATCTTAATCAGTGAACTGATAAGTTGGATAGCTCTCCCATTTTCACTTATATTTCTTGTTCAAGTTTATGTCCAACAATAAGGCTGATATCTGGAAGACAATCAATCACATTTAGATGATGCGTCCTCCAAACTATTCCAACACAAATGCATGGACATGAATTATTAGGACTGACTCGACATTGAACTTCTTGGTAGATGTTAACTTTGTTGCCTTTTGCTTCTTCTTTTATGGGTTTAATCTTTTATGTTCGTTCATATGACAAAGAAAGTGATTCAAACTTGTATGAAATGACCCCTACGAAACTAAAACGATCTACAAAAAAAAGAAGGGAAAGTGAGTCCATCGTTAAGGCCCAATCAAAGCACATATCCATCAGAGTCGATAAACAACAATACAGACATGATGCGTTATAGACAAAAATATAATTAATCTCTCCTCTCACCTTCTCACTTTCACCTTCCTTATTAGATGTATATACTTACTGATACACGTGTAAATACATACTTGTATAGACCCTATATACGAGAGTATATATACTCTCCCACTGTCCCATATGTACATTTGATCGTTAAGTTGAGAATACAGTTTTAATTAACCAGAGTAGATACGCAACAAAAGAATCGGTGAAGATCTGACGAATCAGAACACTAATTGAGGTGAATCGAAGCTCGCGAGGTCAAGATCAATGGCGGAAAAAATTGTTACGCTCTGATACCATATTGAGAAAGTGAAGAAATTAAAACTGTATTCTCATTAACTTAACGATCAAATGTACATGTTGGAGAGTATATATACTCTCGTATATAGGATCTATACAAGTATGTATTTACCCGTGTATCAGTAAGTATATACATCTAATATTCCTCACTTTCCTCCTCTATTGTGTTGGAGAAAATAGTGAGACTGAGACACATACAAGGATGTAGATAAAGAAGTGTTTTCATTAAACATGAATGGATGATAATAATGAAATAGTACAATATCACAAAACATGTTTGACAACAAATAAAAACCAAACCAAGTTAAAAATATAAACAAATATCAAGTTTTAAACTAAATAAATTAAACTCTCCGTGTGAAGGGTATAGTTTCCAATACAAAAAGTTTTTTACATTATTGGTGTAGTACTGCTATAGCTTATTATTCAAACGTAGTAAATCAATGAATGTCTTAAGTTCCCTGAAGAACCTTCCTAGATACACATGCAACTCTTCTGATATTGTGGAGAACCAGCGCAACGGACAACATCGAGGAAGGTGCTCACATCGCATGGAATCCATAGTCTGGAGTCAGCACTGAAACCATAAGCCTCCTGTGCTTGATCCAGCAGTGCCTTGAAGAGTGGGTGTGTAAGCAAATTGATCTTTATCACAAACCTCACGGACTCCTCACCCACATAGACAACTAAGTGTCCCTTAGGGACATCTCTTGGTATCACCTGATCAGCTTCTCTCTTGAACCTCCAGCAAATTCGTTCGCAAAACTTACAAGGTGTTGTGACTTTGCCTGACGTCATCTTCTTCAGTTTCTTCTCGCAGGACTTGATGAACTTGGTATTCATTTTTAGTAAGGAGGAGATGGTTGATACCAACAAGTTGTAGATAAGATGGATGTAATGTTGTGATGAGAGAATGTGTATTTGGATGAGAGTACAATTGCGAAGAACATGATTATATATACATGCCGAAGTAGAAAGTATCAAAGCTCCTCATTAAATGTTTGAACATGACAGTCAACTTTTGAATGGTACAGTACTTTATTCAATTGTGCGGTTCTATTATTTTTGGTAATAAATGTTGCATCTTATACGAAACTGTACGAATACACTCAATGGTTAGATTCAGAAATGGTGTCAGAGTTCTTGACGGGTCTAATTCTTCTTAGAGAAAGTTGTTTATGATTCATGTAGTTTCAATTTTATCTGCGGAAATGCATGTCTCCAGAATCAGATACCTTGACTTCTCCTGGAGCTGTGTTGGATCTAAGAAGATCAAGGCTCTACTAGTTTAAGTGACTTCTTGACTTCTCAACATTGACGGCTAGTACTATAGAATCATGTAATGGTGCTGCATGCATAATTCTGATTATACTTACAGTATTTGCTGTGTACGTGGGACGTTTATGATTCACAAGATAGAGAGTAGGGATGGGGAAAGGGTTATTGTCTCTTGAGAGGTTACACAGATGGAGAAGTTTCAATGTTTGAGGGTCCATAAATAAGAGAGAAATAGAGTAACGTTGTTTAGAGTTCAACCCCTCAATTACTCACAAACATGTTTCCTTTCTATTGAGTAAGATATCCTCATTGTTACACCATTTCTCTTCCAAAACGTCTCTCTCAGATCTATCTATGTGTAATGTTCGTGTTGTGTGCGTGTTTTGTGAAGTTAGTTTTGAATCTGTCAAATTTAGTAACAAGGACTGCATGTCGTTTTGAAACTTAACTGATTCTTCTGCTTTTAATTTTTGCGAACCTGTGCATGCGAAACATATCTCTATCAGTCTGTAATGTATGTGTTGTGTGCGTGTTTAGAATTTGGATTTACTATTTTAGAAAATCATATCATTTTTAATCAAAACATTTATATTTAGACCATTTTCACCTCACATGGTAAACTGGTTTATTTTTGTAATTCTCCGGTCATTTTATTAGGATGAGATTATCTATAGAACATTTTAAAAGATATAATATTAATCTTTAGAATCACTTTATATGTAAGGATAACAAAATTTGATTAAATGATGGGTTAGTAGTACTAATACTGAACTGAAAACAATGAAAAATGTATGTGTGAAGATCCATGACAAGCCTTCAATTCAAATAACAAAATTAAGTTATTTTTTTTTCTCTTTTTATTTTGAAGAAAAAGTATATTTTTTTGTAGTTATTTGAATGCCAGAAAATATTGTTATTTGAATTTCATTTATAACGTTCTTACATAATCTATAGTTGTTTTCCAGTTCATATGAATTTAACTTCTTTGCCTATTTTTGTTTGAATTCTCGTCATCATCATTTTCAAAATTTCGCAAACAAAATGTAAATTATTATATTAGATGGCCACTTCGTCCATGTATCTAGTTTATGGTTGATTCCGAAACTATTCTTTCATTGAAAATGATCACAAGTCTCAGAACTCTTCATTGTAGTTTTGAGCACACTTGCATTGCCGGTGGTCTTTGGTTTGAAGATGCAAACAGCAGACACTGTTATTGTATTCGATAGTGACTAGACTTGACAAATGGACCAGCATGCCCCATCAAATTGGGATGAACAAGAAAATGAGAGTGTTTTGATATTATGAACAGTGTTAAAAGCGCGTTTGATTTATGAATGGTATGTTGATATGTTCATGTAAAGCTATGTTTAATAAGTTAGTTTTATGTATCTACCATCTCCACCATGATTAACCCTAAGAAACCCATATGAGTTTCTTATTTTTTTTTTGATTCTTTTTTAAAAAAGAAAAATTAAAATCGAATCAATCGCGAGATGCCACGTGTCGGTGGAGTCCGTGAACAGTGCAAAAAAAACGTAAGAACCGGTTCTTAATTAACAACTTTTGAAACCAGTTCTTACACTATTCATAGGATCCATATCCCTAAAAAACCCTCTAAGAACCCCCTTTAATCATGGTCTAAGGTTTTGCTTTTCGCTTTGCATTATTAAAGCGAAAAATTCACTTTAAATTAAAAAAAAAAAAAAGAGAATTCACAACTTCAAGACATCTACAATTTTGGGATAAAACTAAAAAAAAAATGTAAAACTTGAACATGAAAAAAAAACCATGAACATGAAAAAAAAACCATGAACATGAATTGACCGGCTCCAGTAGTTCACTACGAAAATGTTCTCAATTTAGGTTTGTCGATCTGCCGTATACAAATAGTACTTTAGGTTAAGGATACTTCATTCAATTAATGATTATACAGTATTCTTCTGCCAAATAATGATATTCTTTTTGTAGATTACTATTTTACCAAAAAAGTAATGATATTCTTTTTGTAACTTAACATTCTAGCTTAACAGTTTACCAAAAAAAATAATGATAATTCTTTTTGTAGGGCGGGGACACACATACCAAAATACAAATAAATATTCGAAACTAAATTGAACATAATTAAATTCTACCATATGTCCAGATTTAAAATACAATTTTCTTAAAAATGGACTCAAACATATAAATAATATATATATATATGTTTGTGCGTGTGGGGAGGGGGGAGAATTTAATAATTTTATCTCTCCTGTTGAAGAACATTTTCATTGTTTTCATTTGTAGCATTATAATTCAGTGGATATTTCACCAAAAAAAAATAATAAGAAAACTAAGAGAGATGGTGATTAAAAAAAGAAAAAGAATAAGAGAGATGAAGAACTTTTTTTCTGAAAAACTTTCATCAGCCTTATTAATTTATATTAGCATAATTTTTAAAAAATACAAACTTATTAAAGTAATTAATTTTGATAATTGAGTTGAATACAATTTGATAATTTTATTACATCAACTGCACCAAGAACATATTTACGTAAACTTTGCAAACGATTAAGATAGTCTACAATACAAATGACTCTTCAATGCTTTCAATCAAAATTAAAATCTGATACTTGGAAAATATTTTTTTTTTTAAGTAATTGGAAAAGAAAGTTTATTTAATTCATAATTTTCAGCAACTACTTCATAAAAAATTCAGAATATCTAATCTAATCAATCACGACTTCAAATTCTTTTCTTCTGTTGTATAATTTTTGATCAACTAACTCTATTTTTTTCTTCCATTTTATCTATTCTTCTCATTATCAAACAGCAAAACAACATATCATTTCATCTCTCTTAATTTTCAGTTTTGATTTCAAAGATCTTCTTCGTATCTTTTTTGTTTTTGTCTACACCATTTCAAAACTTTTCTTTATTCATAGCCTGGATTAGTAATTTTATTGACAAAATTTTGATAAATTGAAGAAAAATTTTAAAATGGTGCAGACAAATTCAAGTTATTATCTGTTCATATAATGACAATGATCAAATAAATTAAAAACAGTAAATTGCAGCACTGGCGTAAATACTAGTATTATATATTTATGGTAAATATTTTATTTTATTAACTAAAAATTATTTTGATAAATTATAGAAGTTAAATAAAAAACAAAATCATTGTGAACAACATTAAAATTGTTACTTAATTTAACGGAATTACACCAATTTAGATCAAATTAGATCAATTTAACCTAATTTTAACAAACTTAAGATGTTTAGACCGATTTGAACTACTTAAATCGGTTTTAAAATGATCGTTTCCAAATCGTTTTGGTTATAACCCATTGAAATTAACAGAGTCTATTACTTGACGTATTAGTTTACAGAAAAACACTCCTTGCTGTTTGCTGAGCTAAACAAAGTCATAGTAGATAACTACATAGAGTGAACCAACACCGTAGGATTAGTCTTGGGCGCTGTGCGGAGGATCTCCACCAGAAGCCAAACCTCGGATCTTTACATCATAGTATACTTCTTCCACTCTTCTTAAGTTACATTTCATACCTGTCGCCGCATGTCAATACCAAAAAAAATACATTATGTTCATAATCATCACCATCTTAAATTTTGCTATGTTGTATTTGGAGAAAAGGCAGTGACTTACCGGGAATGGGTCGCGACGTTTACATTAGTTCAATTAATATAAGTATTAGATTTTTTTTTTTTGGACAACAGTTTGTTGTTGTATTAGATTAATGTAAGGAATCAAAATCTGAACTCGTAGAGATTAAGAAATCACGTGACAAAACCATCTAGCGACTTTCTAGTGAAGTAAGATCTTATTAATCTTTGAAACTTATGATCTGTCTTTGCGTAGCATCAAGGAAAGACAGAGAGAGAGTGAGAGAGGGAAGGTTCCATCGATCATGTGCTTCTTTGAACCCGGACCCCTTCAAGCATATATATAGATGAGTAAAGTTGATCAGTTCCAATAAATATTGAAAACAAAAGATAAAATGGTGTCTACACTCTATAGTCTTTACTTTTCTTGCTCTTATTCTCATCCTTTGTCTCTTCAGTCTAGGCGTTTAAGCGTTCCTCTTTCCTTTAAAACTCCAACTGTTCCCCTTTCCTTCAAAAATACCCACAGATTTATCAAAAGCGCAATTTCTGATCAGTACCATGAAAAAGATGAGAGGAACGAGATAAGGTAGCGTGCTTCTCTATTACTTAATAGTTTTTACGTGAAACTTCTTAATTCTTTTTGGTAAGTGAATTGTTTCTCTCAGTCAAATATAAATTAACTAATCTCAGAACCTACAAACTAAGTACTAGCAGGACAGTAGTTTGATCTGTGCATGGATGCCACCAATTTAACAACACTATTACCCTATATATAAATCATTTTATTTATTCGATGTATTTAGATTTTTCAACATATTTGCGTTTTCATGTCCCCTGCTAACTCTATAATCAGTATGGACACATTTTACTCTTATAACTTTATAAGCTATTACCGATATCTGGGTCTCATTGACTGATATGTGATAACTATATTAGAAGAACAATCTACACTATTACCAACTGAAAATCAATTGACATTCATAGTATATAATGCCGATATGAATATAAATCATGACCCCACAACGGCATAGGTATGCACACACTGGTAGACTTAGACCATCATTATCTCCGGTCTCTTAACCGGGGTTCATAGCTTCAAATTATAAGAGATATAAGAGCTGTTTTTTAGCCGAAAAATGTAAAATAAAATAAAATGTAAAATCATGAATTAAGAACTTCGTTTAAGAGATTGGGGATAACGATGCCCTTATACACTCATGTATATTATATAATATATATATATATTATTTTTTTGTTTGGTTAATTGTATGCCAAGAGAAAAGGGCATTGCTCAAGTGATTCTAACTTTCTACTAGATCCAGTTACATGAAAGTTTCAAGTTTATTTGTTCTTACTGCTTTGTAGTGGTACACTTGGAGAGAAAGAGAACCAAGGGACAATGCCAAAACATGTGGCAATCATATTGGATGGAAATAGACGTTGGGCGAAGAAAAACGGATTCACGATATCGGAAGGTCATGAAGCTGGATGCAGAAAAGCCTGGGAGATGACTATGGACTTTTTCAGTGTGGGGATAAACACTGTGTCACTCTTTGCTTTCTCTACTGAAAATTGGAGAAGACCCGAGGTGATTCCAAAAAGATGAAAGACTGATCATTTCTGAAATTTAAATTTCAGTATATACAGTGAAACTCTCTATAAATTAATAATATTGAGACTACACCAAAACTATAATTTTTTTATTAATTTATAGAAATTATTAATTTATCGATATACTAATTAAACCAAAAATCCAATTTGGAGCTATAAAATTATATTATTTTATAGAGATTTTTAGTATATATTAATTTATATAGTATTAATTTAAAGAGATTATACTGTAGTTGTATCCGTTTTGATTCTGTGATTTTTCTTTTTCACCAGGATGAAGTTAACTACTTGATGGACATTTTAGAAATTTTTTTCAAGATTGGGATACATCACGCCCCAAGGTATCCCACCATGTTGTTTCTGATCCTTTTTCTGAAGCTGTTTATATGTTAATATTTCCTTTCTTCTTTAGACAAAAAATCAAGGTTTCGGTTATCGGTAACCGGGAAAACATCCCTATGTCGCTTCGAGATGTGATACTAGAGGTAGAAGAAGCTACAAAGAGCTACGAAGGGAAGCACCTCATTATGGCGCTAGACTATAGTGGAAGGTTTGACATCTTACAAGCGTGTAAAAGTCTTGCTGAGAAGGCAAAAACCGGGTTGATCCAAGTGGAGGACATCGACGAAAAGTTAATGGAAAAGGAACTGATGACAAAGTGTAGTGAGTTCCCAAACCCTGACCTATTGATCAGAACAAGTGGAGAGCAAAGGATCAGTAACTTTTTCTTATGGCAATCAGCTTACACTGAGCTCTACTTTCCTACTGTTCAGTGGCCTGAGTTCGGCAAGGCTGAGTATCTCGAGGCCTTGACTTGGTATCAGCAGAGGCAGAGGCGATTCGGTCGCAGAATTTAAACTTTGAATTTCATATATCTCACGAATAAATTGTTGCGTTTGTTTTTACGTTTAATAGTTTAAAATGTTAATTTTAATTTTAATTTTAATTATATTATAATTTTATATCTCATAAATAAATTGTTCACTTACTGAACATATGTACGTTTGTTTTTATGTTTAATAGTTTTAGACCATCTTTAATTCGTGAACAATACAAAAATCGGTTACAAAAATTATGAATTAAGAACCGATTTTGAAGAGTTTTTTTGCACTGTTCGCGGACTCCACTGATACGTGGCAGCCCGCGATTGATTTCTTTTTTAATTTTTTTTTTTTAATCATGAAAAAACAATAAAAATAAAAAATCCATTTTGGATTTTTTAGGTTAACGATGATCTTAAAATGTTAATTTTAGTTTTAATTTCTTTTTGTTTTTCTACTAAACATCATCTCGAAAAACACCATCTCAGAACTCACTGAGATTCAGACAGAGAATCTAGGGTTAAAGTGATCATCACTCTTACTGTCTGACACGTTGACCACTTCCCTACGGAAATTTGAAATTAATTGACATTTAAATATTTGGTCTTTTCAATGTAATGGACCTAGTGTAGGCCCAATAATAGGCCCAACATGATTTTGAGAAGAGAAGAAAAATCTGGCCTAGGTGGGTTTGAGACCACACTTCCATGGCAGCGCCTGAGGACATCGAGAGCTGATTTGCCTTATCTGCTCGTCCTTAGCCATTCACAAAAGCAAGCAGGAGCTTGTGATAATATTCTTGCAATGGAAGCTACGACGAGGAACTTGGTTTCTTCATCTCCTTCGTTTCCTGCAAAGACACATCTCAAGAACGGCTTCTCTTCTCCTTCCTCTGGTTATTTCTCTCTTACCACCATTCTTTTTTCTATTTTGAGTTAATGTTGGCAAAAGCTTAGATATGATTGTTTCTTCTGATATCTGTTTTATACAAGACATGAGCTGTTCACTATGTTTCTGTGTTTTCCTTCCGACAAGAGTTTTGTTCTGATGAGTTTTGTTTTATTCTCTCTTTTTTTTTTTGCAGTAGTGATGCTTCATGAACAAACAGCAACACCTGTGATAAACTCACGTCATTTAGCTTCTCTGTCTCGACATTTCCCTGCGTCTGTTCTCTCACAGGAGCCACGGGAAGAGTCTAAGCCTCCTCCTCTGTCACACTCCTTGAGAGAAGACAGAACATCATCTCAGCAGGTTTCATTTTCACAGCTTCAATATCATAAAGTTTTCAACTTTATCATGTCTCTAGTGATGATACTTTATCTTTCGTTTCTTGAGAGATTATAGTTGACTCTGGAGAGGAGGCAGTTTGATGGGTTAGTTTCATCTCGAGAAGATGAGAAATTCGAAAAGCAACTGCTTCAGTCTGTTCTCCACAGGTTGCTATCTCCTTCTCCAACAGTTGTATCTCCCTTAGAAGATGCGGTATCACTAGCTCACAAGGCTTTATCAGCTTCTAAACAAGCTGCATTGTTAGCTGAAGAAGACTCTGAACCAGCTTCACCTGTGGATTCGCTCTCCACTAGGTTTGCTTCTTTGTCTTATCTCATCAAATTCATGTCAAAACATTTATGTTTTCTTTGATATTTGTTTGTAGCTCTTCCATGTCCTTACCAGAAGAGGGAACAATCGTTAGATCTAAGAAGCTACTAGAGAGACGAGCAAGGAACAGAAGAGCTCCAAAACCAAACGGTTTGGACAATGAGAGTAGTTATGTTCCTCAGAAAAGTAATGCCAAGAGAAAGATGAAACAAGGGTTTGATAGCGATGATGCCCTACAGCTCTTCTTGTGGGGACCTGAGACGAAACAGCTTCTTACTGCTAAAGAGGAAGCTGAGCTAATAACACATATACAGGTGTGTTTTCATGCTTTTCCTTCCCCCTTCTTCTTGATCTTCCTTGGAAACTTTTGCTTGATGCTAACAACTTCTTGATGATAATATCAGAATTTGATAAAGTTGGAGAAGGTGAAGACTAAACTTGAATCTCAAAATGGATGTGAACCAACAATAGCTGAGTGGGCTGAAGCTTTGGGGCTTAGTGGACCTGTCTTGAAATCTGAAATCCACCGCGGGAGAAGTAGCAGGGAGAAGCTGATTACTGCAAACTTGCGTCTGGTAGTCCATATTGCTAAACAGTATCAGAATCGTGGACTCAACTTTCAGGACTTGTTGCAGGTTAGCTTTCAAACTAACACATTGCTTTTGACCTCTAAGTATGTCTGATCTAGGCCTCTGGATTCAGGTAGTTCGGTTTGGGTAGTTCGGTATTTAGTTCGTTTGGTTCAACATAATTCTTACCGAATTAACCAAAAATAAAGTTCGGTTTTTGGTTAGTTCGGTTTCTGAAAATCCTACCGTAGTATTTGATTTCGGTTATTTTGGTTTAATTTTGTTAAAATTTTGGATAAGTTTGGTCATTTTCGGTTATTTCGGTTTGAAAATTGGTTAGTTCGGTTATGATTTTGGAATAGTTTGGTTATAATTTTTTCGTAAAAGAAAACCAAAGTAACCAGTTGTTGAACCAAACCGAAAATCAATTTTTTTTTTAACAAAAACCTACCGAATCAAACCGAACTAACAAACCAAAATTTTTGGTTCGGTTTGGTGGTTCGGTTCGGTTCAATATCCTAGCCGTAGTCTGAATCAGTATGAAATATCAGATACTATTGGCTGTTGCAGTATCTAGAGCTCTTCACTATGTGATAGAGTGGTCTAACTTGAAGTCTATTTTCTTGTGGTGCTTCTTAGGAAGGAAGCATGGGGCTAATGAAGAGTGTAGAGAAGTTCAAACCCCAGTCCGGATGCAGATTCGCTACCTACGCATACTGGTGGATTCGTCAATCCATTAGAAAGTCTATATTTCAAAACTCCAGGACTATACGGTTGCCGGTAACATTATCAAACTTGTTAAAGAGCTAATGAAATATCTACTAGAAAAAATGACATACTCAGTGTTAATACAGGAGAACGTGTACATGCTACTGGGCAAAGTATCTGAAGCAAGAAAGACGTGCGTGCAAGAAGGGAACTACCGTCCAAGCAAAGAGGAAGTCGCAAGCCACGTTGGTGTTTCAACAGAGAAGCTTGATAAACTTCTTTACAATACAAGAACACCTCTTTCAATGCAGCAACCCATTTGGTCTGATCAAGACATCACCTTTCAGGTAAAACTCTTTTTAACTTTGAAAAATGTTACATCTAACCAAGAGTATAACATGGTGTATTCCATCCACAGGAAGTAACACCAGACAGTGGGATTGAGACACCGGACATGAGCGTAGGGAAGCAGATGATGAGGAACCATGTAAGGAATCTACTCAATGTGCTTAGTCCCAAGGAGAGAAAGATCATCAAGCTGAGGTTTGGGATTGATGGTGGGAAACAGAGATCATTGTCTGAGATTGGAGAGATTTATGGACTGTCCAAGGAGAGGGTGAGGCAGCTAGAGAGCAGGGCATTGTATAGGCTTAAGCAGAACATGAACAGTCATGGACTCAATGCTTATGCTGATTTGCTTGTCTAGCTCATATGGTGATATTGGCTTTCAACTATGTGTATACAAAAATATACTTTTGTTATATAATGGTTTTTGTTGATATTTTGAGGAATAGTGTTTTCTTGGTAAGAGACTAAGAGTTTTGTTTCAACTGTCTCATAAGATCAGACTGATGGTTATATAAAGTTATATAAACTGGAGTTCCTTTATTATCTAGGTTGAGTTTCTGAAATGTATATCTATATTAATATCGAATGTATAATCTAAACAGAACGAGAAACCATAACATATACGTTTTGATGGTGTCGATTGCACTCGATCTAAAAATATTAACACGTACTGATAATCATGACCTGATTTAAAAGTTACGTTATAAAATACAATCAACATTATAATCTCTTCAAGTATAAACATCTTTTAGCAAAAAAGGTATAAACATCTGATTTAGTTCATTAGAAATATATACACTGATGGTAGAGATATCTGATATGAACATATATGTAAATTCAATCATTTTGAGCTAGATATCAAGTATGCTAAGAGCATGATTAACCCTAGAATCCCAAATGGGTTCTAGTTTTTTTTTTTTTTTTTTTTTAATTTGATTTTTTTTTAAACGAACCAATCGCGGGTCGCCACGTGTCAGTGAGACCCGCAAACAGTGCAAGAAACTCTTAAGAACCGGTTCTTATTTAAAAGTTTTAGGAACCGGTTCTTACACTATTCATGGGACCCATTCCCCTAAGAACCCCTCTAAAAACCCCTTTAATCATGCTCTAATATATTTATATTCCGTAGCAAGTTCTTTGAGTGATTTATCTAAAAGTCTTTTTTTGTAACTGATTTTTTTTTTAAAATAGTATATAGATGCGATGGTTCTTATACAAACAAAAAAAAAACTGAATCGAGATGCTAATATATTTATATTCTGTACCTCTCTGTAGCAAGTTCTTTGAGTGACATTATGTTGCACAGTTTTTTTTGTAACTGAATCGAGTGCAATCGACACCACTAAAATGTATGTGTTATGTTTATATGTGAATACATGATCATATTCGTTATATATATTATAAAAAAAAACTGTGCACCACAATGTTATAATATAACATACATACAAAAAAAAAAAACTGTGCAACATAATGTCCCCCGCTTTTGTTCTAATACAAACAAATAGAGATGAGTGGATTTAAATTTGATACGTAGTATTTTTTCAGATAAGCGTGTAAATTAAAGGTAAATATAGTACGAACCCAATAAATTGCAAAGAATACGACAGTTCTTACGTACAGGGATGGTAGGGTTCGGCTTACACGGACGACGACCACTCAGTTTAGGTGCATGCCAATGCGGCACTGCCTCAACCACTACGTAGCTCATATATTGATCTTACATTAGAGTTCGACCAAAATAGAAAATAAATTTTTAATTTTGATTTCACTGTGCAACATCTGTTTTGTTTCTTTCCTTACGACATAACATAACAGTGTAACGCTTTTTCTTCAACAGTGTCAGTGTTCAGTTTTGTTTTTCTGCATAGTCATACATGGTTTACTTTGCATAGTAAATCTATTTCATGAGTTTATAAAGAGATATTATGGTAATTCTTTTAAAAAAAAAGTTGTAGAAAAACAAAAATTAAAATGTTGCTTATACTGTTGACGCTCTTTTTGGTCACATCACAACTTACCTTCAAAACTTAAAATTCTCCAATATTTTGGAGTCAAAGAGGCTTTTGTTTTAAATATATAAATTCAAATATATTTTTGTTAATATTATGCAAAAACAAACAAAGTAAATATTCACGGCGTATGGTCGGCTTGGACAATTACTTGGATATTTTTGAGTCTTTTATAATGCGTGTCCACCTCCATTTGAGGATTATATTACTAAACCCTCCATCTTTGCCTCTCTTCTACAAAATCAAAAGCTCATAAGCAAACTCTTCCATTTCTTGCACTTTTCTTGGTTCTTTAAAGACTGTAAACTGTATCGGACTCACTAAGAGAGGAAACCAATAAATGGAACCAGAGGAGAATAATAGCACGTGCGAGACTTGCAAAACTTTTGGGCAAAAGTGCAGTCATGTCGTGAAGAAACAAAGAACCAAGTTTTATATTATTCGACGTTGTATCGCTATGTTACTCTGCTGGCGTGACAACAACAGCGACCGCAACGCCTCTTGATTGCTCTAGGCGTGTAATTATATTATGTTACCATCTTAATTCCAAGTCGCATAATGCATGGTAAACTGTTTTCTTGTTTTTTTTTTGTTATCTTGGGTTCTCATCTTTATATTTTTTAAAAATAATATATATGCATATCAATGTGCTACATAAAATGTAAAGGTTAAATTGTGTGTTTGTTTTGTTGATTTCAGTGTGTAGCCTTTGAATATTGGTTGTAAATTTTTGTTCGGTTACTTTGAATTCGTGGTTACAAGTGTAACTTCAGTTTACGTTCTATTAATCTGTGATGAATTAAATAAATATTGTTAACACATCTAGTTTTAAACAGTTGTATATGATGATCAGATCTGAGTTTAAATACGACACTCTATCTTTTAGAGAAAACAATACTTGCAATGTAGAAACTGGAACTGTAGTACTTGTGTGTATTGGTAACGGTTGATCTTGAAAGGGGAATTTCCAAAACAAATCCTTACTCACGTATAGCAAGGATAACCTTTGAATCATGAAAACATACAAACCTATTCCCCATGTCTTAACATTTGTACAAAAAACTCTGCATATATAAAAATGTATGATACCGCATATAGTTTTCTACCTATATATATATATATATATATATAGGTAATATAATATTGTGAGAAGGCAAAATAGAATCCATGAAGACACATTAGATCATGAAATAGATCACCAAATGTCCCAATTCATAAAGTTAAATTCCGAACAAAAAAAATCACACTAAAATGATTAGTAAAAATTCTCTTATAGTATTTTACATCGTTACCACCATCACTGCAGTTGTCACCAACAACCATTTTCATAGCCATTGTATTGTCACACGGTGATTGTGGCCATCATAACATGATGTGGTTGCAGACTACCACAATTACAATGATCGTACAATGCCTAATTAATGTGGTTGCAGTGCTTTTTCTATATAATATTTTGGTTAAAAATTATAATGTGTTGCAATATTTTAATAAAGTGAGGGTGGTTTTGCATTATTCTCGTAAATCAAGATTCTTTTTAACCACATGACGGTGGTATATACTGGCACACAAAATTTAGATCGCTAAGACATCTTTTTTTTTTTTTTTTTTTTTTTTTTTTTTATCAACTTGAATTTATTAAATAGATCATAAACAAATCACACAAATCCAAACACAAAACGTAAATACAACAAATAATATAAGTAAACTAATAAGGAAAATAATACAAACACCTTGAGAATCCTTAATTAATAGAGTATCAACTCTATTAATTTTCTTGCGAATTTTAAATTTTTGTCGCTAAGACATCTTTTAACCCAAAGACCCTTTTTTGGGGTCTCTTATTTTTTTTATTTTTTTTTTGTTTTTTATCTGTTTTAAAAAAAGAAAGAAATTAAACCAATCACGGGCCGACACGTGTCAGTAGAATTCATGAACAGTGTAAGAGACGATTTTTATTTAAGAGTTTTAGGAACCGTCTTTTGCACTGTTCACAGGCTCCACATATTAATAGAACCCACAAACAGTGTAAGAAACCCCCTTAAGAGTCCCTAATAATCATGCTCTAAGCAATGTAGGATTTAAAAGCTCTATAATACACTTTATTGTGTGACCATGCGAATATAGACTCATTATTTACAGTCATTTTAAAATCCAAAAAAATGGTAGTGCATTTTTATTTGAAAATTAGTGTAAACCCTTTTATATAACCGGGATACTCCAGATTAATTAAAAAGTCATCTTGGAAAATTGAATAATTGGTCGATAAAACCCAAGGGAAACCAATGATATTTTCTTCTAAAATAACATACCAGCCTGAAGCCCTAAAATACTGGAAATAGATGAAACGCGAAAAATTTGTGGCCTTTTGTATTTAAAAAAAATGTTATATTATATAAATGTTTCTATGTCAGTGTTCCAAGAAAAAAGTTTCTATCTTAACTAAATCACTGAATGAGAACAAAAATAGACACTTCTTGTATCCTAAAGATAGATAATTCTCTGATTCATAATGTAACACATCATCAAATTTGGAGTCGCAGACTGCGTCTCTTCTGCGAGGTGATATTCTTGTCCTTTTCTTTAAACTTGTACAGAACTTCCTTTACCCAGTAGCTAGATATGAGTTTTCCTTCTATAAATAGTTTTTTTTAAAAACAGTGTATATATAGACTCGTATATGTTCTTTTGCTTAATTCTTCTTACTGATTTAGTAAACCGTTATTGTCACTTGTCGATAAACTACTTGTCAGTAATACATTAAATCGGGTTGATACTGTCATACTGACTACCCATTTGGATTATGACATGTGAAGAGTATCAAATTTTACCTTGGAGTTTTAATAATCAGAATATCAAACATGAAGGTTTGAATTTGGATTATGACACAACAATATCGCTCAGTGGCGGATGTACCGTGTACGTTGCTTAAGAAGGGGACAGCTGCCCCAGTAAATCTTGAAGTTTAAGCATATATTGTAAAATACATGAAAGAAATCCAAAAGTCATATGAACATGCACTTTATAAGAGCAGACCCATGGCTGAGAAACTCATTTACAGTTTCTCAAGTATTAATGTGTTTTTATTTTGTTTTACCTATATGAAATAGTTAAATTTCAAGTTGAAAGAAAATACTCAAAATGAGACATGTGGCTAAAGGAAATTCTGGATAAGTTTTCATAGTTTCTCATTTGAGATACTTGTTTTTTTTTTTTCTTCTACTTTCTATTTTCTTATTGTTTTTTTTTTTGTTTAGATACTAGGTAAAACGCCTCTAATGAGCATGTTCTAAGGGTTGAAAATATGCAATTTTGTTCATATATCTGCATCAACAACATCTATGTATATACATATTAATGACTTCAATAACAACACCGTATACCTTGAATCTGATCTGATAGCATCAACTATTTTTATTTGGCCTAAGACCTCAAGTCCATTAATGATATGGTTTTATAACGTACAATAGTACTCATATATATTGTGAATTTTTATCATCTGATATCACACTACAAGAAATAGTTCAATTTATGACTTTCAATTTCATTGGAAAATGGTCAGAAACACTCTATTTTGACTACTATATGATCACATACGGTCGTCAAAAAAACTCCGTCAGTAATTGATTATGGTCAGAAAGTGATCAAAAATATTTGACCATATTGGTGGTCGGAAATGTCGTCAAAAATAAACGTCAGAAAATGGTCAAAATAATTATTCATTTTCTGATGATATTTTGACCACTTTTTGTTAATTTTTAACTAATATTAATAATTGATCAAATTAGTAATTTAACTAAATAATAATTATAATAACATTATGAAACTTTTCTTAAATGAAAACTGAATATATTATAATTAAATGTTATTTTTTTATTTGAAAGTTGAAACAAAACAGTTGATGTTTAGCAACATAAGAATACATATATTGAAAAACTGAATTAAAAACGAAACAAAAGGACTTTCGTCATGTCCGCCATTTCTTAATTCCCTTGTTCTTCTTCGTCTTGTCTTGTCTTTCTCTACTATCTCAACAGATCCGTTCCTAGTTTTGTTTTGACAAAAATGATAAAATAGATTATGACTAGTTTAAAATGTCACACAAAAACTATTCGTTTTCTTTCAAGTTCGGATCTCTATATGACACTAAATATGATTCACTGAAACATAAAACACAGATCTAACGACCTTGCAATGAGTAAAGGAACGATGACTGAAGCAAGACTGAAATGGACAGTGATAGCAGCAACACTGAATCTTCTCAAACTGTGACCTGCAATGAATGAAAGGGAGGTCAACAGAGAAGAAGAAAATAAAAAATGAGATAAATAGAGAATGGATGCGTAGGAGGCTGTCAAATTAGGAGAAAAGCAGTAGAACAAAAAATGAAAAAGAGGTTTAATGGTGCCGTTTGTGGAGCAAACTGGATTGATGAGAATGAGAAAAGAAAATTTGAGATCTAGGTTAAACGAAAGATATCATCAGAAAATGGTAAGAGTGTGGTCATAATTTTTTGATCACTTTTTGACAACATTTTTTGGTTAAAAAATCCTAACCATTTTATGACTAGCTTTCTTATTTATCACGATGCGGTTACAATAAGGTCATAATAATTTTTGACCATTTCTGTTGGTCGAAAATATCGTCAAAATGTAATATATTTTCTGACCACTTTTTGACTATATGGTTTGGTTAAAAAAATCTAACCGTTTTTTGACCATTTTTCTAAATCATCACAAAGTAGTCAGGATAGCGTTATAATTATTTTTGACCATTTATGTTGGTCAGAAATGTGGTTAAAATATGATGTGTTTTTTTGTAGTGTCACTTCCAATAATATTTTTTTGGTCTGTGGATATAGTCAATTCAGTGAACCATATTAGTTTTCTTTATCGTTTTATCACATTGATTCTATCTGTTTTTCGTATTTTTCAAAAAATAACAAGCAAACTTTGTGATGCTGAAACAAAAAGAGCAGACTAAGCGATCACCACATTTCTAGATTAATTGAGGTTAAGAAATTATTCACAATCACTGTTTTTTTTACACGCATTCACCTTATACAAAAGTCAGTCTTAAGTGATGTCGACCAAAAAAGCAAAGTAAGTGATAAAATCACTCTATATATTAATCGAGGTTAAGATTAAGGAAATCAAATCACACTCAATGACTGTTTTTATAAGACAACCGAAGTGATGCTGACAAGGATAAAAGCAGCTAAGCGAATGATATTACTCTCTGCTAATAGACGTTAAGAAAGTACTCTGCAGAACTGTTCTTATCACACGCTTACAAATCATTTAGTGCGGCTGCAAGTTCAGAGTATACTGAAATTTTCTAACAATAGAAAAGGAAAAGATAGTGGAGTAACATAGACTGACGCAGCGTAGGAAGTTCAGTACGACCTATAAAAGCCCGGCCCACGTGATCTTAGTCAAGATCAGTCTAAGATTTTTGACTAGTAGGTGAAAGAGAGATGTAGACATTCGTTGGTTTGATTGCATTACAGTGCCTGATTGAAAAAAAACACATTATTTTCAAATATAGTTATGATTTAGGCATAATCATGGGATTATTTACTTTTACAGATATATTGCTTTTCTTTGCCAAATCTTGTGAATCACTAAGAGACGGTTTTTAGTTTTTCTTAGTTTTTAACTACGAAAAGCTAAAAACCGTCTTTTAAATAAGAGATATAAGAACCATCTCTTAGCCGAAAGTGTAAAAAAAAAACAAAAAATGTCAAATCATGAATTAAAAACCTCGGTTAAGAGACCGGAGATAATAATGTCCTAATGATCTTATCTTATGAAGCAAGTTCTCCAGGACTCAGAGAGACTTCTGATTACAAAGAATAAATGAAAATTTTGAGCTAAGAACATGATCAAGTTCCTAGTAGCAACACAGAGATTTTAAGCATGGAGTTACAGAAGAACTCATTTGCTTATTACTGATACACTCATACAGAAGTAAATGTGTGCGGACGGTTTGTTTTCTGGTTCATTTTTTTTTCTCATAGTCAATAATAACACTAAACCATCAAGATCCAAACGTTTTTAGGTTTCTCATCGTATGAGGGTCTGTTCCAATGGATCAGGAAGGTTACAAGGCCCCTTCATCGCCAGGTGCAGCCTAAGAGAAAGTTACAGAAGTATTGAATCAGATGGTTTAGTTCTGTAAACCACTAATGTGGAAGTACTTTGTGAGAGTGATATAGTTTACCTCCCCCACTAATTGAGAAGGCTACTCTGCCTGCACCTCTGAGAGAAGCAACATTAGCCAACTTAGAAGAATTTGCATGAGGGTTCTTTTGGAAGGAGAAAGCATCACGTGTATCTTCATCATCCTATAGAGAAGTGAATGCACTTCCTTTTTTGAATTATACAGGGATCTCCTGTCCCTAGCGATGCCGAAATGTTAATTCCCCAATGGATAAGACTCGAACCCTGGTGAATGCACTTCTGTTGCGCTTATAAAAGAGTCACTGGTCCACTTCTGATGACAAAGTTATAGTTTCTTTTCTTGCATTGTAAGGGAACAGCATCAGCTCTCCAGTCGCACAACTTGAGCTTCTCCAGTCTCAGAAGATTGCAATTACTTAGAAGTAAGTTCCAGATGCGGATTGTGCTTTTCCTGTTAATAATAGATGAAGCTCTGTTTCATGTTTCGTAAAAAGATATTGTCTGAAAGGAAGTTTTTAATTTTTTTAATAATTATTGTTACTATTTTGATTACATGCTTAGAATATAGTAAAAACAAATTAATTATGGCTAAAAGGAAGTTTTAAATTTTTTTATAAGAAAGAAAGAAGTAAATTAATCCCAAACAATCTGTATATAATTCGCCTTACAAAATTTTATGGGCCACAGGCCCAGCAAGCTCCAGAATATAGAGAAGTTTTCGACCTTGTCGAAAAATAAACCTAGCCACTCTGCGATTGCTCTTGGCCGTGCTCTTTCCCGCGCGATTCAAGTTTTCAAATCATGGAGAATTTAAGCGTAGATCACTATTTTCTTCGTAACCGACACAAATCTAGGAAGATTGAGAGGTGATGTTTTTTCTTTATTGTCTCTCTTTTGATTTTCTCGTGACGGTCTTCAACGTATATGTATATATACGTGGTGTGGTTTTGAACAATGGTTCCTGTATTTATAGCAAAACTGAATCTGGTTGGTTCCATGACGAGGAAACATACTGTCATAAGGAGCGCTCTCACTTGCGTTTTATCCCTTTGGTTATCAAAGTAAGTAGGCAGAGAGATGTATGCATGTTTCTCAGTTCCAATTGTGAAAGTAAGAAATAAAATTTCCTTTTTTTGACATATCTCTTTGTTGTTTCTTTGCAGAGAGTTCCCGATAGTACTCCAGAATCTTCTTCATTGACTAGGCAGTATTTTCACATTCCCTTCAAAATGGAGGAGGTAATTAGTCACTCTCTCTTTTTCATCTGCATGCATGGCTATATAGTAGTATCCTAACCAATACATATATATATATATTTCTTTGCAGTGCTGTGATGGAAAAACCTTGGATCAATTATTTGCCCGTGTTGGCCCATATACAATGCTGATGTGGAATAATCATTGGTCTTCTTGTGAAGCATTCGCTCAAGCTTTTTTCGATGTTCCTGTTGATAAGTATGGGCATTCGCGGTGGTCTCCTCTAGGTTCATACTTTGTCACATCTCACGACCACACCGTTTTTATTTGGGGCTCAAAAGATTATCTGAATTGCTTTGGCGACCTCATGTGTTTTAATCATCATAAGGTATTTTATTTTGTAATAATCATTCATGCTTTTTCTTTATAATAAATAAATTTTTGACTTTCTATCTCTCTCAGGTAGAACAGTTTGATGTATCTCCAGGAGAGAAATACTTGGTAACCTACAACAGACCAAAGCCAAGTGACCCAAAGGGACTCTGGCTAAAGATTTTTGATGTGACAAGTGGGAAAGGAATCGTTGGAGTAAATGGTGGTGTTGCTGATTCCCCACAATGGCCTGTGATTAGATGGGCTGGTGGTAAAGATGATAAATACTTTGCCACGCTTAACAAAACCAACACTATATCTATCTACGAGACCGAGACTTTCAACCCGTTGGGCGAGAAACCACTGGACCTTGATGATGTTGTTGATATCTCTTGGTCTCCTACTGAACCCTTACTTGCAGTACTCTTGAAAGGGCGTGGGAAGCAGCCTTCCAAGGCTCTTCTCTTGCGAATCCCTGACAATGTGATGATACTGGCAGAGAAGGATCTTCCCGCGGGTGAATGCAAGATGTACTGGCAGAGCAATGGGGAGTATCTCGCTGTCAATACGTACACTGGCTTTGTGTTTTTCAGTATCAAAGAGGAAGGCATACCCATAGATTATCTCAAGGTGGAGAAGAAGAGCCTGGTGGCTTTTGCATGGGAGCCTAGCGGTCACAGATTTGCTGTGATTCACGGAGACGAATCTGTCAGTTTCTACTCTATGAAGACACTACCAGGAAAGGTCACAGAGCTATTTACTTTGTGCAACAAGCAAGCTGATAGCCTCTTTTGGTCCCCTAGAGGCAAGCTCATAGTTCTCGCTGGATTGAAAGAGTGCTTTGATGGGAAGCTTGAGTTTTATGACGTGGATCAGCTTAAGAAAATTACCACAGTTAAACACCACAAGGCCAACCATGTTGTTTGGGATCCGAGTGGAAGATATGTTGCAACTGCGATTACAATACCACAGGAGAAGTTTGATGCAGATTACGTCTGTGAACGGGATAACCCTCTTGAGAGGTTTCATATGTGGTCTTCCAATGGAGATTTTCTTTATTTTAACCAGTGTGATTATCCTCTAATACAGGTAAAAATGTGAAATTACCCTCTATTACAGATGTAATAATGGACTGGTTTGCTCATATAGTTTTAAATTTCTCTGATTGGTTGCAGTTGGATTGGCGCCCCTATGGAGGAGGAATCATAGATGATGACTTGCTGGAGACTCGGAAGAGATTCCTTTTGGAGACTAAAGAAGGTTCATGGTTATGAAAACTCAGGATAACTAATAGTATGCAAGTATTTGAACTTTGTGTTGTATCTGTTAACTTCTCTGCTATGTTGTTTTTGGCTTTTGATCTACAATCCAGATTAGCTATTATAAATGCACATGATTTTGGGCTTTTCTTGCTCAAATTGTTGGACATATTCAATATGTTAGGCCTAGCGTAGAGATTTGACCCCAAAAAACATTGCATGATATACACTATAATGTGGGAGAAAAAAATTTATTTATCAAAAAAATATACATTATAATACATGCATGTAGAGATATGTTTTTATTAGTTTTGTATAACGGTTTACTCACGGATATGAAGACCCTAAATATATAATTTTGTTTTGTACATAAAACTTGAAAACTTGTATGAAATTTAAAGTTTTGTATAATGGTTTACCCACGGCTACAAAAATCTAAATTTGAAGTATTGTATTTACATGACCATGTTTTTCCTTTAAGAATAACAGAATATACAAGAAATTAAATATGTTGGATCATAGTCAAATCGGTTAAAAACTAAAGCTTGTATCAACTATATGGTGGTGGTTTATTAGTAAGTAGACTTTTAGATTGATAAGCAATTAGGGTTCAAAGGTATCTCAGTACACTTCACTTTATAGTTACGCAGATATAAAATTATTTTACGGTTCATTTGAATATCTGGAGTGAAAATATATATGTGATCTATATTATTTTTTAGAGATTAATCTGAATTTTTCCATAATTTTCAAATATCATGCAGTTAAAAAATAAATTAAAACTTGTATCTCTTTCCCTAGTGGCCATGTTAGCCAAAAATTATGATTAAACTATATTTTGTTTACCACTGCTTTAGACTTTCAAAACATCAGTATCGGCTTGTCCCCAACAACGATGATTGATGAAGGTGGCATCATCTCTCACGCAGACATATAAGTCAAAACCGAGAGATTCCAAATCCTAACCCTTTTCAAATTCGGGAACCCAACTTTTGCGCGGACACCATTTGACATTATTTCACCATTTAGCATTAATTATCACATGTCTAGTATTATTGTAGCTTACTGTAAAAACTTACTCCCTCCGTTTCATATTAGTTGTCGTTCTATGTTTATGCACACAAATTAAAAAAACATTTAATTTTACATATTTTCAAAATAAAAACACTATTACCAATATATCTAACCATATATCAACCAATAAAAAACAGAGTAGAGAATATTATCAATAAATTTTGCATTGAAAACCGAAAACGACACTTATTTTGAAACAAAAATTCTACTCCAGAACGACAAGTAATTTGAAACGGAGGGAGTATATAGTTGTATAACCAAGAAAAAAGATACAAAATACTTATAAGAATTTATCTTCTGCTGATATTTGTATATGCCAGCGTTATACATTTTACCTTTTTATCAGCAACCAGTTTTGGCAAAATATGTATATTCTGATTTTGTAGTATAGTCTACGGATGTATCTATTTCAAATATTTTTACTAAATAACAAAAAAATGTCTTTCGTCATAATTTGGACCATTGTAAATAATTTTAAAATCATATGAATTAAGAATTACTATATGTTATTCCGATTTCATTTTAGTTATGCTGTGTTTGTTATAATTTTTCTATACTAACCACACTTATTCAACTTATTTTTATGTATTATTGTTTCATTTCAATGATTTCATACATGCCTCCCCTTTTTTACAAGTGAGAATTATAGACTCGTGGTACAGCAGTGTCTACGTGGCAATATCGAATGAAACCACAATAAAACAGAGAGATAGATAGATATCCACTAGTTTGCAACCACAAAATAGATATCCACTAAAAATTTGAATTTATTTAATTGCTGAGTTTCTTGTATTTTCTGCTGCCAGATCCACTTCCATGAAGGAGACATGGGTGGCCTTTGATTGGATTTTGCAATGCAACCTATCACCTAATTCATATTATCACCATTATTATTGATTATTAATTTAATATTTGTCGATTTATATTCGTAGTGAGCAATGACATACCACCTTAGGTGGATTCCCATTTTGATTAAGTAGACTACTTGATCATTCAAATGCATGACATTACTTTAAATTGATATATATATATATATATATATATATATAATACCGTTTGTCTAATATTAAGTAGACTCAGAAAATTCCAAATACATTTCTAGGTAAAGAAAAACTTTTTTGAAAATTGAAGCTAAAACAAAATTTTATAATCCAAATAATAACCAAGGGAAAACGTTTTATAATCCAAGAGGACGAAGATATATGAATGAATAGTCGCCACTGGCCAGCCTTGGTAGACTTAACTTGCAAAAGTTTGGATTAGTTTTCTAATATGACGGTTTCATATGTACTACTCAGCATATTATGGAAAATAATTATGTGACATCTTGTCCTGCTCACTCGGAATTCCAGTTCATAATTCTGCAGAACACCGATTTTAATCTTTCGTCGTGGAAGAAAACGTATACACATCTACCGGTAGGTTATTAATGTGTTTGTCATTACTCAAATCCAAGACCTCACCCTTTAACAACATTCTTACAGGACAAACTGTTATCAATTGAACTGCAAATCAATTGGTGACAGCTTGTCTTGTGAGAATGTTGTTAAAGGGTGAGGTTTTGAGTTTGAGTAACGCCAAGCGCATCAATAACCTACCGGTAGATGTAGGGACGTTTTTTTCTACGGTGAGGGGTTAGAGTCGGTGCCCTGCAGGGCTGTAAGCCAGGGTCAATTGGTGACAACTTGTCCTCTGAAAGTGTTGTTAAAGGGTGAGATTTTGGGTTTGAGGCGCACCAACAACTTAATTATGGAGTTAATAAAAATTCATAAGGGAAAGGTTATAAGGAAAAGGTTATAAGGAAAAGGTTATGGTCGATGTGCTGCAGCACTGTGAACCAGAATTCGAGTGAGCAGGACAGATTGTCACAAATTCTTGCGTGGTCTCAGAGAACTTTATTATTGATTTGACTATAGTATTTTTTTGAGCCTATGGCATATTCGTAAGAAGGATGAGTGTTATTTGTTATCGTAAAAGTCAGTTAAGCAAAATTTATGACATTTATATGAGTAAATGCTTGGGTATGATCATCTAACCATGGATGATATAGATCACATAATATAGTTTACGTATAGAAAGTGTAGATTTTAAATCAGTAATATACAATTTTATGGCCTTATAGCTAGATAAATACTGGTTATCAAACCATGCATGATAGATCTTGTTTTTCTCAACTAGTGAACTGACACGATATACTTATTATATCCAGGGTTATATAGGATTTTAAATCTTAATATCCTCCTCGTAAGTCAAAACAAACGATAAGAGATAGAAGACGTTTGGCTTATTCCATTTTCTGAAGCCCCAAATGATAAAACTTCTTTATTTTATTTGTATTGTCACTTTCTTATTATATCTCCACTAGCTTACATCGTTACGTTAAACCAAATATTTGGGTCATTTGAAAAAAGAAAGGTGACGGGAGCATTTTATTTTTTTGAGGAGCATTTAATTTGTATTCTCTCTATTGCGACAAGAAGTGATCAATTTGGCAACACGTACATGTACACATGCAATTATTTGCCTTGGAGGAGAGTTCCACTCTATCCCCAACGTATGATCTTATTATATATCTTTGTGATTAAAGTATTTATGTACATATTAAAATTCGATATGTTTCCAAACGATATAAGTTTGTAGTAAGTGGATTATGGGGTATAGAGGATATATATTATATATATTTCCATAAATAAACCTCAAAATAGGGTGTGCCTGTTTGATTTATTTCACAGCACCCAATGATTGGTTTATTGCATGGTTTTGACAGAGAATAAAATATCGTTCACATAAAATACTCTTACATAATTTGATACAAGTGTGTATACAATTACATAACATAGGTACAATACAAAGAAGAGAATATTAGAGAGGCAAAGTAGAAAGTGACGGAATCATTATCAACATGACTTTGTTTAATCGGTTTGTCTTTGTGCAGCACTCTAGAAGAAATATACGTAAAGATTAAGTCACTATTTGTTTTCCTTGTCAAGATTAAATCACCATTAATCATGCTAAATTATGTACTTATCAAGTTATTATATAAATAATGTCTATACATAACAATAATGCACATATATACACGTAGAGAATGGAAACAAATGCTATATGTTAAAACACTTGCGTAACTGAGCAACTAAACAAATTCATTACCGCATCTGCATATATATGTCTTTATATAAAGATACAATGACAGTGCAAGAAGAATCAAAGATGGCTATGTACTCTCTGTTTTTTTTTTCTGGTAAATTCATATATGTACTCTCCTGTAATCCTGTTTAAGGCTAATAAAGAAGTTACTATAAGTAATTCCGTCTTGTATGATAATTTAACTAAAGAGGATTTTTGTGACAACCTGTCCCGCTCACTCGGACTCCAGGTTCACAGCGCTGCAGCGCATCGACTTCAACCCCATAATTAGGTTGTTGGTGCTCCTCGAACCCAGGACCTCACCCTTTAACAGTCTTCTCACATGACAAGCTGTCACCAATTGATCTGCATGTCAATTGGTGACAGCTTGTCCTGTGAGAAGGCTGTTAAAGGGTGAGGTCCTGGGTTCGAGGAGCACCAACAACCTAATTATGGAATTAGTGAGAACTCATAAGGGAGGGGTTGGGATCGATGCGCTGCAGCGCTGTGAACCTGGGTCCGAGTGAGCGGGATAGGTTGTCACAATTTTGATACACACATCAGTACAAAACAAGGGTTGGGATAAGTCTTGGTATATAGTGATTCGTGTGTGTTGTCCGGCTCTACGTATTCAGTTGGTGTAGAGTGCATCTAGCTCAAGAACATGTTAAAATCTTACATAAGAAGATGGAGAAGCTTGAGAACTGCTTACAGTCTACAAATTACTTGAACTGAACACGATCAACTATGAATACGAGAACATGATGATGACAATCATACATAGACAGACATACCCCTATAAATTGTGGATAAGATGCGTTTCTCCAATTATTTGCTCTTTTCCGTGAACTCAGTTAATTCATATTTAATTTCGTGTAAATTACTATATATACTCAACAATGTGGTTCAAATAATGAAATGATTCGGTCTCGACGGAAAAAGGTGCTTTCACGATATCTATTAATGGATTTCTCTCGTCAAAATATTCGAATTACATCACTTCCATTATCTTTTCAACTATAGATAAATAGTTATCTTACGATTAGAAAATTAGATGACATACAACAACATATACCATTATCCTCTCTTTTCTTTAACTTAACTTTATTCATATTTCTTCCTCAAAAGAGGATTCATATTTTGACAGATTAAAAGAGGGATCATTTTGAGTTTACAATTCGAGCATACAGATGAGGTCATCTCTAATGAAATATCAAAATATCAAATTTGGTGTAATTTTATTTTTACTAAAACACTAAAAAGAATATCATTCCACCAAATTTGATATAATGTGAATATTATTATACTAAAATTGACCCTAATACTATTCATCATACTAAATATTAAAATAATATTTAATTATTTTTATTTAATTATAAGTAGATTAGTTTTAACTTATAGTTAAAATAAATATATCATAATATTTTTATATTTTTATTTGTATTTTCACATTACTAATAAATTAACCTATTACTGTATTTATATTTTAATTAATAATATAATTAAGTGATTTATCAATTTCATTAAATTGTAACAAACTAAAAATAATTTTCATTTTTAAATGTATAAAAAAAATATTTAACTAATATTTTAACTAAAATAAGTAAGTACACTAATTAACAAGAAAATAACATATATAAATAAACATAAATATAAAATAACCAAATTTTAATAAATAAATAAAAATTAAATGTTAATAAATAAATAAAAGTTAAATGTGATAAATATAATTAGTAAATTACAAATAATTAATATATTAAATTACTATAACTAAAATTTAATAATATAAAATATTATTTTGATGTAAAATTTGATGTGATAGCTGGAGATAAAAAAATAAAATTTGACATCAAAACACTAAAGTTGGTATAATTTCAACACTAAGTTCACTGTTATGATTGGAGATGCCATGATAAGATGATAAAAGTGATGCAGATATATATATATATATATTAGAAATATCTACTATTATCTACACTTTAATCAGGTTTGCTAAATATGACAACTGATGTTATCATCCTTGTACTTAAAAAAAGGAGAAGATGTTATCATACTTGTGTATACAGACTTGTTTAGTTACTAACTGAACTATACAATGCTGTAATTCATTAATGAATTATTGCAGGAAAAACAAATGATTCATTCAATGCCATAAAGATAACACTTTACTTCATAATAATTACCAAGGAGATAATAATATCATGGTTGATCGAGAAAATAGCTTTAATTATCTTTCCAGCAAAATATCATTCATTGTTGTTTATTTCTTTCAAGATTTCGTACAAAGATAATCATTTGAATATGAATCATTTTTCTACATAAGTCAATCAACCAAAATGATTTCCTAATGGGAAACAAAAAGATTCGTAATTAAAAAACGTCAAGGACAATCATAAATTTATTTAAGCGAAAAAACAAAAGGTGATAAATTTACCAAAATAATCATTCGTGAACAAATATTAATTATTATATTCTTTTTCATCATTTTTCATTATTTTGTTAATTCTTTGCTGACACTACAACTAAAGTAAAACAACTAATTATTTAAATATTTGAAAGAACTAACTATTACACGTCAGAACCTGCTGGTTCCATCTCAATTTATAAGTTTTACCTAAAGTTTTACGTTTCGACCCTTAATGTTTCATATATTTACAATTTAATCCCATGGTTACATGACGGAGCAACCGTTTGGGTTCTCGTCACTGAACATTCCAGGAGCCGCGTTCATGTTTGGATGCGAGTAAGGCACGTAACTTTCGCTTGCGTAATTATATCCTGAACCTGGATAACTCTGACCCCCTATTGGATAACTCTGACCCTCTGTCGAATAACTCTGACCGTACACGTGTCCTTCTTGCCAATACATTGGAACCGTCGGATATGAGTACCCATAATAATCCATCTTATTCACCGTAGCCACCGGCGCACCTCCTCCGCCGCCACCTTCCTTCTTCTCACCGTCTCCGACTTCTTTCTTTTTATCTCCGACGGCTTCAGCTTCTTCCTTCTTCTCTCCGGCGTCTCCACCCTCTTTCTTCTTCTCTCCAGCTTCACTTCCTTCCTTCTTTGCTTCAGTAACACCACCAGCCGGATCTTCTTTCTTTGCGGCGGGAGGAGCAGCTTCAGACTTATTTTTCTCGGCGGCTCCGTCGTCTTTTTTAGCTGGGAGAATAGGTTCGACGGTTCGTTTAAGTTTTTTAGTGAGGAGAGGCACAAGTTCTTTAACGTCCATTGTTCCTTTCACAGTGATCATGTCTTTGGCTGCATCGATAGTCACTGTCTCGACCCCTAGTTCATATTAATAATATTAATTAGTTAGCATAACTAAACTGCTTATGGGTTTTTAACCTTAGGGTAAGAATTTTTTTTTTAAAAAAACTTGTTTGTTTATTAATCTCTTTACCTTTGATTTTCAATATAATTTTCTTGATTTTCTGAATACATCCCTCACAATGTAGTCTGATCTTTAAAGCCACCGAGCTCTGAAAAAAAAAAACAATTTAAAGCCAAATGAGTTATCCATACTCCTACTTTGTTAAACAAATTAAATCTGTTTTTTTTTTTTTTAATCTGTTTTTTAGCTGCTTATTTTTTTAGTAGCAACTGTAAAAAAAAAACATTTAAAGTTGCGAGGAAAAGCATAGTTGTATCTTGTCTTTATTCAATTAAGTCTATACCTCTTTGGGAGCGGCCGGAGGGGGAGGAGGAGGAGCAACCGCCTTATCTACACCGTCGGGTTTCTTCTCTCCAGGGGCGGCGGGGGAGGCAGATGCGTCTACTTTGGATGGTAGTGGTGGGTTGGTGAGTACCACCTTTCTCTTCATTCTTTCCTCCAACTTCTCCCGGAGTTTCACCGGATCAATCTTCCCGACCACCGTGAGCTTGTTCCCACCCATATCCGCCGTCACATCTTTAACTCCCTCAAAGTGCTTCACCATTCTCTTGATCTTCTTGGCGCAGCCTTCACAGTGCATATCCACTTTGTAAACAAAGGCAGAGGGAGCCGCGGCAGCAGCTGAATCTCCTCCGCCGCCGCTCTTTGGCTTGTTGTCGGTTGTTTCAGTAGAGACTACGGTGGCTGCCTTCTTCTCTTGTTCAACTTTGGCACCTTCTTGTTTCTCTCCCATTCTTGGTTGAAAATAATTAGTATTATAATTTTTATTTTAATATTTGTAATTCAAGGCTAGAGAAATGTTTGAACAAGAGAAAGTATAAGAAGATGTGTGTATTTATAGAGAAGAGAGGAGTCGGTTTGGGCGTGGAGGTTATTGTTATTATATTTTTTACATAATTTAGTTGAATATAATATGGTTTAAATGTTAAATGATGATTCATGTGTTACGCATACATTATGATATACTGTGGTGTATTTGTTGGGGGCTAAGGTCAGCGACAGTGGGCGTTTGACGCCGGCTTGACACAAGTGATGGTACGAGGCACGAAGGCACCTAGTTTCTGAATAAAAACATATTTTTACAGAAACATTTAATTAATTGGTTGTACTATAGTATGATTTTTGAAAACAAGTCATTTCTCAGCTTTGACTACTTGATGACTAGTCTAGATTAGCCGAATCTTATTCAGTTTAAGGTAAAAAAAGAGCAATTAACTGCTGAAGACAAGAAAGCATGTAAATGAATAGAACATATCTCTTCAAATTATATATCACTAGATAAATAGCCTTCTTCTTTTGGAAGACTGTTACAATTAAATGATTAAACCAAATTTGTTTATTGCCAATATATATTTGTTTATTACCAATATATAACCGGTAGAAATGATTAAACCAAATTTAATACAACGATACATTAGACTGTTACAATTCATAAATGAACTATTAAATAAAATAATATCTGTTAGATGCAGCAATTGTATTTGTCTTATTTCTTCATCATTCGAATACCTGTAGAACATGGTCTGAAAGTATTTATCAGCTCATTTATCAGGTACAAAACTGACATGTTTAAAACAACAAATAGAAGTAAAACTGAACTACAACTCTTTCCTTTTTTCAATATAAATGTGAACTTTCACACGAAAAATTAAAGGTTTAAGACAATAATTCTCAAACTCTTCTCTATAAACTAAAACCTTTCAACGATATTTCATGAAGCCCACAATTAATTCACCATTATAATGTTTATATTTTATAAGAAAAAACTCGAATTTGTTGAATAAAAGAATTATGTGCCATGATAATACTATGATCTCTAGACTGATTGATTGAATCAAACTTTTTGATCACATCATTTTTGAGTATTCTATTTTCGAAAGAAGTTCTAAAGAAAATAAAAGAGAAAGATGGTCTATTGTATTATTATAAATGGTATTGGATAAAGTTAATGATCTTCAAATTGCATTGTCTTGTCTTATTCTACGTGAAGCACTACTGAAGCTGATGGATCAACCTCTGCTCTTCTCTTTTATGTTTTCTATTATTTAGAAATTTTAAGCAGCCATATATTAATTTTTGAAATGTTTTAATATATTTTCAAACGAACCAAATTTTCAGTTATATATATATATATATATAGAAATCCATATTGTTTCCAAAGTCTGTAAAAAAAACAAATTGTTTTATAATAATTATATGGAATATTCAGTGTAAATTCGTTCCCTATCTTTAATATTCATGATATATGCCTGGTATTTTGGATACTAAGTTCAGTTTACCAACAAGACGATCAGATCTATAAATAAAAGTACAAGAAGAAACAATCGCACATGGTTGTAAACCTGTAATTTGTCAAGTAGTTTGATCTATTTATATATTTGGTACTATAGTGCATGTTGGATAAGTTTGGTCCAAAACTGAAATACATTAGGAATAAGGAAATAGGAAATATTCCTATTGGATAAAGGAAAGACATATATTGTATTAGGGTTAGGAATTATCCTAGGAGCAATATATAAGCTCAAAGTCGAACTAGACTTGATAACAATATTGTAACGTTTTCCTTGCATCATAGAGCTGAAAGACTGTTTCTGTCTAAGCTCGTTGGTGAGGTTGAACATATAGTGGATTGCCAGAATCCTCTGGCCCAGACGTAGGAGTTACTCATCTCGAGGCTCTGAACTGGTTAAATTGCTTTGTGTCATATCTTCTCTTTACTTGCTTGTTGATTCCGCGTTAAGTTAGAAAGAGAGAGAGCGATTAACGAACGAACCGAAACCGTAACGAACTTGAAAGTGTGTTGTAGTTGAGTTGAGTTCTCAACAATTGGCATCAGAGCATCAGGCTAGGATGTCTAATACACGGATAGAGGTTGATCGGTTCGATGGGTCTGGTGACTTTATGTTGTGGAAGATTCGCATGCTCGCGCATCTTGGTTACTTGGGTTTGAAGGAAATTCTCATGGATGAGAAGCTACTTCGAGAACCGGCTAAGTCTGAATCAAAGGAGGATGAGGATGAAGCGAAGGAGGGAAAGACAGCACCAGCTGACATTGATCCCTCGAAAGTAGAAAAATCAGAGAAAGCCATGAATCTGATTGTTCTGAACGTTGGTGACCATGTTCTACGTAAAATTAGCCACTGCACAACAGCAGCAGCTATGTGGTCATTGTTGGAGAGGCTGTATATGTCTAAGTCTCTCCCGAACAGAATTTTCCTGCAATTAAAGTTTTATAACTTTAAGATGACTGATGCTACATCTGTGGATTCAAATATTGATGACTTCCTGAAGCTAGTTTCTGATTTGAGTAGCGTTGGAGTCATGGTAACAGATGAGGTGCAAGCAATATTACTTCTATGTTCTTTGCCATCTCGATACAACCAGCTGAAGGAGACTTTGAAGTATGCAAAGGACACCATAACTCTGGAGGCTGTTATTGCAGCAGCTCGTGATAAAGAAAGAGAGTTGAAAGACAGTGGTTGGAGTAGTAAAGAAGCTGGAGAAGGATTAGTCATGAAAGATAGAGGAAGGTCTGAATCAAGAAACGATTATAAGAAGAATAATCGTGGTAGATCAAAGTCAAGATCGAAAGTAGTGTGTTGGCACTGCAAGAAAGAAGGACATCTCAGGAAAGATTGTTTCGCTCTTAAGAAGAAGTATGAAAGAGAGGAACAAGGTGAAGCTGGTGTTATCACAGAGAAGCTTCAATATCATGACGCGTTGAACGTCTCTGATCTGAATCCAAGGAATAACTGGGTTATTGATTCATGGTGTACCTACCATATGACGTCCAGAAGAGACTGGTTTGATACCTTTACAGAAATAAACGGAAATCAGATTCTACTTGGGGATAATCATTCGGTGGAGGCTAAGGGAATTGGGTCTGTTAAGTTGCTAACTTGTGGAGGCTCAATTTCCAGGTTGAACAACGTCAGATATGTTCCAAACCTGAGAAGAAACTTAATCTCTACGGGAACACTTGACAAACTCGGGTTCCAACATAGTGGTAGAGATGGTAAGCTCACGTTTCACAAGAATGGAAGGCTGGGATTGAGAGGAAATCTGATAAACGGATTGTATATCCTCGAAGGTGAGACTGTTACAAGTGAAGCTCACCAAGTAGAAGCTCCAGAACCAAAGAGTAGTATCACTGGACTATGGCATAACAGATTGGGCCACATCAGTGAGAAAAACCTGAAGATCTTGGTTAGCAAAGAGATACTAACGAAGAAGGAGATCACAACTCAGGATTTTTGCGAAGATTGTGTGATGGGAAAGACTAAGCGTGTAAGTTTCTCAGTTGGAAAGCATGACACGGATAAGGTGCTTGGGTATGTACATGCTGACCTTTGGGGGTCTCCTAACGTACATCCATCCCTGTCAAAGAAACAATACTTCTTATCGATCATCGATGACTGCTCTCGTAAAGTCTGGTTATACTTCTTGAAGACAGAAGATGAAGCTTTTGCAAGTTTTTGTGAGTGGAAGACACTGGTTGAAAACCAAGTGAATCATAAGGTTAAGTGTCTCCGAACAGACAATGGTCTGGAGTTCTGTAATAAGGAGTTCGATACATTCTGCAAGAAGAATGGAATTCAAAGGCACAGAACATGTAGTTACACGCCACAACAGAATGGCGTTGCTGAGCGTATGAATCGAACTATTATGGAGAAGGTTCGATGCATGTTAAACCAATCCGGTTTGAGTGAGAGCTTCTGGGCGGAAGCTGCAGCTACAGCAGCTTATTTGATCAATAGAACACCATCGTCTGCGATTGACAACAACATTCCTGAAGAAATTTGGCTCAAGAAGAAGCCTGGGTACAAACACTTACGTACGTTTGGATCAATTGTCTACGTACATATTGATCAAGGAAAATTGAAGCCAAGAGCGTTGAAGGGAGTCTTTGTAGGATACCCACCAGGTGTGAAAGGCTACAAGGTCTGGTTATTGGATCAAAAGAAGTGCATCATAAGTCGGAATGCTCTGTTTAAGGAACATGTGATGTATAAAAACATGTTGGGGTTGGAAACGACCAAAGAGTCCACTGAAGAAGAAGCTAAGGAGAACTTAGATAGTGGAAAAGCTAAGGTTATCACGGAAATACCACGTGGAGATGGAGAGCCTGCAATAGCTAACTCAACGAGTTCTGAAACAGGTGGAGAACCTGATCCTGTTCAAGCTGATTATGGCTCTGAAACAGAAACAGAAAATAATAGTGAAGTTGATACAACAACTATGAGTGGTGGTTTGACGAATTACCAACTCGCAAGGGATAGACAGAGGAGGACTATTGTTCCACCTGCAAGATACACGGATATCACTCCTCCCTTGAACTTCACAGAAGAGTCTGAAGTGGCTTTTGCCCTTGCTGCAGCTGAAGAGTTAGTAGAGGCTGAAGAACCCAGAGATTATTATGAGGCCATGAGCTGTAAAGATAAGAAGCTTTGGAAAGCAGCTGCTGGTGAAGAGATGACATCTCTGGACAAGAATAAAACGTGGGTAGTGGTTGATAAACCCGAAGGACAAAAGGTCATTGGGAGTAAATGGGTATTTAAATTGAAACCAGGAATACCGGGAGTTGAGCCTAGAAGGCACAAGGCCAGATTAGTAGCAAAAGGCTATGCTCAACGTGAAGGTATTGATTATCAAGAAGTGTTCTCCCCTGTAGTGAAGCATATCTCAATTCGAATCATACTGTCGTTAGTTGTTCATGCTGATTTGGAGCTTGAACAGATGGATGTTAAAACAGCCTTTCTTCATGGAAACTTGGAAGAAGACATATACATGTCTCAGCCTGAAGGTTTTGAAGTAGGTGGACCTGAGAAGGTGTGTTTGCTCAAGAAATCCTTGTATGGATTGAAACAATCTCCAAGACAGTGGAATAAACGATTTGACAAGTTTATGTTGGATCAAAGTTTTGTGAGAAGTGAACAAGATCAGTGTGTCTACGTGAAGGAGGTGTCTAAGGATGATTTCGTCTACCTTCTGTTGTACGTGGATGACATGTTATTAGCAGCCAAGGATATGCATGAGATTACAAAGCTAAAGAGCTTGTTGAGCTCAGAATTTGAGATGAAGGATTTGGGGAATGCAAGAAGAATTCTTGGTATGGATATATTCCGAGACAGGAAGAATGGTATATTGAAGTTGTCTCAATCTGAGTATTTGCAGAAAGTACTATGTAACTTCAATATGGCAGAATCAAAGAAGGTGAATACACCTATTGGAGCACATTTCAAGTTGTGTTCTGTGGAAGCTGATTCTGAGGTGTTAGACACAAACAGGGTTCCATACTCAAGTGCCGTAGGAAGCATCATGTATGCTATGGTAGGATCACGACCTGATCTAGCATATGGAGTGGGTTTGGTAAGTAGGTTTATGAGTAGACCTGGAGAACTCCACTGGGAAACCGTGAAGTGGTTGCTGAGATACATCAAAGGAGCATCTCAGTTATGTCTAACGTATACAAAGGGAAAAGAGTTTTCTGTTCAAGGCTTTTGTGATTCTGACTATGCAGCGGATTTGGACAGAAGTAGATCAATTTCGGGGTATGTTTTCCAGGTAGGAGGAAACACTGTAAGCTGGAGGTCGAATTTGCAGCCTGTGGTGGCTCTATCGACAACTGAAGCTGAGTATATTGCCTTATCAGAAGCTGTAAAAGAAAGCTTGTGGATTAAGGGATTACTGAAAGAGCTCGGGTTTGAGCAAAAGTGTGTTTCTATATGGTGCGATTCGCAGAGTGCGATCTGTTTGGCAAAGAACAGAGTCTATTATGAGAGGACGAAGCACGTGGCTACCAAGTACCATTTTATCAGAGATTGGATCGCTTGGGGAGAGGTGGAGGTACTGAAGATTCCAACCTCAAGAAATCCGGCTGATGTCTTGACGAAAGTTGTACCAGTGAACAAGTTCAACAATGCTTTGGAGTTGTTGAAGGTGACTGAAGCTTGAAGATAGCTTGTCATTGCCAGTGTAAAGATTCGAAGTGCAATCACTATGAAGATGATGTTTTCAGTTCTTGACTCAAGGTGGAGTTTGTTGGATAAGTTTGGTCCAGAACTGAAATACATTAGGAATAAGGAAATAGGAAATATTCCTACTGGATAAAGGAAAGACATATATTGTATTAGGGTTAGGAATTATCCTAGGAGCAATATATAAGCTCAAAGTCGAACTAGACTTGATAACAATATTGTAACGTTTTCCTTGCATCATAGAGCTGAAAGACTGTTTCTGTCTAAGCTCGTTGGTGAGGTTGAACATATAGTGGATTGCCAGAATCCTCTGGCCCAGACGTAGGAGTTACTCATCTCGAGGCTCTGAACTGGTTAAATTGCTCTGTGTCATATCTTCTCTTTACTTGCTTGTTGATTCCGCGTTAAGTTAGAAAGAGAGAGAGCGATTAACGAACGAACCGAAACCGTAACGAACTTGAAAGTGTGTTGTAGTTGAGTTGAGTTCTCAACAGTGCATAAAATAATTTTAGATGTGTGTGTAACGTGGTGCTTATATTAGTAAACTGCCCAAAAAGAATGTTGCATAATCTATTTATATGCATATTTCAAAGAAAAAAAAATATATTTTTTTTCCATTAAGAATGCAATCTCCACGTTCTATTTTAATATACTATTAGTTTCACCTAACAAATGCGTATACATTACTTTACTCAATTTGTACAGCACTAATATAACATATATAGTTCATGTTTTCATTTCTACATATTTTAGGAAAACAAAATAAGTTTAGTCCTTCACAGAGAATTAATTGATTTAGATTACATTTGGATCTGTATATCACCTCCGTGGAATGATGAAGCAGCGAAGTAACTGCCTGTCTAAGTAGAAAAAACATGGGCTGCGTGATAGAGGCAGAGACATGAGGAACTGCCACATTAATTTTTTTGAGTTCCGTGAGTGAAAAGTTAGTTAATATATTAATTTCAACGAATCAACAGTTAAAAAGATTGTTTTCTTTCAACTGAATCAACAGTAAAAAGATAAGAAAGTGAAAAAAAATGTCTCAAAGAGTTGCGTAATTGCGTTCATTTCCTCCTTTACCGGTCCATTTTGTCAACATCATGTTTTCCTGTTGTGTTGAATTTTTTTTTCATGTGATCCTATAAATGACGTAATAATGTCTGAGGTGAATACCTATTATTTTAACATTATTTATAAATTTTGATTAGTAACATTCTTCTTAACTATTAACGATACAACAACCGTCATATTGAGTTTGTATTTGTATTTTGAAATTCGATGCTTGTGGTTTTGAAATTTGGAGTTCAAGGTTTAAAATATATAAATGTGATGACATACTTTTCGTAGTTTTAAAGGATATTTATATAGCTTGATACGATTATAACAATTATGAAATTTTTTGATTTGCTCACTAATAGATTAGTACCAATTTATTTTTCTTGCATATTATTTTTCTACAATATCAGGAATGCTACAGTTTATTTGGGCCAAGGGAGAGACGTTAAGAAGAAAAAAAATCAATGAGGCCAAGTTGATAGAGTATGGGCCATGTAAGCCTTTCTGTTAAGATGGGCCTCGCTTCAAGTTTTCACTGAAAGTGACTTTTCTTTAGCTTCTCCTCCTCCACATCGTCGTCTTTCAAAGATACATTTGTATGTATCTCTTCCAAGCCATGTCCATTTTCGTTTTGTTCTTGCAATCTTTTGCGAGGGAATAAAAGTGTTTCTATAGATGCCATGGAGAGCTATGCATTAGCGACATCATTTAGATTAATTAATAATAATACTATACCATCAAATTTGAAACGTTGTTCCCAAAATAAGTAACCTCAAAATTACAACATAAAAAAAGAAAAGAGCACGTGGAGTTTTGCTCGTAACATGTTATGGTGTTTGTTGTCTTTTTTTTTTACTCTGTTCTTTCTTCTTCTATACGACCAAAGTACTAAGCATCATCTTCCTTAACTCTAGAACTCGACCCTGACGTCATACCAATGACCTGACCATGCGTAAACCTCTGCAACTGAATCATCCTCGCATAGATTCCATCAGGCTGGTTCTTGAGAAGCTGCGAATGCGACCCTTGTTCCGCAACTGTACCATCATCAATCACAGCTATCGTATGAGCATTCCTGATAGTAGACAACCTATGAGCCACAACAATCGATGTTCTACCAGAGCAAGCCTGGTCCAAAGCTTCTTGCACCGACCTCTCGGACTCAGCATCAAGAGCACTTGTAGCCTCATCAAGCAACATGATCTCTGCCTTCCTCACCAAGGCACGTGCGATAGCAATCCTCTGTTTCTGTCCACCCGAGAGCTGAACACCTCTCTCACCAACATAAGTCTTGTAACCATCAGGCAATGCGGATATGAACTTGTGTGCGCTGGCTAGTGTAGCTGCTTGTATGATCTCTGCTTCGGTGGCACATTCGTGTCCGTACGCAATGTTTTCAAGAATGGTGGTTCCGAATAAGCACGGTTCTTGAGGGACTATGGCAATGTGTTTCCTTAGGGCTTTTAGATTGTACTTTCTTATGTCTTTGCCATCGATCATGACTCGGCCTGAGGACGGCTCGTAGAATCTTTGGATAAGGGAGATGACTGAGCTTTTACCGCACCCACTTGGACCGACAAGAGCTAGAGTCTTGCCGGCTCTTGCACGAAGGGTTAGGTCACGGAAAACTTGTATGTCTGGTCTTGAAGGGTAAGAGAAATCAATGTGTTTCAGCTCAACCTCGCCACGTAACCGGTCTGGAACCGGGGTGGTATCAGGATCATCCGGTTCAATCTCGGTTTTACGGTCTAGGAGCTCGAAAACCGACCGCATAGCCTGACCACCTTTGATGAAATCAGGAGCTAAAGTAAGTGTCTCTGCTGCACCATTAGCTGAGACCATAAGGACCATGAAGACTCTTATGGTTTTGGAGAAGTCAGAGATGCCGTGTTTCACAAGCCATGAAGCGTACCATAGCCCTAAAGCGTAAGATGCGTAAAGACAGAACTGAGCTACACCGTAGCCACTTCCAGCGATCTGTCCTTTCCAGAAGCAACGTTTCAAAGGTGGCTCGAGGTTTGCGGTGTAGAGACGAACAATCTTTGCTTCTGAGTTGAAGGCAGCGACTGTCCTGACATTAGCTATGGCTTCACCAGCGAGTTGTGTCCCCTTAGCATGCGCTGCTTCCAAGTCTCCAGAGAAGCCAGTCATGAACATTTTCTACTCAAAAGACAAAACAGACGTTAACATCCAGGCCTCCTCAACTGTTTCATGGACCCTAAAGTAAAAAAAATTAGACCTTTAAAACAAATATTTATTTATACTTTTATTAAATGCTCCTTTTCAAAATAATTTTATAAATAGTTTTTTGTAAGATTTATGTTGAAAACAAAAATATATTTATATAAAATATTTTTAGATTTTTTTATGTAGAAAAAATATATATATATATATTAGAAAATAATCCTTTAACTATTAGAAAATGGAAAAACACGAGATTGGACCCGGAGCAGTCGTAGTCCCGTTTAAACCGGCACTGTTAACATAACTAATGAGGATAATAAGAGTTGCAAGAACACAAACCTGTAAGACAGTTGCAGCAACAACAACAGGGAAGACTGCGACCAAGACCAATGCGAGTCTCCATTGCAGAACAAAACCAGCAGTACAAGCAACAAGCATCAAAGCTGTGTTCTGCACAATGACTGAGATTCTATCTCCTATAGCTGACCTCACGTTATTAGCATCAAGAGCCAACCTCGCTGAGATTCTTGCACTCTCATTCTCCTCTTGATCAAACCAAGCCATCTCGTTCTTAAGCACTGCCGTAAACATCTTCTCACGGACTCTCTTGGTCAGATTCTCACCAACAATGTCCCAGAAAGAATGCTGGAGCGTGTTGAAGATAAGTGCTGTTGAGGATAGACCGATCAAGAGGTAACAGTACTTACCAATCTGCTTGATCATGTACTCGTGGTTGGGGTTGTAGTAGATGCTTAGGACTGCGCTTAGGACGTATGCAAAGAAGGCGCTGAGTGAGCCGCAGATGACAGAACCTACAGAACCGAGGAGAGCGTATTTCCACTCTGGTGAGTTCATTTTAGCTAGCCGTAAGAAGGAGTTGGCTTGGTCCTTGAAGGGTAGCTTCTCGTGACGATAGTTCGGATAAGAAGAAGCTTCCATGGAGAGGGTAAAGTCAGTAGTTGAGAAGTCTGAGAGTCTCCTTGAGTATGGTGATCTTCCATATGAAGAGTTCCGGGTCATTATTGGTGAGCTCACAGAGTTTCTTGCAGTCGACGGTCTGCAACATGTAAGAATAACATTACTAACTAGCCCCGGGATTAATACCCGAACCAAACTGAACCAAAATATTTTGTTTAAGTTCGGATCCAGTTATAAGTTTGGTTCAGTTCAGCTAGTATTTTAAAAAGTTTCAGTTATTGGTTCGGTAGTTAGTTAGGTCGGCTTTTTAAAAAGAAAGTTAACCAAACTCCGAACCAAACTAACTGAATTGACCAAAAAGACAAATCGACCTAACGAAAATAACCAAAATTATCCAAGTTTTTTTAAAACAAATTTAAACAGAAATCTAACCGAAACCATAAATATTGGTTAAATTTGGCAGAATTTTGAAAACCGAGAACCTAAACAGTAAGATTCTGGATAAACCAAACTAGCCAAAAACCAAACTACCAAACTGATATAACCGAAACCGCATGCCTAACCACAATCCACAAACAAAGGAAGAATCATCATCCAAAGCCAAGCAAAACTGACTTAGAACATACCTTGCACTACTCTTTCTTGCATTATTCATGGCGGTTTCGTGAGCTGCCTCTTGCATTTTAATAAGCTTAGAATAGACACCGTTCTCTCCCTTGGCGAAAAGCTCATCGTGTGTTCCAATCTCAGACACACTTCCTTGCTGAAGGACAGCAACAAGGTCGGCTTTGCGTATAGTGGAAAGACGATGAGCAATGATGAGAGTCGTTCTTCCTATCATGAAACGATCCAAAGCTTCTTGTACTAGCTTCTCTGACTCAGAATCCAACGCACTCGTAGCCTCATCTAAAAGAAGTATCGCCGGGTTCTTTAACATGGCTCTTGCAATCGCTATTCTTTGTTTCTGCCCACCTGAGAGCTGCAGTCCTCTCTCCCCTACCTGACATTATGTCACATTACCAAACAAAATGTTAGGATAAGCTGACAATTATTAAAGATAAAATATCTCACATCTGAAATTTAAGCCAACATTAACTAATATATAAAGGGATAATGTCAATAAACTTTTCTCCAATTGGTTTTAGATTATAAATTCATGATAAACCAAATTTAACATAGTATAAATCTTAGACCCTTGATTAATATAACCCTTCCGACCGGGCATAACTGTCATACTAAAACGCTTTCGACCAGGAATAAATGTCTTAAGCTCAGAGATTTTTAACTGATAGAAACCTTTATCTCGATCGGAAAATCTCATATGATTGGTTTTAGATTGGAAGCTCATATTTTAGTCAAGCACATACGCCAGAAAAAGGCATGTGGTCCGTCATAACACAAAACATCAACACACATGTTAAAGAACACAGACCTGTGTGTCGAAGCCATCAGGTAGTTTGATGATAAAGGAATGAGCGTTTGCGACACGAGCAGCCTCCTCTATCTCGACTTGATCTGCATCGGGACGGCCCAAGAGTATGTTCTCTCTGATAGAAGTGGCGAACAGTGCTGGTTCCTGGCTCACAAGCCCTATCTGTTGCCTTAACCAATTAAGTTTCAGCGTCTTCAGGTCATGACCATCTAGTAAAACTTGTCCTGGAGAGAAGACCAAAACGTGTTAACACAAGCACAAGCAAAGGTGTTGGACGTTCTGTTTTCACCTGATGTCGGGTCGTAAAACCTCTCGATAAGCGAAACGACCGTGCTTTTGCCCGAACCGCTGCTCCCAACCAACGCTATAGTCTTCCCAGCAGGAACAGAGAGGGTAAAGTCGTTAAGGATCTTAACATCTGGTCTCGACGGATACGAAAAGTCAACGTTTCTAAGCTCGACTAGACCCGTGACAGAGTCTAGCTCCACACCGTTCTCGCTGTTCCGCTCTATCGTAGGCCTATGATCAATGATTCTAAAGATCTTCGCAGCAGCAACTTTAGCTTTCGCAAATGCAGCCATGCTAGGTGCTGATTGCCCCAATGCCCTTTTAAACAACAATCAAGAACTCAATAAAAGAAACCAATCTTCAATGAAGAAACAGAGAGAGAGAAGAGTGCTTACAAGCCACCGATCATGACGGCGAACATGGTGGAAATAGCGAGACCACCGTTGGTCAAACGATGACGAACTAGATAGCCACCGTACCATAGCAAAAGAGCGTAGCAACAGAAGACGACAAAGTAAGTAGCACCAAGTCCCATTCCTTTAGCTAAACCTGTTTTGTAACCAAGTCTCTGAGCTGTCTTCAAAGCTGATGAATAAGCTTGAGAGGCTCTTGTCTCTCCGACAAACGCCATAACTACTCTGATTTGCACCACTGTCTGAAATTTTAAAACCGAATCAGACAAAGAGATAATAACTAAAGAGTTTGTTTCTTGGGATGTGTGCCAACCTGTTCAACGATGTTACCAGCTTGAGAAAGAGACTCTTGACTCTTGTTAGAGAGTTTAGAAAGAGTTGTGGTGTGGATTCCTCCGATCACAGCTATCAACGGAACCACCGCGAGTGTCACTAAAGCTAGCTGCCACACCGCCGTGAAACCCACGATGAATCCGGACGCAAAAGTCGCCATGTAATGGATGAAGTTCCCTAACTAAGATCGAAGAACAGATCAGATGAGTTTTAAAAAAAAAAAAAACAGAGTACTCTGTTTTTTTGCTTACCTTCTCGCTGATGGCGTCTTGGACCATAACTGCGTCGGTGTTAATGGCGGAGACAACATCGGAAGTTCGAACCTCCGTGTCGAAAAACTGAATGTCTTGTTTTAAAGCTGCTTCTAAATACTTTATCCTCATCTTCGTCGTTTGTCTCTCTCCAGTCCACATCCAACACGAAATCTCTGTAACAAAAACAGAGTTAAAAAAAATCGAATCAAGAAACTTAAAGTTTAGTTCTTTCACCTGCCCAGGAGGAAGCCCAGATTGCAGCACCAACGACGAGGAAGTAAAGAGCATACTGTAGAAGAATTCAAGTTTTAGATTAGTGTTTCAGAGATTGAAGAAACAGAGGAGGTTTTAAAGATTGTACCTTGAGGACTTCTTCCATCATCTTGTCTACGTTGTTAGCATTAGAACCAAAGGAGTTAACGAGATCGGCGAAGAATCTGAGGAAGAGAGGTAAAGAGCAGCCATGGACGAAAGCACCAACAGAGCCAATTATCATTAATATATAATCTAACCCATCTGCGAATCTGAAAAGCTCTTTGAAAGCAACTCCATGAATCTCTGCTTTTTTAGGCTCCGGTGGAGAAGCACCACCGGTGTTTTCCATTTCCGGTGGATGTTCCCGGAGCTCTGTTTCTGGGTTTGTCGAGGTGTTGTTATTTGAGGAAGGTTCAGGGAGAAGGTCAAGTCCTTGCGTTTCTGACCAACGCCATTGTTGCTTCACTGACTTTATTGCTTCTTCTTCTTCTGTCTGAACAGATTCTTGGGACATTTTGAGTAGATGTTTCTTACTTTACTTTATAGAGAACCTCAAAAACCACACCAGCTCTGAGATAAAATAATTTTTAAAAATAATTTTTTTTTTATAGAACTATATTAGCTTCTTCTTCACAAGACTTATTTTTATAATCATCCCACTTCCGTTTTATTATTTATTTCGTCGCTATTTATTACTCTTTTTACCGTTTAATATTTTTTAAAAAGTACTATCTGATTGGTCAGTCAAAAATGTGTATTTATTATAATTTTACCGTGTATTGTTTTAATCCTATTTGATTGGTCAATAAGTTTGTGTACGATGCTCTTTTCACGGTTTAAGTTTCTTAAAATACATTTACATAAAACTATGATTGGTCAGTCAGTTTGTGTACTTATTATCTTTTAGACAAAATTTGTAAAGTAAAATGTTATAGATTTCCAAAAATTAGGTTCTCGTGTAGTGATTTTCAACCCACGCATGATGTTTTTATTTCCTTTTTCACATTTGTTTCCATGTTCTTGGATCCATTTACTTAGTGGGATTTTTTTTTTTAATTGTGTCGCAAAAAGAAAATTTAATTGAGGTTTTTAGTAAATTGTTTTTTGTTCGATTTCTTGTTGCGTAGAAAACATGGAAAGTGACAGATGATGGAAGAGAGATGGAGAGTGATGGAATCCGACATAGAACACTGTTCTAAGAGAAAGTTTTGATTCACTCCAGTTTCTTGAAGTAAAAAGGAAATTTTTACAGTTAGATTTTCTTTTTTTTGCTTAAATTTGGATTTTTACAGTTAGATGCAATGAGGAAAAATATAAACTTAAATTCGTCAAGAAAATATTAACTTATTTTTATAGTGACCAAATATGGTAGGTGCAATTATTATCGATCATGCTTGTTGTTAGATCTTGAAAATATTGAATCGCGCAGTAGTAGTCATAATCCATATCACCAACTAATAGTAGTAAACTACCAGATGAAATATTGGCCTATAAAAATGTACTGTGAATGTTATTCATGAATATATTATATTTCTTTTACATTCAAAAAGTAAAAATAAAGCAGCTAACGTGTAACAAGCTGTGAATGGGTTTTTACACAATACCTACATCAGTTTTATTAGATTAGTTAAACTCATATACTGATGCGTGCATGGACAAGAGGACAACACTAATACAAACCTGTATGTTATTGTAAAGTTTTATGGTGTAATTTTTTCTTTTAATTAGTAGAGAAATGCTATAATGCATACATTAATGTCACAACGATATTTTAGAGCTAGGAAACTACTTTCACAAGAAATGTATTCTTAAAATGAAAAATATTTCATTATTTTAAACCGGACCTTTCTTTAGGATGATAAGCAAGTTTTGGTGGTTGAGTTTTGTTGGACATTGAATTATGATAGCTAGGGTACACAACTCACAAATTGTATGCTACTGAATATTAGTATTTTGTTTGAAAAAAGATTGGGGATGCGTAAGAAAATGTATATGTTGACACATCCTCCATTGTCCTTGTCTTTTTTTCTTTAATTACGGCCTTCGATTATATATATAATATCCGTTCTAATTGTTAAATCACAATTATTAGCATCAACTAGATTAGAAGATAATGGGAATGCCAGGGAATACCATGTTCGAACCCAACCCATTACATTTCTATATAATGATAATGGGGTTCACATTAACAGACACCTGGTAATAAGAATTAGAAGAAGAAAACAACAGAGTCAGAGTAAGACACTGTGGTAACGAAAAAATAAATAATGCAAGGAAAGCAATATTTTATGGTAAAGAAGTTCAGCTGCTTTAATCACGCCTCTACATATCTTACTTTTAAATGTCTCCCCATTTTTCTTTAAGCACATAAAAGCATTTTAAACTAGAAAGTTTGAGATCAACAGTTTTCACTGTCGAGATCAATTATTTAAAATAATAATAGAGGGCATGTATTATCTATTTGATTAGAACGGCCAACAGTGTGACATATTTAATTTTAATGGCATAAATGTTTTAATGCATGTGTATTAGTGTATACCTAAGTAAAACTATATATAGATTAGGGCAATTCTCTTAAATAGCTCTTTTTAAGTTTTTGTCACAAAAATAGCCCTCAAAAAATAAAATGACCAAAATAGACTTTTTTTTTTTTTAATTTTGATTTTTTTATTTTTATTTTTTAAATTTGAAACCCTAACCCCAAACCCACCCCTTAACTCTAAACCCTAAAGTCCAAATTAGTTAACCATTGGGAGATAAATGCATATAAATGAATTTTTTAGCTTAAAAAAAAACATTTTGGTCATTTTTCTCCTTAAAAACTATTTATGGTCATTTTTCTCCTTAAAAACTATTTTTGGGACAAACAAACTAAAAGAGTCTATCTAAGAGAATTACTCTATAGATTATAGATTTTTTGGAAAAAAAAAAAAATATCAATGATTGGGAGCTACCATTGCTGCTTACAGTCCGCCACCCAGAACTCTTTACTTCTACATCCAAACCACACTTATCGCTGTTATTTTGCTCACCAAATGATAAGACTATGACCTCGAAACTTCATCACTCCACAGCTCGTCCACACTGTAGATAGTCTAACCTGTTAAATTATACTCTGATTTCCTAACTAGTCTTTTCATCGAATCTGTTTTTAACTGAAAGTCACGTCGGTGATTCCTCATTAGTTGAAAGTTGAAACAAAACCTACCCTAATGTTCTCCTACATAATAATTTTTTTAAGAAACCTTTACCGAACCTAATTAATCATATATGCACAAATAACCGATGTGGATTTGGTTGTATTAATGAAAGTACTCTGTTTACAAAACTTACTACAGTCCCATTTGTGTTTCTTTTCCTTAACAGTGAGTGGAGACAATATCTACAGACTGCAGGGAAGTAACTGTAGTCCTGACATTTGGTTAACTTGTAAAAACTTTGTCCGCTTTAAAAGAGAAATATTTGACTTTGAAAATGGAGTAGGAAATATTTGTGTACTGTATGTAATAAATGATACTCTGATTTGAAAGAAATAGTTTTACTTCAGTGGATTGATCCATGAATCATGATATCAACAATGCTTTCTGATGCATGGCTTTGACTTAGCTATGATCATCTCCAACCATTGACACTAAATTTGATATTAAAATTACACTAAATTTAATATTTTGATTTCATACTTTTTTTGGTTATCTCTAACCATACCAAATATTACACCAAAAATAATATTATATATTATTTATTGTTTTTATTTCTAATAAACTTTATATTTTATTATTTGTAATTGATAAATAATTTTTATTACACTTAGATATTATGTTTGTTAATTTTTGTAATTTTATGTTTATAAAATTTATTTACATTTATATTTTTTGGTTTAATAATATTATACCTTTTATGTATTTATTTTAAATAAAATTATATTAAAAATCAAAAATTATTAATTATGAAAAGAATAAAAAATATATTTATTTTAATAAAAAAATATTAGTTAGTAATACAAGTTTAACTATATTACAAAATAAATATAAAAATGTTATTTTAATGTTTGGTAAATTTAATGGTATTACATAAAATTTTAATTATTTACTATTAAATCTAACTTTAAAATAATGTAATATTATTAATTACTCATTAGTGATTAATATAACTTAAATAAAAATTATAATAAAAAATTTTACAATAAAAATATATTACAATATAAAGTAAATGATAATAATAATTTAGTGAATTCTTACTTGAAAATAAAATCAAATATCATATAAAATAAAATATAAAGTTCTATGATATTTTATTTTTACAATAAAAAAAACTAGTTAGTGATTTTTTATTTGAAAAAAATATTTTAGTTATGTAAAAATAATTTAAAAATACAAGTAATATAAATAATACATTATATTTATGTTTAGTTACTAATTTGAACTAATTAATAATAATAATTATGAGCTATAATATTAAATAAAGCATAATAAATATATTTTAAATATTTAGTATGATAAATAGGGTTACCGTAAATTAGGTGGAACAATATTTATTCTATACCAAATTTGGTGAAATAATGTCATTTTTAATGTTCTATTGAAACTAAAATTACACTAACTTTAGTGTTTTATTTTTAGTGTTTTAGTGTCCAGATGGCTTTATACACCGAAATTAACTTCATGGAAACTCAAATTGGTACATAGGACACTCACGTAAATAGTTTATTAAAAATTAGTATAGAAAGTAATTCCACGACTTCTTTTTTTCTTTCTCCACTTAGATTCGGTCATTTCTTACTATTTAACATCAGAAACTCATAAATCGAGATAGTGTTCTTGTGAACATGAGCGAATATATTTATTTCTCTTATAGACACATTGGTATGCAAGCATTGACTTATAAACACATTGTTCAGACTGATTTCACCACATGTACTTGATCATTGTTTAATGCGACACCCACTCATTTCAAAACCCTAAATTTTCAAAAGATCTATATGGAGACACGGCACTTTTTTATGTCGATGCTCGCTCATGCAAATAAAAAGATTATATGCTGAAATTTTTCCATAGGCCCTCTCTACTATATGTCAAATGGATCAGATGATACATATTAATTAAAGAAATTTGCTAAAAATGATATGAAACTTGATTTTAAATGCAAAATATATTATAACTTCAATCAATAAAAGTAATTCAAAATATCACTGAAATTACAGCCTCTAATGATCAAACAAAAAAATACACTTTTATGAATATAACCCTAGAAAGTCTTATGTAGTTTTATAAATCTTTTATAATATTCTATATATTATATCTTAAAAATATTTTATAGAAAATAATTAAAATTATGTAATTATAAACTTTTGTAAATGATATAGATTCAGATTTAATAAAACTGAATTATTTTCTACATAAATGAGTGAACGTAGATTGAGTTATGATATTATTTGGTTAAGTGTTTGATAATATATATTAAAATATTGTTTGTATTTGAAGATTAAATTTTGGAATCTTAATTTTTTTGAAAAAAATAAATGTGTTTAGTTTTGTATATAGTAAACACTTTAAAAATTGATTTTAAGTTTAGTGAAGTGTTTATTTATTAGAAAATAGATAGAATTATATGTATATGAGATTAGTTACATGTAATAGCTTGCTTTTGGGTGTATACCAACGTATATTTTTACTTTTTATTTTATTATAATAAAAAAATAGTGGATCATCTAAAATTTAATAGCAGATATCCAACTAATCCGAAAATATAAAAAATAAAAAATGTTTTTTAACTTTTAAATATAAAAATATTTATTTATTTTTAATTATAAATAAAATTTTCTTATTATTTTTAATAAAAATATTTTAAATAATAATTTAATTATTATTAATATTATTTGTGGATCTATCGGATCGTCAACAAGTTTAAGCAGAACAGATGTGAATTTTATATTTTTTCTTACGGATCAGGCAAATAAAAATTTTGAATCAAAAAAATCATTTGACCCACGAATTGGAGGATCAAGCAGAACGGGTTTAATCCGCATCCGATCACTATCGAGTACCCTCCCCAAATAAAGGGATTATAAATTATAAATTTATAGTTTCATATCTTTAATGTGTATTTTAAAGAAAATTGCCCAAAATAAAATAGTCGCACATCATCACACAACTCTTGAATATATTACCAAACGCATTCATTGCATATAGTATTTGTCTAATATAATTGAATAAGAGACAAACAAAAATACTCGAATGCCCACTCGAGTACATTCACTGAAAAGTGGTGGACGTGGTGACACTCATTGTGATTCTTCCCCCCCCCCAAATTGTCTTATTTCTCGTGATGAGTTTTGCATTAATTTGGTGTTAACTACCAAATGTTTGATGACGCACTTAATTATTTGCCTGTTTAATGGCTAATCTTCCATAATTTGTTAGTATGATTAAATCACCAGTATTTGAGGGAAAATCCTAAAATGCATGAAGTCTAACATATTCTTCATTCGTCGAAATGATTTTAAGTACTGTAAAAACTCTATAAATTAATAAATTATTCTAATTTTGAGTTGGATCAATGTAAAATATAAAATAATTAAATAAAATAATAAAAATAATATTTAATAAATTCTTAACTATATATATAATCCTATTAAAATCATAAATTAATAATTATAATATATTTAAATTTTATGTATACAGCATTTTAATGTTTATTAATTTTCAAAATGAATTGTATCTCTAATTTTAATTTTTTATTTCAATATTTTTTTGTTACTTTGTCTAATTACATTAAAAATTCATTTGTATACTTACATAAGTATTCAACCTGCATAAAAGTATTGTATTTGAAAACATATTTAATATCGCTAAAAAAAAATTCTAAAACCTAGCAACTTTGAATCTCTGTAGCTAAATAGAGCAAGTAAGACCTTAGAAAAAATCAAGTAAAACTTTGAAAGACAAACGAGTAAGTAATTTTTTTTATTTGATAATAGCTAAATCTAAATAATGAGATGAGGGATCTCACATTGCATTGTCGAACCAATAACGAAGACAGTGTGCGGAAAAGTAATGATTCGCTAAGACATCTTTCATTTAAAGTAATTAGGTCAGTTTCATCTGTGTTTAAGAAGGTCATACTCATTTTGTACTAATAAGACCAGTTTCATCTATGTTTCCACATATGTTGCTTCATTATCAACATGGGGGTACTTCAACTTTAACAGGTACCATGTCAAAAAAATAATAAGGTAAATACTTTTGTAAAATGTGTCTTTAATTATGTAATACGATAATCTTTCATAAAAATCTAAATGTCACCACTTTTTTAACTGTATTTTTCCCAACAAATGGAAAAGTAATTTTTGCATGTAGTTAAATGATCGTGTGTTTCGTACTGCAGTGAAATTATCTTTGTATTTAAATACAGTTGAGACATTGCATTATTTGCTTTCGAGATGGTACAATCGAGACAGCTTCGCCGTAGCATTAACCCACAAGACTACAGGGTGTAAGAGATATTCACAAGTGGGAATCCTTCTAGTGAGATTTCGATTTTAGTGGATTAATCCCCATTTAATAACACTAAATTAGTTATGATGGGAATATAAAGCAATATGACGACAAACGAAAATATAATTCGACAGCATTTTCATGAAAGCAAAAGTGGAAAGTCCAGATAATGTACTATCTTATCTTTAAGTAAAAATAATTAAATATATGGAATTAACTAAGAAATTTTTCATAAATTATAGGTAAACCTATAAATTATTTTCTTTTTTGTCACAAAGTTTTTTTTTACAAACCTATCAACTCTTACAAAATAATTGAGCAAGAAGAAGACGTTTTTGTTTATTTTGTGCTTTTCACCAAAATCGAAAGCCCAAATCACATCGCAACTTCGCACGTGCTCTTTATATTTAAATATGTTTTTACTTAATTCAATAATATGCATATTTGCCCTTAATAATTGGCTCACTATTTTAAAGTTTCATTTGCTTTTACCCTTAATTCGTTATCTGCTAAGTGGGCTGGAACTTTCGTAAGTGCCTGCACGATTGTTTCGATTATTGTAAAGGTTAAGGAATCTTGGTTTTGCGAATCTCCAACTTAATTGTCAGGTTCGTACTTGTTTTAAAAAATATATATGAGGTTCTTTTACTAGCTCTTACGATCCTGTTTGTAAGTAAAGTTTCAATAAATAAATATATATATATATATATATATATATATAAATATATATATATATATATATATATATAATAAAATAAAACTTGGTGACAAGAAAAAAAACTTAATATCATTTTTATAAATACTACACGGAAACAACGTTTTAGCCACTCTTAAATTGCTTCACGGTTAGTACTAAATTTCTGTGACTAGAATGGATTATTTGGCACATTTTCATCCAATAAAAAGACTAACTACTAAATTAAAAACACAGTGTATATACTAAGGCGTTAAACTTGTGCTTTTAGTTAAATATTTTAAATTTATTGTACAAATTATTTGAAGTAAATAATATAATTCATTTCCACTGGAACTAATAGTATAATACATTTTCATTAAATATATAGAACTGGTGGGAATGCATGTGCGAGCATGTTACTTCTAATTCATTTGTGTTTTGTTTGATCATATATATGTGTCATCCACTTGTTTTTATGGTCAAAATGGTCAATACCTTTTCTTTTCATTTGTTTCTATTTCTCCACTTTCTCTCCAAGGTTCAAATTAGTTTAGTATGTGATATCCTCTTAAAATATGGTATTATATTTTAAAACCACAGATAAATAATGGTAAAATTGTAACAGTTGCATATATATCATCTGTAATGATAGTTTATTACAATCAACTACCGCTTAAATTATATGAGCCGTTAATTACCATATATCATGATAATATATCTATAAACAAACCTGGAATATTTTTTTTGGTAAAAGAAACCTAAAATATTTTTCATATGAAAAATATTTGTTGTGTATAGTGTAAATGATAATAAATTATATCATCCAAATGTCTATAAATATGAAAATTATCAAGCAAAGATATAATATGAGTGATACGTGCACTCATATGGTTCAATATAAAAGATCTTTTAAACAAGGAGAAATCTTAGTCATACTACAAGTTTAATATCATTTTTTAAATTTATCATTAATTTTAATGATTATTTTTATAAATATCATAAATTTGTGATAAAAATACATTAAGTTGTTTTTTCTAAATGTTAATAAAACATTTATAAACTCAATCCAACCCCTTTAATACTAAACTCTAAATAATAATCATTAATCATAACTTTAAATTTAAATATATTTTTAATTAAGAACATTTTTGAAAAGTGATACTTAACTTGTAATATTTTTAACAATTTATCTTTAATCAACATTACACATGTAACTTGTAGTTGATTCTTTTTGTTAATCGTTTTTCTACGGTTAGAATGTTTTCATTTCCTCTATATGTATAACTGACACTTTACTTGAGTGAATTGTATTGCCAATCAATGATTTTATATTTTTCCTCTTTCGTGAAAGTTTCAATTTGCATGATAAATCCCTAATTGTATGTATGATTGTACGGTCATGAGATCAGATGGTATTTTTTGTTTGCTTGCTGATGCTTTATGGTTTTATCAATTTATTAGACCACTCAACTAATTTATGCAAAAGTATCTATTACACCCAACACTTTAATATATTTGCAACATTTGATATGAGATTTACTTAATGTACCATTAATTATCCTCATGATGACTCATTCACATCTTTTTAATTTTATTAATGTTACAGGATTTGTTGGATTTGTTGGATTCATCTTCCCACAGTAGTGACAAGTTAATAATTCCCCCAATGAAGAGACTTGAGTTTAGTGCTAATAAACCAACATAAATTAAAACAGATGAAACATCTAATTTAAAAGCAATGACATGTATGAGACCGTGCAACCGGTCAATTTAGATGTCTAATTAATTGGTTAGCTGCTGACTTAGACTATATATCTGATTAATTAGTAGGAAATTTTTTCAAAACAAAAGGTGTTCTCTTCGATTGGTGTACTTACTAAAACTAACATCTTGTATCCATCTGAGTAGCAAGTAGCTCCTTCTTAAACATCGGTATAATATAATCATATATATGGAGAAAATAAAATTCAAGGAAATGGATATGTGAATCAAGAAGCAATGAAAAATGGACAAGATGTGTACACTTCACGTGTGCCCTAATCCTCCTTCATTATCAGACTATATAAATCATTTTCCACCTTCTCTTCTGTTATTATTTTGTACCTTTTAATTATATATTATCGTACTTTTTACTCTAATTTATTATTTCACCTCTATATGAAGAATGCAGTATGGTTGTAGGTAGCTAGAACTCAGGGTCCATCTCATTCACGTCCCTGTCACATCTAGCGAATGATAGAACGTATATGAAACGACCTTATTGTGTTTTTGGCGAAGACATTATATAAAGAGATAAGTTTGTTTCCTCTCCTTTATTTGTATTTCTTTCCGTACGATAGATAAATATTTAACTTACGTGTCCTTTAGAAAGTGTTCTGATATGTCTACAAAAATGGTATCAATATATACAAAATGATATCAATGTAACAAAATCTTTTTCAAAAAAATTCTACAAAAATATACATACGCGATATGAATTTCGCTTGTACGTGGTTGAAATTGCAGTGTACTCTATGATATCAATATATATATATATATATAAACTTAACTACTTTTGAGCTTAACTAATTTTAAGAATATATTTTCTACATATGCACCTGGATTTGTGAGAAAGAAAGCCTGATGCATAACAAAACAGTGTGAAGACTTTGTGATTGATTGTATCAGTATGTGGGATATCGATCCGCACATGCACGTGAATTTGACTTTTGTGATTGTGAAATGTGGTAGGGCTGGGCGTTTTTGTGATATAAGTCATAGGAAAAGTAACAATGAACAAAAAATCAAAGACAGCCTAGGTGTTCAATTTAAGTATATAGTCTATAAAAGAAACTTTTCCACTTCTATTCATTTTGAAGCTGTTGTAACTTTGTTGGAAAACAACTAATCGGACATCAAAATGATTGTTGAAAAATAATAATTAATTAGACTTCCTAATGTTTATGGCCTAAAATGTTCTAATCGCAACCTTTTACCAATTGCTGTCATTTTCTTGGAAAAGGGTTACATACTACATTGTTTTCTTCTGTTTCATAATATATGATGTTTAAAAGTTTTTTCAAGTTTTAAATTTTAAAATGTTTTAATATTTCTATATTAATAGCAATTTTATTAAAAGTTGTTCAACTAATTACATTTTGTAATCTTTTTATGATTGGTTAAATCTTCTTTTAATATATATTTTTACTTATGCTTTTTTAGAGAAAAGTAATTTTCTTAATCTTTGTACTTTTATATATAACATCTTACATTATGAAACACAGGAGAGTATATTTTAGTTACTAATAAACGTTTTATGAACATTTGGAAGAGCAGTTTATTGCATTTGATTTTGGGAAGTGTAAATATGAAATGGTGTGGAAACTACTTTGAAAATATTTTATTTTCTTTTGCGATAACTTCACTATCTCATTTTCAAATAAGAACAAAGTAACGGGCAAATAATTATCTTAAGGGAGAAGTCCATTCAATAACATGAAACATAATCGGACCACCAAATTTCCATCTTACTATTCTTGTGAAACAACTTTGTACCTAACTAGTAAATATTGAGCTTCCTTGATCACACAAACGTTAATCACTGAAACTTCAAAAGATTATCATTTCTGTTACATGTAAACAAGTGTACATGAATCATTGAAATATTTAAAAGGATATTTTCAATTAGTATTTAATTAATTTGAGTTGGGATTAGTTTTGAGATGATTTTTTTGTAAAATTGTTAGGCTATTCAAAAATGATTTTTGAGCAGCTTATAAAATAGTTCTTCTACTCTGTCCCCTTGTTGGTCCACATTTTAACAGGGTTCTTCAGCTTCCACTAAGTAAATATGCAAAAAAAAAAATGTGAACATATTTCTAGATTATAGAACGAAAATTGAAGTAAAAAAAAGAAAAGAAAAGAAAATTGTGGTGTGGATTCCACTTCCAAATTAGTTACATCATCATCAGTTAAATATCATATCCACTTCTTTTTAATAATATAATTTATTGTTTAAGAAATTATGTAACCACACAAACTTTCATCATCAATTTGGTGGGCTTATCTTTAGAAATTAGCAAGGAAAGGAGTTAATTATAGGCCCAATAAACATTAGATGGGCCTAACAAAGTATAATGTTTTCGATTACGATAAAATTCTCTGATCTCTCCAGAGAAGGCTTCGGCGACGACGAGAAGATCTGCGGATACAATGGCGTCTGGGATCGTCGGAGGAGGCGGATCATTATCGGAGGTATACAGCAATGCGAAAAGGATTCTACTCAGAGCTCGCGACGGAATCGAGAGGTTGGAGTCCGCTTCTCTTATGGATTCTTCTGATCTAACCTCCGCCGTGAAACGTGACGTGACTGAGGTTCAATCTCTCTGTTCCAACATGGATGCTCTCTGGCGATCAATCTCTGTTAAATCCCAACGCGATCTCTGGAGAAGGTGAGTGATCCGTTATGAATCCGTTAGCATTAGTTAGTTAATAGAGTTGTTTTTTTCCTGAAACGTTAAGAGTAGTTTTAATTATTCTTCTATGTCAGTCAATCTAAGTTTGAAATCAAGAGCGAATTGTGCAGAAAGAGTGAACAAGTGGGAGAAGAGGCTGAGTATCTGAACCAGAGTCTTGAGAAGTACACGTGGAGGAATCAGAGAAAGATGCTGGAAGCTAGAGAGAGGGAGGAGTTGTTAAACAGAGGGAGCGGAGAAGGAGCGCATATATTGCAGATATTCGATGACGAAGCTCAAGCAATGAACTCTGTGAAGAACTCAAAGAGATTGTTAGAAGATTCATATTCAAGTGGAGTTGCTATCCTCTCCAAATATGCTGAACAAAAGGATCGTTTGAAGGTTAACTCTTTAAGCTTAATCTGTATTATAAAGTCAGAGTTTTGATGCCATTAACATAGTTTTTTTTGGAGTTCACAGAGGGCACAGCGTAAGGCTTTGGATGTTCTGAACACCGTAGGGCTCTCCAACTCTGTGCTCAGGCTTATTGAGAGGCGTAATCGTGTTGACACTTGGATCAAATACATGGGTATGATCGCAACGATTGTTATATTGTATCTGTTCATAAAATGGACACGCTAAACACTTAGTTACACACACTGTATGTAGAGAGAGCGAGGTATAAAGACTAATCTTAGTTCATCAAGTCTGAGATTGTCGTAAATATCTACAAATATGTTTATTTGCAATCTTCTGAAAGAAAAACTGTTATACAAATACATAAATATGATAAATCAAATGTTTTGAAAACCAACCCGGCTAGTCGAAACGTGTTAAAAATCAGATTTAAGTTAAACCAGTAGATCTGGTTAAAAACTAGTAACCCTGTTTAATATTAAAATTTGTTTTTTTAAAATTGAAGTTAAAAATAAAAATCGTAATTTTAATTTTTTTAAAAATATCTATACAGTAGTTTTCATTATATTTTTATATTTTATTTTTAAAGTTTTTATTTTCATATTATTTTCAAATTTTAATAATGCCATACAATTTTATAAAAATAGTTATATAGCTATACATATATACAATTGCTTAATTTAAAATAAATTTAAATTTATAATTCAGTTAAACCAGTTGAATAGATTTGATCACTAATTCAACTATAATGCTGAATCTGTCAGATCCGGTTTTTAAAACATTTGATAAATCTCATAAGTTGAATGGGCAATTCTAGCAAATTTTGCTAGTTAACGGTAAATTTACAAATAATTAAAAGTAATAGGGGTATCGATGAAACTACTCCAAAAAAATTTCAGACACTGACACGTGACAGCATTGTCGGGAAAAAAAACATGTGGCGTAGACTTGTTCGTTCTCCATCTTCCTCCTTTTTCTCTTCAACCGCTTCACGCATCTGCTCTGCTTCTGTGATTCTATTTGGATATGGCGGAGACATCTGCGCTTCTCTTCTCCCACCTCACCATCTCTCGCGTCCTGGACACCACCTCCGCCGCTACTTCTTCTCGATTATCTCTTCTTTCTCGCGGCCGGCCTTCTCGTTCGGCTAGATTTGCAGCTAAGGCATCGCACTACGGTAGCTTCTCCGATGACGATGCTTTCTTCCCATGGTCCGATGGAGATAAAGGTAAATCATATTTTGATCAAAATTAGGATGGTATCTTCCTACTCTGTTTTTCTCTGTTTTGTGTTGATCTGATCATTCTTGAGCTTATGTGATCAAACCAGTGTAGCTTCTTGGAATTGTGATTATCTCTTCTATATATTTACAGGCATTGAATGGGTTCATGAAGAAAGAATCACACTTTTCACCTCTGATGGGCTAATTCAGATTGGTGGCAACATGGTTCCTCGTCGCATCAAATCATCTAATGTATGCATTTCCATTTCCTTTTACTCTCTTGTTTACCTTTTGGCTTCTTAGATAGTCAAAGAGAGAGAGACTTTGGTTAACCATTGTTTGAGATTGGTCAAGTAGTTACACTACTGCCCTTTTGCTTGAATGTCTTTTTTTTTCTTGATGGGAATTGATTCAAATGCTTTGTGACAGAAGAAACATGGGAGGTCCAAGAAAATTCCAAAGTTTCAGGAAAGTTCCTACATGGATCCTGCTCAAGGTCTATGCCTTGGAGCTCTTTTCGACATCGCAGCTACAAACGTATGGAACACTTTCACTTTCTTGGTTTGTTAAACAATATAAAAAAAAACACCCACTCTTTTGATATGTCAGGGACTTGATATGGGAAGAAGACTCTGTATCTATGGATTCTGTCGTTCCGTTGAGATGCTTAGTGATGTTGTTGAAGACACTGTCTTAGAATATGGTGGAGAGGTTTGGCTTGAAATCTCTCTCTCTCTCTCTTTCTCTGAACCTTCTTTCTCACTCAAGTCTTAAGTAAGTCTTTTACTTTGTGTTGAAGGTTGTTGCTGCAGAGAAAGAGAGCAAAGGGGGTTTACAAGAGAAGCTAACAATGACAGTGGCGGTTCCATATCTCTGGGGAGTTCCTCCCACTGCAGAGAGGCTTCACCTTGCGGTTCGAACAGGCGGAGGCATTGTTGACAAAGTTTATTGGCAATGGGATTTCTTGTGAATCAGAAACTTCTTCAATAATGGTGCTCTAACTTCACAAGTCTCAAGTGTTTATAAATCATTCGTTGTACAGAACCCTTTACACTTGGTATAAATTCCCTAATTGTATCCAACTACAGATTTGGTGGGTGATAATCTGGTTTGGATCTTTATTTTAATCAATTGAATAAATGGTAGCTTATACTATAAATGATTTTAACATCTATTATACCTGACACCAATTAGATATTATATTGTTTTAAAAGCAGGTTTAGTTTTTTTTCTTCCAAATATGATTTTTGAACTTTTAGTTGAATAAGTTAACTTCATGATTAATATATCCATTAGTCTAATGCATATCAGACAATTTGCCCAAACCTTTGAACATATTGAACAAGATTCAGCTGTAGAAGAATTGTTATTGCAGTTATGTTAAAATATCAAAATGATCACTCTTCCTGAACTCTCTTATTAGACATTCTACAATATACATGATTATGCAAAAAAATCATAGTTTAAAATCTCCTTAACAAAGCTAGCTCTTCCATTTTTTTTTCTTTCTAGTTCTTGCATTTACTAGGTTTTTACTTTAAACTTGTAGAATTAGTCTTATGCAACTGGTTGACCTAAGCTAGCTGTTTGTCAACAAATTCCCCAAAATTTTGTTACACTAGACATTCATGGCAATAGTCACAGCACTTTTCCAAAACTGATCTTAGTAATTTAATTGTAGCTCCAACCATTCTTTGGTCAATTTCTTGTTTCTATGCTAAAGCCTCAACGTATTGGCGACTTAGTTGGAAATTATCAGACAGATTTATATTTGTAGGGTCATAATATTTGATTTGATGTGGATATTTATTTGTAAAAAGCAGCAGCCTTATTTGCTATAATGTTTGAAAAAGTGATTTTAATAAAAAAAATTTATTGATTCTGTAAAGGTAGCTATTTGGTAAGCAAACGATTTGACTTATGTAGAGTTACTGTTGATTCATCTTTCTTGAACCAACCTTGAGATTGACATCCCTTGAATTAGACGATGATAATAGTACTTTGGTGGTGATGAACCAAGTACAACTGACAAGGAACCCTTTTTCAATTGTCGTTCATTTTTTTTTCTGTCAAACTTCTGAATTTTTATCAATTTTTAATTTGGCTCACTAGGAGTTCAGTTTTGTAAGAAAATTTAAAGCTACAAAAAAAATATTTTCGAAGAATAAGTATTACGAAGAGAAAATTATTTCACATGAAACATTTAGAAATTGATGTGATCAACAAAATATAAAGTTCTCATTCATAATAAAAATGTTATATTAAGAATATGAATAAAATATTTGAACTCTTCAAAAAGTAAGTTTGTAATAATTATTTTGTAGTGTTGAGAAAAAGAGAGGATAAAAATATTGAATCAAAGTTGGTGAGAGAGATCAATAGTACATCATGAACTTATTCTCTGTCTTGTTTTCATCAAACCACAAGCTATTGCTACTACTACTCGTACAATTACTACTTATCAATTGCTTGATCTCATCCATTCCATAATCTTCCATTGATCCCCTCTCCTCTTCATGATGATAATCATGAGGTTTACTCTTTACTCTTGCAACTGCACTTGTTGTACTTGATGACCCACTTCTTACATCACTCACCAACATTATTCTCTTGCTTGTACTTTGCTTCGGGCTGTCTTCTTGATGGCTCATTATGAGCTTGTTGCTACTTAGAGAGTTTCCCAAATTGCCCATGTCTTCTTGATATAATAGGTGTTGTTGTTGGTCCATCATTGTCATCATCCCTTCATGAGGTGGGATCAGCTCGTTTGTACCAACTGATGGGTTATAATAAGGAAGAAAACTACTGATCATGTTGTATTGTGAGGAAGATGATTGTGATGATGATGATGAAGCAATGGCTAGGAGGTGATGAGGTGGTGGAGGAGCCATAGTGGCAATGATCTTCTTCTTGAGCTTAGTGTTCCAATAGTTCTTGATGTCATTATCAGTTCTACCATGCAAGTGAGCTGCTATCACTGACCACCTGCATTTTCAACATGATTTGCTCCTTTATGTAACCACAATAGTAAAAACAAACAAACTTGTACGCTTAATTCTTCAGTAGTTAACAAAGTGAATTTGCTCCATTTATTTTCCTAAACTATGAACTAAAGAATATACCCTCAAAAGAAGGCAATTATACTGCACGAAAGGTGGGTATGCAAAAGCTAAAATCAAATAACTTTTTATTTTTAAATAAGTGAGATTGAAACGTCCTTGAAACATGCAAAGTCTCTTATTTTCTGATATACCCACTTTTTCCATTTCATTCCCATGATTTAAAACAAGAGGTAACTTAATTTTTACATCTTTAAGATCAGGTATATACACCAAGAACAAGATTTTCATATTGGAATAGTATCAGTTTTATATTAGAGGTTGAAGCTAGACTTTCTTAACCTGCTTCCAATGGAGGCAAAGAGGCTGCAGATGATCTTGTCTTCTTCCTCAGTGAAATCTCCATGTCTTAGGTTTGGTCTCAAATAGTTCAACCATCTCAGTCTGCAACTCTTCCCACATCTCCTTAAGCCTTTATTCACCAATAAAGAAAATGAACCAAGAGCCACGAAAAAGGTTAAAAAAAAATCCAAAGAAACAAAGAATACCAGCTTTGTGAGGTAGAGCAATCCAATTGCCAATAGTAGTGCCTTGTTTCTCCATGTAATCTTTAAGCGTTGCATCTTCATCAGGAGACCATGGACCTCTCTTTACAGCTGCCTTGTCACAACATGGAGCCCTCCCCATCTTTCTCCGATCTCTCAATGGGTCCTTAGCTAATCTATGTGTTATTCTTGAGGAAGCTTTGCTTTGTATTTTGAAAGAGAGAAGAAGAGATGGAGAAAGTGTTTTCTGGTTCTATAATTATCAAAGAGTGAGACGTATATTTATTACTTGGAAACGCCCAAGTCAATGAAAAACCTAATTACTAAAAAAATACATTATGCCTTCTCCTCCTCTCCACATGTGGATTACATTCATTACTATGATATACACATAGGCAGAGAGAGAGAGAAACAGTGTATATGTGCGTGTATTTTGGTCACCAAAGCAAAACAATAGCAGCTGGTCTAAGTTGTAAAAGTGGAGAAATAAGAAAAAAAAACTCTTGAAAACGAAATTAATAATTCTGTATTTATTTTAAGAAATTGGAAAAATGTTTGTGCGAAGAAAACAAATTGGACAGTGGTTTAAAGTTGCCTCTGACGTCCCCATTTCCATTGAACATACGTGTTTGTCTTTTGAAGATACCAATCAACCTTTTATAATTGGTCAGCATTAAATTAAACCGAATCAAACCAACCAGAACCAACATGATTTTCAGATTTACTTCTGCAAATTTAAGATTAGTACCAATAATTAATGGATATATATATGCATTAAACAACTTAATACATACAGGATGGCTTTGTTTGATATAAAGTATTACATATACTCAAACAGTAATCAAATATATGGTAAAAGAAAGTCTGGTAAGATATACTATTATATATGAAAAATGGTGCATGTCTGCAGATTTTAGAGTCAAACATTTTCATGCATGGTATAAATTTTCTTGGTACACTGTACACCAATAAGAAAGAAATAATTGTTCAATGACTAGTGATAAGACATAAAACAAAATAAAATAGAAGAGAAGTTGACATTAAACCAAAAAGTAGAGAAAGCATGATTGTGACCGTGTACTAAATTTCCAAAAAAACAAGTGAAATCCCGTGAATTGTTTGACTAACAGGAACAAACAAGTCATTTCCCATAGGACTTTGTCAAAGTGATTGATCGCGAGGCACCACAGTGACATATTATTCTTATGAGAAGAATATATGTATAATACATTAAGCATTTATTTATTTTCATATAAAGACTTATGTGTTCCTGTTAAGATCTATGTACTCACGTGGTGATTAGTTTAGCTAAATCATATCCAGTCACATTAAAGATGAAAATATCTTTTTTTTGTTAGCCACTGCAACTCTTCTATCAAAATGTCCGCAAGTTTTAAATTTGGAATTCCCACAATGTGGAATAAGGAAAACCAATATAGGTCCCTTCTTTAACAATGTACTTACCATTGAAGCAAACACACCAATCTGCATAACAAAGGTAGTTAGATAATTAGATATTTAAAGTTATGGTAAAGTTTAAAAAAAAAAAAAAACTTTGAAAACACTGTTCTTTTTACATCACAAAAAATAACTATAAAAGAAATGTGAAATAATATTGTATTACCTTGCTTGAACTTAACAGCTGAAGAAGGCGAAAGACATGCACCACCTTCTAGCCTGAATGTTTTTCTTTTTCAAAGCTCGAAATGTATCTCTTTTTTTTTTGTTACATTATAAACTCTCACTGTTTAATGAACCTCTTTGCTCTTACTGAGTTTTCAGTTACTGGACTATTGTTTACTAATCTTTTCTCATATCTTTGTATTCTCTTCTTCAGCTGCTACCACAAACATTTTTTCTTGTTTTGTTTTTACTTCATTCATATATACGTAACGTCTTAACATTTTAATATATTAAGAGACAAAAAAAAACTTGTAAAGAACGTGAAACATGCATGCATGTGTACTTGTTTACAGTAAGCTTTTTATTTTTGAATTAACACAATCACTAAACTAACACATATCTATGGAAAAACGAATTAAACATGTATATACTGTATATACACTATGATCCAATTGCGATGTCGAAATCGGGTTGGCTCGTCTCACCAACCACACCCATACCACCAACGACGACGGGGTTGGTGAGAGATTACAATTAGCTACATCTCACCGTCCATTTCCTCTCAATACAAGATCAACGTCCCTTAATCATTTCACTACAGTACACTCAAAAACACGTGATCATAACTTCTCCAACGATATAAACCGAAGGTGAAGGTAGGTAACACGATAAGAGCGGGGAAACACATAGAGAGCGAGTAGAACTCCGAGTCACGCGGCGAGTTTATCTCCTCCTCTCACTCACTCTTTATTATCTCGGTAAATAAATCTCTCCTCTTTCTCTCATTACTCCTCTCGTTTCTCTTTGCTATTCTCCACAGATCTCGAATCTCTCTGCTTCTTTGTTAACAGGTTTGTTTTCTTGGATTCAGTTATATAATGAATTGTTGCTCTTTCTTCGATTAGATATGTTCATTGCGTTCTTGTTTGTTTGTTCTGTGGTAATCACTCGTCTCGGGATTTGGAATCCTTGTGTTTGGGGTTGATAAATCTGATTAAGTAAACTGATTCGGTTCGGGTTTGGTTCAGAGTTAGATTGGATTGGATTTTTTGGATCGAATTCAGTTTGATTCTTTTCGAATTCCGTTCATATCATATTTAATATCCAGAAGCACCCAAAAATCTTATAAAAAATCTACTACAAGTTGATAAAAAAAATCGTATTTATAGAATTATTTAAAAGATTAACCAAACTACAGAAAATATTCAAAATAACAAAAAAAAAATATTTAGAAAACCATCAGAATCTCTTAAAAATATTTCAAAATGTATAAATTATTTAAATATTATCTATTTTGATCGGATAATAGCGATAATCGAAAGTATCTAATTTTTAAGCTTCGTTTTTTTAAAAAATAAAAAACAATTCAGATCAAATTCAAAAAATTTAAAATCAAAATTAACCACCAAAAAAAAAATCAAAACCTTAAGATCTCGATTTTTTTTTAAAAAAAATTATGCGTCTGGTTTTCTTTGTTTAGATTAGGAATAACAAAAAAATAAAATAATTTTATTTTATTTTTGAATCTACAGAAATGGAAACGTTCCTATTCACATCTGAATCAGTCAACGAGGGACATCCCGACAAGCTCTGCGACCAAGTGTCCGACGCCATCCTCGACGCATGCTTAGAGCAAGACCCCGAAAGCAAAGTCGCATGTGAGACATGCACCAAGACCAACATGGTCATGGTCTTCGGCGAGATCACAACCTCTGCTAAAGTAGACTACGAGAAGATCGTTAGATCCACTTGCAGGGAGATTGGTTTCATCTCCGCTGACGTTGGTCTCGACGCCGACAAATGCAACGTCTTAGTCAACATCGAGCAACAGAGTCCCGACATTGCTCAGGGAGTTCACGGTCATTTAACCAAGAAGCCTGAAGACATAGGAGCTGGTGATCAGGGACATATGTTTGGTTACGCTACAGATGAGACTCCTGAGCTTATGCCTTTGACTCATGTTCTTGCTACCAAGCTTGGTGCTAAGCTTACTGAAGTGAGGAAGAACAAGACTTGTCCCTGGTTAAGACCTGATGGTAAGACGCAGGTTACTGTAGAGTACAAGAACGATGGTGGAGCTATGATTCCTATTAGAGTTCACACTGTTCTCATCTCAACTCAGCATGATGAGACTGTTACCAACGATGAGATCGCTGCTGACTTGAAGAAGCATGTGATCAAGCCGGTTATTCCCGCTAAGTATCTTGATGACAAAACCATCTTCCACCTTAACCCATCAGGTCGGTTTGTCATAGGAGGGCCTCACGGTGATGCTGGACTCACTGGGAGGAAGATCATCATCGACACTTATGGTGGTTGGGGTGCTCATGGTGGAGGTGCTTTCTCCGGGAAAGATCCAACCAAGGTTGACAGAAGCGGTGCTTACATCGTTAGACAAGCTGCAAAGAGTGTGGTTGCAGCTAAGCTCGCACGTCGCTGTATTGTTCAGGTGTCTTACGCCATTGGTGTGCCTGAGCCGCTCTCGGTGTTTGTTGACACGTACAAGACGGGGACTATCCCGGACAAGGATATCCTTGTGTTGATCAAGGAAGCTTTTGACTTCAGGCCGGGGATGATGGCTATTAACCTTGACTTGAAGAGAGGAGGGAACTTCAGGTTCCAGAAAACGGCGGCGTATGGTCATTTTGGGCGTGAAGATCCTGATTTCACTTGGGAGGTTATCAAGCCACTCAAGCCAAAGGCCTAGACAAAACAAAGAAGTGGCAATAGCAAGAACTGAGTTGCTGAGATACTCTCTCTCCCACTACTACTAGTGGGAGCTTATCATTGAACTATTATTATTGCAAAAGATTTAAATAATCCCATACATTCACTCACACTTGTTTTTGCTGCCACTGGAGTTCGAACACAAGGCCATGTGTTTCATGTTTTGAATTTCCTGCCCTTTTTTCTTCTTGTATTGTAATTTTGATTGTTAAGCATCCATCGTTTGTGGTGAAAACATTATTGTTATATGAAAATTGATTAATCTTAAAACTGAATAAACAGAGAAACTGACATGACGAAAAGTATAAATAAACAGAGAAACTGACATGAACAAAAGTATCAGAACCTCTCTTCTCCAGCTTCGTACATGTTATCTACTTTGGTCCAGATGGTGACCAATAAACAGAGAAACTGGCATGAACAAAAATTACAAAAAAAAAATTAGAAATATTTAAAATTTTCAAATTACTTAGAAGATTATCTTATATAAATTATTTTTAATATGTCTAATAATTATTCAATAATTTTATTTATAGAAATTAATAATAAATTGTTTAAAATTAATTAATATTATTTATGAATATATAAATTTATTTTACAGATATAAAACACAAATAAACAATTTCACATTATTTTAAAATGATATCTTAAGTACAAACTTGTATGAAAATTTTATCTTTATAAAAATATTATTTATTGATTATTTATTAATTAAAATGTAATATTTTCTACAAAAACAAACAAATTCGTCTTTTATAAAAGCTCACAGAAATTGGTTTTTATTTCTTCATATATTAATTAAACTTCAAAAATGAATTTCTCTAAATTTTAGAAAATCTATTTATTAAAAATCTTAATTGACAAACCAAATAGTATATAAAAACAAAATAAAAAATTAAAACTTAATTGGATGAAAAATAGTTTTTAGAAAATCAAAAACTAAAATAAAAACCACAAACATTCATCACCTAATTCTGCTCTACCATGGAGAGAGTGCCTCCAAAATCTTCTTTTTCGTTTGTAAATTTTGATGTTTATTGAACAAGTAGTTTGATCAAAAAAAAAAAACAATTGAACAAGTAGTTGCACAAAAAGAAAAGAAAAAAAAAACTCTTTCAGTAGGACTTTTAAAACGTTTTTAGTTTCTATTTTTAGTTTTTGTAAATATCTTGGGCCTTTATCAACCTTATAAATCATGGGAACTCAATGTATAGCCCTGCCTGAGATAAATCTAAGGAATCTTACTAGACTTGGGCCTTTATTAACCATATAAATCATGGGAATTCAATGTATAGCCCTGTCTGTATATATTGCAGATTAATCTAATGCTCTCAACCAAGAGTAGCTTTTAAGTGGATCTGAACTCTGAACTCCAATTGGATATAACATTTGTACCAAAAAAAAAAAAAAAAAACTCCAATTGGATAGATATAAACAATATTTTTAAGCTTAGAAAGAAGATTATAAAGAGATAAGATCCAAGTTTTTTTGTTTAATATGGATTTTTCACGCAAACATGAATAAGAGTTAGAATAGCACTCTCCCCATGGTATCTAAAAGTAAATATAATAAGCTATATGCATTACCCATCTGAAGACGAGACTTGCAGCAAGTCCTTCATTTTTATTCATGTTTACGTGAAAAAATTATATTAAACAAAAAAAACTTGGAATTTATATTTTGTAATCTTCTTTCTAAGCTTAAAATATTGTTTATAACTATCAAATTGGAGTGTGCACAAAAAAAAACTATCAAATTGGAGTTTTGTAACTATCAAATTGGAATTATATATTTATATTTATGTATATAGTTGCCAGTGAGTGTATATAATGCTTGTGATGTACTTCATTGTGCCAATGGGTTTCTGTTACTTGGCCTAAGGATTATGTAATCTACCACTAACCAAAGATTAACCAAAACAAAGGAATATTATAATTTTCTAGGTAACAGTCTTCACTGATATTTTTCACAGGGAAAGATCCAATCGCTTCTAAGACGTACACAAAAATGACAGATAAACATCATTGTCTCATTAAAATTATAATTTCATGTAGAATTCAGTAGTGTGTACAAAGTAATTTTCGCCTATTGGTTGTGGCATTAGACTTATAAATTGCATATGCATGTCTTGAAATTGAAAGTGTGCATAGTTTTTTTTAACTGTTTCCGTAAAATTTCAGGTTTAGGCTTTTGGTGTCGGTTTCAGTATCATAAGAGGTTTCGTGCGGGTTCAGTGATTGTTGTTTTGCATATTTACGTTATACCTTTTTTTTTAATTTTCTGAATCTTCCTTCATGTTACTTTGTTTCTTTAAATAAACTGACTTGAACCAACGCGATTGTAATCGAGTGATAGTTACTCTTTACTCTTTTGGCTCAAATGTCCCACTAAATAGTTGAACAAAGACAATTCAAAAGAGAACACTGAAAAAACAAGTCTAATAAGGAGCGTGTTATTTGTAAAAGTAACATGCTAGTAGCAATAGCATGATGCTACTATGGACTCTTAAGAGTTTAATATTGCAAGTTTTACCTTTACCAGTTGCATTTTGGACAATTTGGATAGGCACGATGCAAGACTTTTCATCTCTTCCTACTTTCTCATATATTTCTATAAATATCTTCCTATTATTTCATATTAACTTGTAGAAATCTAGAAAGAAATCAAACATAATATTAAGAGCCTCTTTATGGCTGAATACCATTTTTGATTTTTTATTTATTTTCTTTTGTCTGAAAATAAAATTCAAAAAATAATTACAGATCGTCATGAATCAGTGAGGTCCGCAAACAATGCAAGAAACATTTTTTATTTCATGGTTTTTATAACCAGTTTTTTGTTTTTTTTGTAAGACCCACACCATTTTTTCTTTTATATTAACGATAAAGATAAAGATGCTCTAAGCCGTTCACTAAACAACACCAACTTTAAATAGACTTGATCTAGCAACTAGCCACGGTCTTAAATTTACTGATGTGTTGTTAAAAAAAAAAAAAAGAAATTTGCTGATGTGTTCTTGTCTCGATGGAAAGAGACAGATTGTAAAGATTCTTGATGAATTGTATCAAGTCTCTAGACTTAGAATGAATACTTAGCGTGTTATTCTGTTCAACGTTTTGGTCTTTCGTAAGGATCACTGTGACGGGAAAGTGTTCCAGAGTCCCTCTTACCACGCATAAACTGAGAGATTAAGATTAACAGCATCTAATTCATTTCATTCCTCAGCGCCATTTTAGGTTTGTGAACATTATTCTGTGGCTCAGCATGTGCAACCTATTAGAGCACCCGCAATGGGGAGTCCTTAAGGGGAGTCCTTAGCGGAAAAATAATTAAATAATCAGTGGACCCCACTAAAATCTAAGGATTCGATCATTAAAATTCCTAAATAAGGATCGGTCCTTACACTATTTGCGACACGTGGCGACATGCGATTGGTTGAATTTTTTTTTTTTTTTAATCTGAAAAAAAAAAATTAAAAAAAAAAAACAAAAAAAAAAAAATTCTCTAAGGACTCCACAATGGGGAATCCACCATTGTGGATGCCCTTATGACTTACGAGATTGAGAGAGTAGTTGATTGATTAGTAACAAACCTCATAAACCTGCATGACCAGAGGCGGATATAGACACATCCAGTGAAACATTTGTCTTTTTTTTTCTGGAACACTTTTTTTTTTTTTGGAACGCAAAAACATTGAAACATTTGTCTTAATCTCTATTTTTTTTTCAAAAATGATATACATAAACATATCTCATATTTATGGTAAAAACTCATTAAAATTCTTAGTAAATGTCTATGCCTTCCAAAATTTGTCTTTGTTAAATAAATTATATACATAGACATATCTCATACTATGGTAAAAACTCACTAAAATTCTTAGTAAATGTCTATTCCTTTCAAAAATTTGGCTTTGTTAACATTGTTCAAAAAATTGTTAGCCTTCCAACTCATGAAGTTCTAAATACTATATTCTCCCATAGTTGTTTTCCCAATTTAATCAGTCTCTGATAATTAATGTAAACACAAAAACATTCTTATAAAGTTTTATACATGATGCATGCAACGCAACATACTATTAACCTGTCAACAACAAAACCGTTTGCTGTCTCAAGTCTCTCGTAACTATTTCATGGATTTAGAAAATATATGAAACATAAATTATTTTACCGAAAAAAAACATGAAATTATAAAATAAGAAACACCTCACAGCTCACATCGCTCTGGTAACAAAACAGTGTGCCCACGTATATGCAATTCTGTAGGACTTAACTTATTTAATTATTAAGCCCTTAGGGCATCATTATTGGTGGTCCCGGGAAAAAGTCCCTTAAGTTTTTTTTTTTTTTTTTTTTTTTTTTTGTTCATAAAAAACTAAGGGACAGCCCTTAGATAAGGGCTTTTCCTAAGTTTTCTCCCTCGGTCTCCGTGCGTCCCTCCCTTAAGGGCTTCCTTAAGGCACACCAATAATGATGGCCTTAAAGTCCTCACTTTTAGGAGTAGACCAATAAACAATTCAGACTAAAATACACTTAAAATAATAATTAAATAGCAGAGAATTGCCCTAGCAGAAATAACATCATGAAATCTATCACTTTGACTAGTCATTAATCATAGAATATTACTCAAAACTTTTTTTAACTAATATCATAAATATAATTAGGATTTAGTGGGGTTAAGTTCTAAAACGAGAAGATTCACACAAAACATGGCTAACGACGAAGTTAAAGCTCCTTTGACTCTCTCTCAATAAAAAGCCAAACCTTCAGGAAAAAATAAAATTGAAAACATTTTGAAGAAGAAGAAGAAAGACAGAGAGATGGGTATCTTGTCTGATGACGTTGTGATAATCAGACAATCTGAGAAAGAAGGTGACCCGAGTGTTATTACCATAAACTGTCCCGACAAAACTGGTCTCGGTTGTGATCTCTGTCGTATTCTCCTCTTCTTCGGTCTCAACATTGTCAGAGGAGGTAAAAGGAACGAACTTTAGTGCTTATTTTGGGTTTTTCAAAAAAAAATTTGTATTTATGAACTGAAAGTGTTCGATGAAATGCCTCTGTGAAGATGTATCCACTGATGGAAGATGGTGTTACTTGGTGTTTTGGGTGATTGGGAAACCAAACACGAGATGGAATCTGTTGAAGACGAGACTTGTGGAGGCGAGTCCTTGTTTTGCTTGGGCTTTTGGTATCTCAAGATGTTACCTTTCTGACTCTGAGTCTCAGCCTCCTGATCTTTACTTGTTGAAGCTAGCTTGTTCTGACCGCACAGGGCTTTTATATGGTTAGCTTTCTCTATCTATTTTAGGTTCTTGATTCTGAGTTTTGGATTCAAGATTTGATATAAGACTGTGTGTTGTTCTGTATTTTGGTAGATGTCACAGAGGTTCTTTACAAGCTTGAGATTAACATTGAGAAAGTGAAGATATCAACTACTCCTGATGGGAAAGTGATGGACTTGTTCTTTGTCACAGACACTAGGTATTGACTCACATAGATTGTTTAATACAATATTCTAAAAATCGGTCTACGCAGCGTCTACCTAGTCGGGTAAATCGGGTGAACGAAACAATTTTTTCAAACCAATTTTTTTAAAAATGGGTCTAAGTGTTCAAAAAGTTGTGCCCGCCTAAACAATAATCCTCTATAAGGCACCTAACCACCGCTTAGCGATTCTTGAACATTGGTTTAATAGGTAACTCTGAAATAGAGTTTTTGGTTTGTTTATGTTAAGGTGTGTTCTGTTTTTTGTTCTTGTCAGAGAGCTTTTAGGTACGGAGAAGAGGCGGGACGAAGTGTATGAGCACCTGAAAGATGCCATTGGAGATTCAATGATGAGCTATAACATTGAACTTGTTAGCTCAGAAATCACAGCTCTCTCCCCTGCTTCTTCCTCCTTTGCAGAAACATTGTTCTCCTCGTTGGGAGAGCATCCAAGTGGGCTACATACTTCAAGCAGTGTGTCAATTGCAGTTGACAACTCGTTAAGCCGAGCTCACACACTCATTCAAATCACTTGCCAAGAGCACAAAGGGCTTCTCTATGATATCATGAGGACCTTCAAGGACTTTAACATTCAGGTTTGTGCTTGGTCTTTATATTCTCAGGGTCTATGATATTAACATGTGACTCATTTTCTTGAATCTTGGTTTGTGACCAGATCTCATATGGGCGTTTTACAACTAAACGAGGAAAGAACTGTGAGATAGACTTGTTCATCGTGCAATCTGATGGTCGGAAGATCCTTGACTCAAGCAAGCAAGATGCATTGGTTTCTCGTTTAAGAGCAGAGTTACAACAACCTCTGAGAGTGGTAATGATGAATAGAGGTCCTGATACTGAACTTCTAGTCACAAACCCTGTTGAGTTATCAGGAAAAGGACGGCCACAAGTCTTCCACGACATTGCACTTGCCCTCAAGAAGATCAACACCTGCATCTTCTCGGTATATATAACTCATACTATCACATCTCAGACCTATTTTATCATCTAACTGCCATGAATAAATGTGTGTTTAATAGGCTGAGATTGGAAGACACTTGACGGGAGACAGAGAATGGGAGGTGTACAAAGTGTTGATCAACGAAGAGGATAGCTTACCGGTCCCGAGAAGCAAGATAGAGAAACAAGTGTGGAGTACTTTGATGGGTTGGGAGTGAAGTTTTAAGAAACTCAGGACCATTAGCTGACCTCAGACGCATAGCAAAAGAGTATATGACTGTAAGATTACGACTTTATGATGCCAATGAGTGAGAGTATGTAGAGTAAGCTGCTACAGAGGTAATTAATCTGATAAAACCGGATTTTCTATAACGTTGCAATGTGTAAATATGGTTGGAAGTGTGCTTTGATATGTTAATGAGAGATAGATTTGTGTAAGTTTTGTAAATGAGTGTGTGGTTCTGTAGAAAGAAGATAAGCTTAAGGTAAGTCTTTGTACTTGTATCGTTGTGCTGAGAGATCTTTGTCATATATATAATGGAAAAAATGGTCTTTGAGGATTTTTTTTTGTGTTTCTGTTAAATGGGCCGAGTTTAAGCCTAATAGTGAAGTGGCAATTCCGTAATTTAAGGCACAGTGAGGTAAATAGTGGAAGGAGAAACGGAAACAATGCACCCGAAGACAACCTGGAAGCTGATCACAAAGCTTTTATTGGTAACAGTTTCATCATGTTTCTATTTGAATAGGCGTGGCCAGTTGAAGTTGATCTTAAGTTCTTGAAACCTGTAGGAAAAGAGGTAAATAATGCTTGGGAAGGTAAAGGACATACTCATTGCTTTGTATCAAAATCAGATTTTGCTTCTCTAGCTATTCTTTGTCTGAGGCTATTTGAAGTGGGTTTAGGTTTTTGTATATAAATATCATAGATGGTCATCTTCCTTTTTGGGAAACTGGTTTCTTAGGACAAAGATTTAACTATCAATGAGGCTCAAGAAGTAGGGCTTAGTGGGATTCAAACCCAGCTCTAGCCTCTTGGTTCTAACCGAGAAACTTTATTCCAGTCATGCTGCATAAATAGTCAATTTGTATCGTTTGTAGTAGTGAAATGTTGAACGCATTGGTTCACTAGCATTTGAATGTTTTTATTGAATTGTTAACCATGTATATGGCCTATGATGTAAAGAACAATGATCCCACCTAATAAACATGGTTTAAGACATATAAATAACATGGCCATTGGCTGGTAACAAAAACATTGTTGAGAAGTGACTCGTTGTCGTGGGAGAAAAAGGTGACTTTAAAATAATGACGGAGATGTGTTAGGCACCGGCCCATATGAATTCGAATTGTCAACAATAGTCTCTCCACAGACCCAGTAACTCGTATACGCAATACGACGTACTTCGATTTTCAATGAAGGAAAAGAAGCTACACCTTAATGATAGTCGCAGTTCAATCTATTGTTCACCATGCATGTGTTCTCTTTTGGTTGTATAAAAAGAAAGATGAGACATGCAAAAACAATAAGGAGTGAGAATTATCTTAAACTGCAAAGTCATAACCAGGACCGGCCTTGAGTTATAAGAAGCTATAAGTGATATTTTGAAAATTTCAGCTAAATTTTTTTGTTAATAATTTTTAAAAACTTTTTTCTATGTAATTTTTTTTCAAAAAGTTTGAGAACCTAAAATCAATGTTTTTTAGGTTTGGCTCATGACCGACCCTGGTTATAACTATGCTTTTTTCCTCACTACAACTTAAATTATAGATGTATTTAACTATTCAACGTTTCACTTATAATTACAGTTCACCAAAATTCATAAGGATATCTCCCTAGAGAGCTGGTGAAGACTGAAGATTCTGTAAATAATTGGAAGAAGAAAACAAAACAAAAACACAGGAAAGTGGGACCAAACACCAATAATTTCATGCAAGGTCACTTCTTGGCTAATTTACTTTTTAGCAGATAGCGAGAGCTGTCCTCCTCTTTCACGGTCCATTTTTTCCATTGGCCTTGTCCCTCGTGCGAATCTGTATACCATATTGTTTAGTTACGACAAATTTAACGATTGTGACATCTATTTGTGCCACAAAGTGGTTACTTAATGCCCTGATAGTCGTATTTATTATGTTTAGTATCAGTAAAATATTTGAAGTATCAGTAACACTTCGATAAAGGATTGCTAGAACATTATGACACGTAGTACTCAAAATTCCAAGAAAATGAACTACTAGAGGATAAAACTATCATTTGCGTGATCATCTTCTTTTAATCAATTATTTCCGGATAACTCAGATTATATATATCACCCAGTAGTTTTATTGTTAGAAGCTGTTCGATTCGGTTTAACTTTCAATTTAGATTGAATTCTATATTTTGATTTTGCGTGTAAGCAAAGTTTGTGTGTTTTGTTCATGTGGCCGACCTCTTCTTACCTAATAAAATCAGATATGTTAAAGCCGTATGATTGACAAAATATGCATCCATGACTCATGAGTGTACTCTATGATACTATTCAGACAGAGAAATTGATGATGGGAAATAAATTTCTAGGGAAAAGGGAAAGAGAAAGCTACAGAATGTTAGGTAAAAAATCCCATATGACTGCACATGGAAATCGAGTATTATTTACATTATAATAGACAAGAAAACGTACGTGTATAGTGTAGTAGACAGTAGATTCATCGACCATTATTCTAACTTCAATTATTGCATGCTTTCTTTTGCGAAAATGATTATATGCTTATTACAAAAGTAGATGAGAAATTGAATCTACATGGCGAATATAATCTTCAGGTTATCCTTTAACCTAATTGTAGAAAGTATTGATCACACTGGAAGGACACAGTCTCCACAGACCACAGTCCATCAACATATGATCTCGAAACAGAAACATTTATGGAGCTAAATTTCAAAAATTTCATGATTAATAATACATGAATGAAAGAATACTAAGGAAGAGGTATAATACATGAATGAAAGAATACTAAGGAAGAGGCTAGAAACGGTGCATGCGTATTCACGTGCTTCTGCCCATCCTTATCCATCTAGCCACAGATTTTGAATATATAATGCGAAACCGATCGAAAATATTAGCCAGTGAGGGATAAACCAGTGTACATCCGGACGATAACCTTTTTATCGAAAATGTTTACAAGATGTACGTATTATCATAATATTGGTGGTTGTCAGCATCCTCGTATTATTTTTGAACCATATTCAAAAAATATTAATAATATATTTAATAATATAATAAAGTAATTTTAAAAGTACATATATTTATTTTATATATATTTAAAATGTTTTTTGAAAATATAAATTCTAATTTAATAGAAAATTTAAAAATTTAAAATTTTATACTATAAATTATATATATATATATATTTTTTATATATATATTTTAATTCGGGTCTTGTTCGTGCTGTTAGAGCATGATTAATCCTAGAAATTCATATGTATTTTTTTTTGACTAAAAAAAATTAAAAAAAAATCAAACTAATTGTAGATCGCTACGTGTTGGTAGGACCCGCGAACAATGCAAGAAACTCATAAAAATTGGTTCTTAATTAACAACTTTTGAAATCGATTCTTACAATATTCATGAAACTCATACCTCTAAGAATCCCGTTAAAAACCTCCTTTAATCATGGCTTTAGACGACCATGGTGGTTGTCGACTAATATTACAAAACGATCATGCAACATGCTTACAAGAAATTTCATGTAAAACCTATATATCATTCTATTGGGTTGTGTTTCGCTAACAACTAATATAAACATATAATGTATTTGTAATTGGTTACGCATTCAACCTTATATAATGCTCTTATGAATTATTTTGAGATTAATTTGTTTTATAGCGTGTTAGAAATGGGTGATCATCGTTGATTCTGCTTTCTAACCACAATGGTGTAAATTATAATCTCAGGAAACATCATTTGCTCTTTCTTTCTCTGTTAGTTCACATGCTTTAAGAAATGCAAAAATATAGCGTCACTATTGAGTAGTGACTACTAGCCTCAGTTAAAGTGAGTCAGTGACCCTAGGTCCCTACAATTTGATTTTTTTTACTTTTTCACTGCAAAACGCCAAGAAATAAATCTTTCAAAATTTTAAAACAAATTTAAACTGTATACACATGTCTCTACAAAAAACGTCAAATTCAATAAATGTATAGATATAGCCACGAAGGATTTGACAAAGTGTAGAAATATGGGATGAAATGAGCATGAAGATCATACCAGCAAATATCCTTGTTTATTCCTGATTATAAAAAAATGTGTCTTTAGTGTAGTGGTTAAATAGCCATTTTTAGTAAAAAAAAATCTTGATTATGAAAGCAAAGTTCGTATGTGCTTCATAATCATTCAACGATCACCATTTCTATCATTTAAAGTCTCTAGTTAAGACTTCAAATTATGCCCATCTAAGGGAAGAAGATGAATGAAGTATTTTAAAGAGAAAGCCATTTTGTAAGAAATAGGTTTTTGAAAGAAAAAAAAATATACCAGCAACTATAGCTGTTACTGTATGTGTTAGAAATATACTGAAACTTGTATCAAAGTTTCTAAGGCATTTAAACCAAAATAGTTTTATAGGATAAACACTTGTTATCATTAATATAAATTAGTACTGTACATTCATAGTTTGTTTTCTTATTTTCTAAAAATTCATAATCAAATCACATATAAATGTCCAGTATACCTTAATTATTTTAGAGTATACAACTACTCCATTTGAGTAAGTCTATGGATTTAAGTTAAATGTCTAATAAAGTGACAAGGACACATTCAAAATAGACGAAATGGCACAAGCATAAGATGAGATAGATACATAATTCACAATATTTTGCAATTACAACTCTGGAAATCAACAGAAAATGATACATCTGAAAATATCCAACGGTCATAAAGCCATGCTGATGCGAAATTACACAAACGAAAAAAAAAAAAAACATTAAAATTCAAAGACGACAAATCAAATTACACATGAGAGAAACAGAGAGATTGATTCAGTAGTCGGTGGTTGGGAGCTGTTCGTGAGTGGTGTTGATGAAGAAAACCTCGTAGATGAGTCCAGCGAGTCCACCGCCAACAAGAGGTCCGGCCCAGTAGACCCAGTGGTTGCTCCACGACCAGCTTACCACCGCTGGTCCGAAAGCAACGGCAGGGTTCATGGAGGCTCCACTAAAGGCTCCTCCTGCTAAGATGTTGGCACCGACGATGAAACCAATAGCGATGGGAGCGATTGTTCCAAGACTTCCGTTCTTGGGGTCAACGGCGGTGGCGTAGACTGTGTAAACAAGTCCGAAGGTCATCACGATCTCGAAGACCAAAGCGTTGGACACTCCTACTCCGGCGGAGAGACCAAAAGCCGGCACCACCTAGAAAGAAAATTCAAAAAAGAAGAAGTTTTATTAGTTACTTGGCGTAGAAGTTAGGGCAAAAAGAAGTGAAAGTAGAATTTTTATTACAAAACCTAGAGAATTCAGACCAGAAGCAATGCAAGTTAGTTAATGTCTTTAATGTCTTAAATAAAAATAGAAGGGCAAAAGGGTAATTATTCATACCAAACCGCCGGTGGCGAACTTGAGGAGGAGACAAGCAACGACTGAGCCGAGTAGTTGAGCAATCCAGTAGAGTATACCACGGAGGAGAGTGATGTTGCCACCTACGAAAGCGCCGAAAGTGACGGCGGGGTTAACGTGTCCACCGGAGATGTTGGCGCCGACGGAGACGGCGACAAAGAGTCCGAAAGCGTGTGCTAGTGAGGCGGCTACGAGGCCGGCGGGAGTGGTGGCACCGTTTTCAGTGAGCTTGTTGAAAGCCATTCCGGAGCCTGAGCCGGCGAAGACAAAGATCATAGTTGATATAAACTCAGCCAACGCCGCCTTTAAGGCGTCGGGGCGGGTCGCCTCATCGGGACGGCCAACGGCGATGTTTCTGATCGGCATGGTCGGAGAAAGATCGAACGGCTGAGATTAAATGTTATTAGGAGAGTGAGATGGTTTTGATGATTTTTCAGGTCTACTCTCTGCTCTTACTTATATCTGAGGTGGAGCCATTTTTGTGACTGGTTACCGGTTGATAAAATTATTTTAAAATTATCAAATATATAATAAATTTGGTTGGAGTTTATTTGATTGGAGCTGGTGAGATTTAAAATTTGTTTTAAATAAATTTAGTAACAGGCTAAACAAGTGATATCGCTGTATATCCAGCGAAGCGTAGCCGACCATCTACGTGGAGGATAATGACTTGTCATGTTTCTACATATATGGAGGCTTTTGTCTTTTTTAAATTCTCTATCTCGAATGATCGAGAGGTCCCAAAAAAACTATAAATTTCTTTTTGTTCGTGGTATATTGGGAAATATGGGGACTAAATATGTAAATACGAAACATTCGGATACTATTATGTAAATACCAGTGACTACTAGGTATCTTGCAATGTATAAGGATGAGCCGTTAGACGTGAAATGAATCTAAGAAAGCTTTTACAATATCATCTTGAGTTTTCTTGACATGGTATCAGAGCGCTAACCTAAAAATTTTTAGGCTCTTCGATCTTCTATTTTCTGTTCTCGTTGTGTTTTTCTCTTTGTTTTCAAAGCAACATGGCGACAGAAACAAACACTGGTGCTGTCGACGCTCAAGGAAATCCGGCTGTCAACCCTCGGCCGGAGAACTCTCGTCGCAGGATCGATCCATATGATCTCTCCTCGGGTGACAACCCAGGATCGATCATTTCACAACCACAACTTAGGGGTCCAAACTACGATGAATGGGCTCTGAATCTTCGACTTGCTTTACGAGCACGCAAGAAGTTTGGGTTCGCGGATGGAAGTATTCCCAAACCTGATGATAACTCATACGACCTCGAAGATTGGTGGGCAAACAACGCCATGGTTGTGTCTTGGATCAAACTTACTATAGCTCCTGACATCAGCAGTACGCTGTCTCACCATGAGATTGCCTATGATCTCTGGACTCAGATCCAGAAGCGGTTCTCGGTGAAGAATGGGCAGAGAGTTCAACGGTTGAAGACAGAACTTGCCAATTGCCAGCAACGAGGCACGCCTGTGGAAACATACTATGGGAAACTGACGAAGTTGTGGACTAGTCTTGCCGATTTTCAACGGGCAAAGACTCCAGAAGAAATTGCTCGTGAAAGGGAGGAAGATAAGTTACATCAGTTTCTGATGGGACTTGACGAAAGTCTGTTTGGAGCTGTGAAGTCTTCGCTCCTGTCTCGGGATCCTCTTCCGACGATTGATGAAGCTTATCAGGTGGTAACGCAAGATGAAGAATCCAAGCGTGCTACTCGATCAATGGAGGAAAGAAATGATGCAGTAAGCTTTGCTGTGCAGTCTTCAATACGTACACGTGCACAAACTGATCCTCGTGATCCATCATCCATATGCACCTTGTGTGGGAGAACCGGACACCTTGCTGCGAATTGCTTTCGAAAAATCGGTTATCCTACTTGGTGGGGTGATAGACCACGTTCCAAACTCCCCTCTGCCACATCTGATTTTCCGAAATCACCTGCTGTTTCTCGTACACCAACGACATCGGCTCGGCGTACAGACACTGCTCGTGCAAACCAGGTCTCGGCGTCACCACCTGCAACTGCAGCTACAATGGTCTTGAACGATGATGATAAAGTTGGCTTCACGGGGTTAAATGATCAGCAGTGGCGCACATTGGTTCATATGCTCAACGAGCGTAACCCGGGTACTCATGATCGGTTCTCAGGTATGTTCTTTTCTGAAACCTGGATCATTGACTCAGGTGCTTCAAATCACATGACTGGGTCTCTAGAGTGTCTCTCTGATGTTACTGCTATATCACCAATACGAATTAATCTTCCTGATGGTCGTGTTACTACTGCAAACCAGAAAGGAAAAGTTGTTTTAGGCACACATTTACAGCTTCGTAATGTGTTCTTTGTTGCCGGTTTACAGTGTCATCTCATCTCTGTTTCTCAGTTGACTCGCGAAAACAGAAGCATCGTACAACTATCTGATAAGATTTGTGTTGTTCAGGACCGCATCACACAGACGCTGATTGGAGCGGGTGAGCAGATGAGAGGTCTGTATTTTTTTAGAGGTGTGGACAGTATGGCAGTGGCAGTGGCGCAGGCTCAACACACAGTTTCGTCTGACCTCTGGCACCGTCGTCTTGGTCATCCAGCTTCTACAACTATGGAGATGTTGCCTTTATCTATTTCTAGTACTGGTTTTGATTCACAATCTTGCGACGTTTGTATTCGAGCAAAACAATCTCGCGATTCGTTTCCTTTGAGCATTAATAAAACAACTGCAGTTTTCGATTTGGTGCATTGTGATCTCTGGGGTCCGTACAGGACTACCTCTCTGTGTGGTTCACGTTTCTTTCTCACGATTGTTGATGATTACTCTCGTGCATTGTGGATCTACCTACTGCCAAATAAAACAGAAACTGCATCAACTCTCAAGAACTTCATCGCCATGGTTGAGCGTCAATTTAATAAAAAGCTCAAGATCATACGGAGCGATAATGGGTCTGAGTTCTTGAGCCTCACTGGTTTCTTTAAGCTTCAGGGTATTATTCACGAAACTTCATGTGTTGGTACTCCACAACAAAATGGCCGAGTTGAACGAAAACATCGACATATACTCAACGTTGCTAGAGCATTGCGATTTGAAGCTAACTTACCTATAGAGTTTTGGAGCTTCTGTGTTCTCACTGCTGGGTACCTTATAAACCGAACTCCATCAAAAATTTTAAAGGGAAAAACTCCTTTTGAAATGTTATTCAACAGACCTCCAACGTTGGATAATGTGCGAGTTCTGGGATGCTTATGCTATGTCCATAATCAGAAACATGGAGGAGACAAGTTTGCGCCTCGCGGTAATAAATCCGTGTTTATTGGATATCCTTTTGGGAAGAAAGGCTGGAAAGTATATGATCTTGACACGGGAATTGTTTCAACATCTCGGGATGTTATCTTTATCGAAACAGAATTTCCATTTCAACAGAAGAAGTCACCTTCTGACTCGGATTTGCCACCACAGAACTCATCTCGGGTGTTTGATGACGATGAGTTTACTGATCAGCCTCATGCGACAATACCTCAGGTGCCTCTCCCGACTCCACCGCATACTGGATCTCCTCTACTACAGAGTTCTGAAACCAGCCCTGTTTCTCCAGCAGAGTCGGTATCTACTCCAACAACAACCGCTAACTCCTCTGCAGATGATACTGAAAACTCTCCTGAACCGTCTGCGGTTTCACCTACAGCTTCTGGTCAGCCACCTGAAATCCCTGCTGCATCACTATCTCCTGCTGCATCATCATCCCCAGCAGAACCTACCCTTCCGACGGATGATCCTGTGGTTATCCCACTCGGGAAAGGATGTCGTACGAAAAAGCCTTCTACTCGCCTACAGGATTTCGTCACTAATACCACTCATCAAGGTTCCGATAGTGACTTCTCGGACTCCTCATGGTATCCCCTTGACAACTATGTTGATTGTTCTCGGTTTTCAGAAAATCATAGGGCATTTCTAACTGCCATAACTGAAGCTGTAATTCCTGCTTCATATAAGGAAGCATTTGAAGACGAGAACTGGCGAGAAGCGGTTCATGTTGAAATTGATGCTTTGGAAGAACGTGAAACATGGACGGTTGTCGCATTACCTCCAGGCAAACGGGCTCTCGGGTGTAAATGGGTCTTCACCTTGAAGTTCAGAGCAGATGGTACACTCGAAAGGCATAAGGCACGGCTTGTAGTTCTCGGCAATAACCAAACAGAAGGTATCGACTATGAAGAGACGTTTGCACCTGTGTGTAAGATGGAATCCATTCGTATCTTTCTCGAAATCGCAGTTGCTCGTGATTGGGAAGTTCACCAGATGGATGTACATAACGCATTCTTGCATGGTGACTTGATGGAAGAGGTTTATATCAAGCCACCACCGGGTTTCAGAACTGCTGACAAGAATCAAGTATGCCGCTTGCACAAATCTCTCTACGGTCTTCGTCAAGCCCCAAGATGCTGGTTTGCTAAATTGACGACTGCACTTAAGGCATATGGATTTGTTCAGTCTTTGAAAGATTATTCACTATTCTTCTACACGAATGGACCAACAAGGTTACATATTTTGATCTATGTCGATGATCTCCTTATCACAGGCACGTCTCTTGCGGTTATCAATGAGTTTAAGGAATATCTTAGTTCATGTTTCCGCATGAAGAATCTGGGTCCATTGAAGTACTTTCTAGGCATCGAGGTCGCTCGGAACTCATCAGGAATGTATTTGTCTCAAAGGAAATACACATTAGACATCATCTCTGAGTTGGGTCTTCTTGGCTCTCGTCCCATCTCTCATCCTGTCGAGCAAAATTACACACTCGCTGATGTTAAAGACCCGGTTTTGCCCAATCCGACACAGTATCGTCGTCTTGTTGGGCGGCTAATCTATCTTCGTATAACACGACCTGAGCTCTCCTATGCGATTCACATGCTAGCTCAGTTCATGCACTCTCCACAACAAGCGCATTGGGATGCTGCGATTCGTGTTGTACGTTATCTCAAGGGCTCTCCTGGTCAAGGGATTCTTCTGCGCGTTGAAACAGATTTGAAGCTTACGATCTGGTGTGACTCAGACTGGGCAGGATGCCCCTTATCGCGACGCTCTCTCACAGGCTGGTTCATACAGTTGGGTGGGTCGCCAATCTCCTGGAACACGCAGAAACAGCGAGTGGTATCACGCTCATCCACTGAGGCGGAGTACAGAGCCATGGCAGATACAGTGGCTGAGGTTTTATGGTTACGAGAGGTACTCATCTCACTTGGTGTCGACTGCACAGCTCCTGCAACTCTATACTGTGACAACAAATCGGCGATCTATCTCACTGCGAATCCTGTTTTTCACGCTCGGACAAAGCATGTGGAATCTGATTGTCATTTCATTCGAGATGAGATAGTTAAAGGGGTTCTCAAGACGGAACATGTCTCCACTACTAACCAGTTGGCCGACATATTCACGAAGGCTCTAGGACGAAAAGAGTTTGAGTCTTTCCTTCGCAAGTTGGGTATTTGTGACCTCCATACTCCAACTTGAGGGGGGGTATTGGGAAATATGGGGACTAAATATGTAAATACGAAACATTCGGATACTATTATGTAAATACCAGTGACTACTAGGTATCTTGCAATGTATAAGGATGAGCCGTTAGACGTGAAATGAATCTAAGAAAGCTTTTACAATATCATCTTGAGTTTTCTTGACATGGTAGCAAAAGTTTTTTCTTTTCTAATTACATTTTCAAGATTTTCATAATTGTTTTCTTCTACATGAAACAAAGTTTCTCGAAGTTGTTATTTTGTTTTCCAAAAGTTCTTTTTTTGAGTGAGTCGATAAGTCAGGGCTGGTTTCTTGAATTTAATATCCTTAGTGATATTACGTGCTAACCTTCTATTATGGACAAATACTATATGTTATTTGTTAATTATAATTAGATAACATTAATAATGGCTGTGCCAAATCATCTGTTTTATTCTAATCGAAGTTATTCGCCCCCACTACACGAGAATTATAAGATGTTATCTTGTCTACGATCATTGTCCTAACAAATGAACAGTGATAAGGAACTTTGTATTATAAGTTAGCATATAATTCAAACTGTTTTTAAAACGGTTGACATGAAGAGCGTTGAATTTTGAATGTGCTAAGAGTTTTTTTGGTATTCCAAATCTATGAAAAAGCTCAAACTACTCTCTAAATTAAGGTTATACATATGAATTCTTTTTTAGATATTCAAATTAGTCTAGGACTCAGATCATGACTTCCATTTGTATGGCCACACAAATTTTATGTTGTAAGGTTATTTCGAAGCAAAGTTTATCCGAAATCAGCCTACAACCATACTTTCATGTGTTTTTTTTTTGCTAAGAGCTTATTTCATTCAATATTTGAATGATTTTTTTGCATCCAATTACAATATCTATAAGAGAAGCCAAACATATAGTTACTAAACCATTTTTGACATTTCAGATCATTTCACTTGTACTATACAGGTGGATAATGTATATTATGTATATATATATATATATATATATATATATTTTTTTTTAAAGCGTTTTGCTATGTGAACTAATAATATTATCGGCAAAAAGTATTGGCACGACGGTCCTCCACTAAGTAAAAGAAGGTCATTTATGAATGAATGTCCTACCACTACACTGCATTGTGTCCATTTTGGGTGGTCAAAGCTTTCGTTACTATTTTGCTGAGCTAAAGAAGCTAAAAATGAGGGAAAATCATGAAAATTTCGAATGTAATAGAAATAGAAAATAAACTAAGAATCTACTGAGGTTTGATAAAAAAAAAGGAAAGAAAGTAATCTACTGAGGTAAAGTGATAAATAAATAGAATAATTTGTTGTTTGAATGTTGCCTAAAACTACATTTTTAATATTGTATGATGTCGTAATTTTAAAACGTGATAACTTTTGTTTACAAAACTGTAGTCATAAGAAAATTATAAAAAAAAACTACCTTAAGACATTTTAAGTGTTATGAATGGTTGAAACAATTTAACTAATATAAACAAGAGCCCCCAGATTGTATTAATTGAAAGGGGTTAAGGCGATTGCCTTATCGTTAACGCACATGGAACATGAGTCGGGTGTGTTTGGAGAAATTTCTAGTACCATAATTAAACCAACTATAGAAAATTTGGACTTGTTATATCATAATTCATATAACATTTATTTATATCTTCTCTTCCAACGAATAACTGTAATGTCTGTGATAAACATGTGAAAACTTTTTCTTTGATGTATAAAGTTGAACTATATATTTAGAACTACCTAGATCGCGGTGGATTGTCAGGTATTACACCAAACAGCTTGCATTGTGCATTCTTACTCGATCTTTCTATCACGAGTGTTCTAGTTCTTTTTCTCAACGTCACCTAGTTCTTTACATTATTAGGTGATTCCTCCGGGATGAATATAAAGATTTATACAATAACTTAATTATAAAATTGATTAATATTTACTTTTTATAAATTTTTTTTTTTTGCAATTTTTGTATATAGAAATTAATATTTTTTTAAAATATTTATATTATTATCTTAATTGTTCTATAAATCTGTAATTTTTTCTTTTGTATTGTTAAATTCTTAGAAATATATCAGAATTTAACAAGAGCATCATATGTTCATCATCTTTACCTAACCTATTTTCTACTTAATTAATTATGAAAATGATTAGGTTTGGTGAGCTTGGGCATATATATACTCTCTCTCTCGTTCTCTCTTTTGAATTGTGGGGGGGGTCATGGTCGGTGTAGTTACTAGTATTGTATTCCAGTGCTCTAAAGTAAAGCATATAGTAAAGAGGATTTCAATCTTTTTTAAACACTAACAGTTTCTACGTGGGGAGGGGGAAGGATAATCAATTTTTCAGATTATATATGCATATAATTATTTTTGTTGAAAAAGTTCAAATATACATAATTATTTATACATTGTATATGAACCACAAAATTCATTTTTTTTTTCCTTTTCTTTTCAACGACTCCTCAATTAGAAAGCCAACATTTCTTAGCTGGTGACAAGGTGATTACTAAATTTTTATATCAAGACAAAAGTTTCAATTTATCGCATATGAACCCTTTAGTTAGGGACCTCGGGAGCGTTGTCATCTTGTTAATAATAATACTTGCTGGAAGAAAAAAAGTTGGATGTATATTATTTTGTTGTTGTGTTTTATGATTTATCTGATCTAGGTTAAACTTCATACATAACATATATAGAAGAAATACAACTAAATCACAAAAAAAAACAGACCGAAAATATAACGAAAAAACTTTTTATTAGGAAAAAATAAACATATAAAATTTAACCAAGAAAAAACAAAATTGATATGATTGTTAAGTAGGCGAACTACAGTCCACACCGGCTAATCTATTCATCCAGCCGGCCAAAGAAAATACAACACTCAGCAAGAAAAGTACTTTCAACATTACTATTGTTGACTAAATAATAGTTTCAATGGCATTATTTTGACGTGCTAATTAAATGGTTTAAAGGAGGACACAACTTAATTGACGTTATCAAATCAAGATATTATAACATAAACTAAGTGGAATCCTTCGTAAAGTTATAATTTATTAACTATACAAAAAAACAATTATAATTTTTAGATTTTTAAAAAATTTTGACTGATAATTTTTCTTTTTCCTTATTCATGTATTGACCACAACAAACATATCATGTTTTTCCACTATACTATATTTGCTTTTGCATAAGCCCATTGGCAAATTTTAGCCAATTTATAAGCCATAACAAAGCCCAAACCTTTTATTTCAATTTTGATATATTTAGTTTGTCTTAATTTTTTTTTTTTTTTGCTTTAGATTTAAACGGTTACATGCTATTTTATTAAATTTCAAGCCATATACAAAGAAAACAAAATCATCAAAAATGAATCACACTGAAAAATGAAATGAGTCTAAACTTTTCAAAAAAAATTGTTTAGCTGAAAATTCAAATAATTCTTAAATTAATTTGTTGAACAAATATCAACAAATATTTTCAAGTTTCATGAAGAAATCACTCATAAATAGGTATTTTGCTTCTTGTTAACTTTAGGTATTCATTATGAGTTAGAACATTAGTTGAACAGATGTTAATGCAATACTGAGTATGCTTTCAATCTTAATTCCAACGTACAATTTTCTTCCATTGCAGAATACATTATAATATCAATATTTTTATCAATTATTTGATTCTAGGTTTCTATTTTGTATGATTAGCTGCATATTGATGAATATAATGTTGAATTTCTCTTATATTCTTTGTTACATGCATCTTAAATTCCTAATTTATATTGTCTAGTGTTCACTTTTTAAATAAAGTAATCCGAATCTAAATTTTTTAAAGAAGATCCTATTGATCCCACATACTTTGTAAATATGAAATGAAAATAAAACAAGTAGAAATAGACAAATCGAAAGACGAAGTGCAAATATAACAAGCATAAGCAAATAAAGAGATAGAACTGGAAAATAAAGCAAAAAAACATAATGTTGAAGCAGAAATAGAAAAAGACAGAAGAAATAAAACAAACAAGACTTAGATGAAATACAAAATATCATATTCTTGTATCATGAACAACTTGCTCCTATTTTTAACATTTCTATTAATTGATGTTTGTTTTATAATGAAACAATTCATTTTAAAGATGAAATCTCCAAAATAGACAATACACCGGATGAGTTTATAATAGGTCTATTCTACATCAACTTTGAAAAATATGCTTATAACAAATATGAAACGATGTCCATCAAATGATGAGAACGATTACACTATGGACACTTGGTAAGATTTTAGATCAGTTCTATTTTTATTAGTTTACAAAACACATGTGTTAGTACTACTTATTTATGTATTATCTACAATTTTATTTATTTAATTTGTAGAAATATAAAAAACTAGTTATTATTGAATTTTTAAATTTGTGTTAAATTAGATTTATAAGTTTTTTTGAATCGACCAAACAAGTAATTATTATTAACTTTTGTTTATCTAAGCTTTTCTAGATGTTGAAATTTCATTGATAACTTCGAAACATTAAGATTTATCACTTGTACAATATAATCTGATTCCGGTTTAAATTGAAAAAAATTGGTTCGGTTTACTTTCCCTCTCCTAACCACCGCTAAATGATTGGGCTCAATAATGTAATAATAACTATCCAACAAGGGGATGATCCAAAAGCAACGGGCTTGATACCCGACATGATATCCGACCCGGCATGTCGAGCATGGGTCCATCGTTTTCAATTGGTTTCATATATTTGTTTTCTTCCCCAAACATTTTTCTTTTTAACTTTCAAGTCCTCCGGAAAGAGGCGACGCAATTATAAACCACCACCGAGCTTCTCCGCCGGAGCGATCCTGATCTCGATCACAAACTCCGATTTCGAATGGCCTCATCAAGTCTGGGGAGCTCAATCCCCGCGCCAGGTAACAGTTTCCAGAATCTTCAATTGATCGGCGTATCGTTTGATCTGAACGTTTCAAAATTGTGAAATTGAGTCAACATTTGATGTTTATGGCAGAGGCGGTTCAACTTCTGGTGTCTTCTCTAGCTGATGATTCCTCTGTGGTTAGAGAAGCTTCCATGGCTTCCCTGAGAGATATTGCTTCTCTGTATGTACCATTTATTTTGTTCTCTCGTTTACTTCATACGCAAGACATTCGTAATCAGTATCTGTTGTTTGCGTTTACAGGAATCCGCTTCTGGTTCTAGATTGTTGCTATGCTGTGTCACGTGGAGGACGAAGAGTAACGTTTTTGTTTTTCTTGTTTTTTATTTTCGTCGTCTTTCGTTTTGATTTAAGTTTTAACCGGTTTGCATATATCTGGTGTGTTGTTGCAGCGGTTTGGTAACATGGCTGGGGTTTTTCAAGTGATGGCATTCAGTGTTGGTGCGTTGGAGAGAGGGGAGAGTGATGAAGTTTTCATGGGAAAGCTTGCTAAGATTGCTACAGCTGAGATTATATCTTCCAAGGTGTGTGTGTGTGTTGTGAATATCTGAACCATTGCTAAAGATTTCCTTATACTTCATTTAAAGCTTAGAAGGTTTTGTGCATTTTTTCTTCTACGTTGGAGAGAAGATGAATTATATGTCGCTTATTCTAATAGCAGAGGTTACCTAGAAATTTGCCTTAGAGATTTCAGGTTAGATGATGGAGACTTTCTCATCAAACATAAGTAACACAATATTTTCTAGACAATCGCAATTCTTGCATTGTATATGTTTCCTTATCATTTTAGTATCTTTTATTGGTTCATTATAATGTAGGAACTGAATGCTGATTGGCAAAGGCAAGCGTCAGGGCTACTTGTCTCAATTGGAACACATTTTCCTGATCTTGTAAGTCTTCTACTTCTTTTTTTTTGTTCTTCCTTTATGCTAATTCAGAGGGGGATTTTTGACATTAAGAAACCACTGTTTGTTTAGTTCCATGTGACTGTACATTCCTGAGTTGATGCTTTTACTACAGAGTATAGAGAAAACGTTGCTGTAAGAGGATTACTGTACAACATGATCGGTTATGAGATGCATTACGATCTGGATTTAGTTCTTGCGCTCTGCATACATGTAAATCTAACTTTAAAGAATGATCGGTATTCTGAAGTAGGTGGTTAACTTTGTTAGATTGTATGATACTAGATCAGTTGCTGATGAGAAAACCATAGCAGAGACATTCATCTGTCGTTATGTTAGGTTCTTAATTGAGCTATTTTAGATAGTGTCATGAATAAATCTGGTCTATTTCTCTCTAATGTCTTTTATGAGGTAGATGGCAGCCTATTCCACTAGACATAGGCCTTGATTTTTTTTTTCAGCAAGTCTATTTTTGTTGAATATAAGTCAATATCTTTAGTATAATTTTGATATTTTCTTAATTGACATGACAGATGATGGAAGAAATATTTCTTCATCTGTCTGGTCCGGCTTCAGCTTCGCCTGCGATGGTTCAAATTCTTGCTGACTTTGCCTCATCTGATGGTTAATTTCTAACTCTCATCTGCGTTCCTTTTCTTTTTGTGTCTGACATTGAAAGGTTTATGTAAATTGCAGTTCTCTGATATCTTAAAGTACTTTCATATTTTATTTGAAGCTTTGCAGTTCACTCCACGCTTGAAAGATGTACTTTCAAGGGTGTTGCCTATTCTTGGGAATGTTCGAGATGTACACCGACCAATATTTGCAAATGGTACAGTGAATCTTTTGTAATCTGTTTTTGATTACATAGTGAAATTCTATTATAAAAATTGCCAATTTTCCTATTTATCCTATAATAGAAGGGCCATCATGTCATAGTTTGTTCATTTACTAAACCAAAATGAAAATTCAGTTCATGTAACAGAAAAGTTGGATATTAACCTGTTGATTGTATATCTTCGAACTCTCGAAATGGAGGAAGAGATGACAAACACATATCATGTAATTTGTATGTGCACAAATAACAAATACAAGGAAGAGCCAGTATATTAAATAACCCAGCTTGTATCTGGTACCATCTTTTTGCTTATTCTTCTGAATCATTGATTTTATGTCTAGCATTTAAGTGCTGGTCTCAGGCAGTGTGGCTATACATCACAGATCTTACCTCAGATTCTCCTCTTGACAGCGATGTCATGTGAGACCACATTCTTTGTTCTGTTTTATTTCTGCTAAACTTTTTTTGTTTAGTGCACTCAAATCAAGGGCTTTATCTGATGCAGGTCTTTTCTAAATTCAGTTTTTGAGCTGTTGTTAAGAGTTTGGACAACTTCTCGAGATCATAAGGTGAGTCTTTGATCTCTTTTAGCATTAGTCTCCACTTTGGTTTTCATATTATTGCGTCTTCTGTTCAAAATGTATTATTCAAGAGATTACCAGGGTAAGCATATGGTTCATAATTGGTTCACAGACCGTGATTTTATATATAAGATGAAGAAGATAGTATAAAACTTATTAAAAGATCATAGAAAAAAGGAAAGTTTTATCTTCTGGTGCCCCCCGTAGTATATTAACAATACAGCGAGATAAAATCTCTACATGATTTTGCTAGTCGGTTGTTCAAATGTTCTACGGAATCTTGACTTTAAAATGTGCTTTTTGTTGTTGTTTATCTTCTGTTGAATAAGGTACGAGTATCTACTGTAGAGGCTCTGGGTCAGATGGTCGGTCTTATCACGCGGACACAACTGAAGTCAGCATTACCAAGGCTTATTCCAGCAATACTTGAGTTGTAAGTTTCTATTTTTCTTTCTCTCTCAACCCTTAATTCTCAAAGGCCCAGAGCATAGTAAGTTCACTGTCGGCTTCATATATTGCCCTACTAATCTTAAGTTAGAATGATATATGTACCAAGGCGTAGGATGATTTTTTGTGTAGACTTGTCTCTTCATTTTCTTTTAAATGTAGCGATTATTCATTCCTTTTATTTTGGACCTTTAGGTATAAGAAAGATAATGACGATGCTCTTTTGGCGACATTTAGTCTTTACAACCTATTAAATGCCTCATTACTTTCTGAGTCTGGTCCTCCACTGCTTGAGTTTGAGGTAATGGAGTCTCGATCTTCTTTTTAGTTTGCTAAAGTGCCTCATTGTCTACAATCATCTGAAAATCCTTTTATAGATATGATGGTTTATGCGTGGAATAAGAAGGATAGGAAACAATTATTATGTTGTGTTTCAGCTAAGTTTTGCTTCCTTTCAGGACCTTACAATTGTTCTGTCAACACTTCTTCCTGTGATCAGTATGAATAGTGAAAACAAAAGGCACTCAGGTAGTTCAGTGGGACGAAAGGTAAGTCACTGATCGCTTCCATTCTATGTTGTTAATGCAACATACAATGTTTCAGGCCTCTTTCATTTTTGTAGCCTTTATTTTGGAAGTGTAGTGTATAAATCATTTGCCTGTTATTTACCTCTCTGTTGCAGGCATACAATGAAGTGCAGCGGTGTTTTCTGTCTGTTGGCTTGGTTTACCCCGAAGATTTGTTTACATTTCTTCTTAATGTACGGACATACTTTGTTTGATGGATATGACTCTAGATATACTTTATATATGCATTGGGAACAGTTGAAATACCTGGCACTCGTATTAGACTCAAGAACTATTCCTTGGATTGCTTCTATTTGATATTTTATACTGCTTGTTTATGTCGAAGTAAAATTTGAAACCCTGTCTTCCTTGTATACTTTTCACCAGAAATGCAAGTTGAAAGAAGACAATTTGACTTTTGGTGCTCTTTGTGTCTTGAAACATCTGCTTCCGAGGTGTATTTCTTTATCCTTCGTCAGTATAACAAACGTATTCATTTAGAGTTTTGTTTCCCATCTCAATGATGTTGCATTGTGTTCGGAGGTTACTTGAAGCTTGGCACTTAAAACGGCCTCTTTTGATTGAGGCTGCAAGGTCTTTGTTAGATGAGCAAAGTTTAGCTGTTCGAAAAGCTCTTTCAGAGGTACTGAGCTGGCATATAATGTTGTATTTTAAATCTAAAATTTGCATGCTTTAGCATGCCCCCTTGTCATTTTTCTGTTCTGCTTTGATACAGTTGATCGTGGTCATGGCATCACATTGCTATCTGGTCGGTCCATCTGGGGAATTATTTGTTGAATACCTTGTACGCCACTGTGCAATAGGAGAGATTGATAATCTGAAGGTAAGACCATGATTGTTATCTTACTCCAAGTTGTGTATTATAGAATATTCTTACCACTGTACATATGCTAGGGCTGTATTGAGTACATAACTTGAACAAGTTTGAAGTTTCGTCTCTGTTACTACTTTTTTTACCTAGAAATTTACCTGAGCTAGAAATATTTCTCTTAGGCAAAAGGGGAGCCAATTAGTCCAACACAGCTAAGAGCAGTTTGTGGAAAAGGTCTTCTGCTCTTGACCGTTACAATCCCAGAGATGGAGGTGCTGCCTTTTAAAAGAGAATGATGTAATTTACTAAAAAAGTTCAGATTCTAATGCTAAAGAGGATTTGAAATTGCAGTACATTCTTTGGCCTTTCCTACTGAAAATGATTGTCCCTAAGGTTTACACTGGCGCTGTTGCAACAGTAAGATCTTTCTTTTGCTGCATATTTTTACTTTTATCTTTGTTTTTTTAATCAGCGATTAGCCTGAATTTCATTGATATTATTTGATAGGTCTGTAGATGCATATCTGAATTGTGTCGTCGTAGATCTTCAACTACCCCCATGTTGATTGAGTGTAAAGCTCGTGCTGATATTCCTATCCCCGAGGTGAATTTGTTGTTATGCCATGTCATATAATCTAAAGTTTTGATGTGTATGGTAAGATCTCAAAACTGCAAATGCTTATGCTCATATAATATAAATGCAGGAGTTATTTACCCGTTTGGTGGTTCTTTTGCACAACCCTCTGGCAAAAGAGCAGTTAGCAACCCAAATTTTGACCGTAAGTATAACTTCTAAATGTCCTGCCAGAGACTCACGTTTTACGTCCCATTATTCCATAAAATAATTTATTTATGTTTTTTGTTAAGTTTTAATGCTTGATCGTTATAGCGCGTACTGTTTTTAATAGCTGATATCTGCTTTGTCTTCTCAAACGAGAGTATAGCATCTTTGGAGTTCTGTCTTTATCTGACTGCTCTGTTACTTCTTTTAGGTCCTTGGCTACCTGTCCCCTCTTTTTCCAAAGAACATAAGCATGTTTTGGCAAGATGAGGTACACTGTTGTTTGTTACTTACTCAAGATACTCTAGTTTTATTATATTATTATGTGGTTTCCAGTGAACTACTAGGGAGCGATACATGCTCAGATTGCACCGTAGATTTCTAGTATCTTCGTATTTTGCATCATATTTCCTGTGGATATGACCCTATTTATTTCTCACATTTGGTAAGCTTTAGATTCCAAAAATGAAGGCGTATGTCTTTGACACGGAAGATCTGAAGCTTGATCCATCTTACCAGGAAAATTGGGATGACATGATAATCAATGTAAGCTTATTCAACTGGCATCCTTCTGAGCCCAAGTTTCTTTAAAGACTAACTATAAGGGAAATTGATAATGCTTGTTGCATGCATTACTTCTGATGGTTGTTCTATTATACATCAGTTTTTAGCAGAGTCACTGGATGTCACCCACGATGCTGACTGGGTTATTTCACTTGGTAATGCTTTTGCAAAACAATACATTCTTTATACTCCGGATGATGACCATGCAGCACTTCTACACCGGTACTTAGTTTTTCAATATGTTCTGATTTCTGCTTGAAGTTGAAGTTTCTCTACTCGCTGGTGACTATTTTGACGTTAGTTGTTGAGCGCAAATAGCTGGGGCTGCTAATTTCTTTTGACCTCAGTGTCGCACTGTCAACTTCCGAAAATGAAAAAAAGACTACTTGATTCACACTTTCTTCCCGGGTTATCTTATCTAGTTATTTTCTGACCCCCTTTACCATATCATCAGCGGGAGAGACATGCTGACGCTTAATTGATTTATCTTTGCATATATACGTTCTTTGTGTACTTCACCAATTGGCTGAACAAGCTTGTTATCCTTTTCACTTTTAGTGCTTATATCAGATTCTGATAGACGTTTTCTGCACAAACTCCAATTTATAATAGACATGTAGTATATATATTTGATAATTGAGCGCGGAACTGTGTTGTAAACCTCTTGTGCTTTGATTTTAGGTGTATGGGAATACTTCTCCAGAAAGTTAATGATAGAGCATATGTTCGTGACAAGATTGACTGGATGTACGAACAGGCTGACATTTCTATACCTGCAAATAGACTTGGTTTAGCGAAGGCCATGGGGCTGGTAATTTTAGTGTACTTGTTTTTCTTTCTCGCCCAGATCTTGATTATCAGCCAACGTTAATATGCTAATTGATTGCATAGGTCGCTGCTTCTCACTTGGACACTGTACTGGAAAAGCTGAAAGTCATTTTGGATAATGTTGGGCAGAGTATTTTCCAAAGGTTTATCTTGCTTAGCTTAATAAAACCTCGCCACATACACTTTCTAGTGTTAACTCTAGATATATATGCATTTCTGCCACTGGTTGTTGAATCTATTAATTTACTCTCTTTTTAATCAACGTATATCATCAGTAGTGGAACGCTGTTTGTTGAAGGATTTTAAGTTCTAGCTAACTATCCTAAGTCTTCTGTATGTGTGTATTAAGTGGAATTTTAAAGCATATGCCGAAAATGTTGTGTCAAAAGGTTTGCTGATAGTAGCTAGCTAGTTCCCTCATTACTCATTAGTCATATTGTTGCTTCCATGTATTCTAGAGTTTGTCACTTTTGCCACAGATTTGTGAAAGTAAGGACATAGAACTGACTTAATGTTCCTGTATCAATTTTAGGATCTTATCTCTCTTCTCTGAGAGCTATAAAACAGAAGACAGTGATGATATACATGCTGCTTTGGCTTTGATGTATGGATATGCCGCGAAATATGCCCCCTCGTCGGTTATTGAGGCCAGAATAGATGCACTTGTCGTATGTCTTTCAACTTTCACTAGAATTTTGCGTTTCTATTTATGGTATAATCTTCCACTTACTGTCCTGCTTAGTCTGTCACAATATGTTCTGAACTTATGTTTTAGATTAATTTTAAGTCATACACTAGGAAAATTCATCTAATGAAATTAAAAATCGTATTAAGAGTTGGAAGTCTGAATAACTATCTGTTACCAAACAGTGATTTATGTTAAATTGTAGTGACCTTGTTACATTGGTTTTGCACAACTTTTATTCTCAATTTTCAGTTTCATAATCAGATTTCGTTTCTTGTTTTTTTTTGTGTATTGCAGGGCACAAATATGCTTTCACGGCTTCTTCATGTGCGACAGCAAACAGCAAAACAAGCTGTGATAACTGCTATTGATTTGTTAGGTTAGTACGGCGTTAGAAAACACAGATGATGAGTCATTTTTGAGATGACGGATTAATTTCCTCTCTCTTCGATTTTTTTCTATTAAGTTAGAGCGCCCCGCGTGGTTTGGGTAAAATGGTAGGACTCTGATCTCTTGTGTCTTTGTGTGAAGGTCGTGCTGTCATAAATGCTTCAGAAAGTGGTGCTACATTTCCATTGAAAAGAAGAGATATGATGCTTGATTATGTATTGACTTTGATGGGTCGAGATGAAAATGAAGGTTTTGCAGAATCTAGTGTTGAACTTTTACACACTCAGGTATGATAAGAATCTGTACCATGGGGTTTTTCTTTCAAACAAACAGATACCATTTCTCTTTCTGACTAAAAAATTGTTCAGGCACTTGCTCTAAATGCCTGCACAACCCTGGTCTCTGTTGAACCAAAGCTGACCGTTGAAACTCGAAATCGTGTCATGAAGGTGAATAGTGTCTGCTTTGAACCGTCTGAAATGAAATAATGAGATAAATGTCATTTGTTATCTATTTATATTCCCTCTTAAATTTATGCATGTTTTCTTGGACAGGCTACGTTGGGATTCTTTGCGTTGCCTAATGATCCATCAGATGTCATAAGTCCCCTTATAGACAATCTTGTGTCTCTGTTGTGTGCCATCCTCCTTACAAGGTATTTATGAGGCTCTAGATTCTCTGAATTCTTGGACAAGTTAGTTGGAAGTCGCTTTTTGATCTGTTTATCATTTCCTGGTCTGCATTTATTCTTTCAGTTTGTAATTATAGTACTTTTCATACTAGATACATAATTTATAATTGACATTCTCTTATCAGTTCATTTGATCTGGTTTTATTACTATGCATAAGTTACCTCTGTTAGATTGACTCAATGACTATAGTAGTGAATTTGTAGTAATATCAAATATTGAGTCCTACATCAAGTGCAGTCTTAAAGTACATTTTTCACTAAAAATGATAATATGTGCATGAACTAGTGGAGAGGATGGCAGAAGTCGAGCTGAACAGCTTTTGCATCTGCTTAGACAGCTTGATCAATATGTTTCTTCACCCGTTGACTATCAAAGAAAAAGAGGTTGTATGGCAGTTCATGAGATGCTTCTAAAGTTTCGTAAGCTTTGCGTTGCTGGCTACTGTGCTCTCGGTTGTTCTGGGGATTGCCCACACAGGAAGTATGTAGACCGCAGTATGCATGGGAATTTTTCAACTCTTCCATGTATGAAAATATCCTTAAACCCTTTTTTTTTTATCTATTCCATACACCATCTAATTAATTCTTTTTTTTTGTTTGAACAATAGCGGTATTTTTATTTCCTGACCGCGAGGTATTGTGTTTGGGAGATAGGGTCATAACCTATTTGCCACGCTGTGCTGATACAAATTCTGAAGTTCGGAAAATTTCTGCACAGGTATTTTATTTGTACTTATCCTGATCAACTGTGTCACAAAATAACGGGCGATCAATTCATTTGAGTATGATTATGATAATTTCTAATGGTTTCTCATACTTATTTTTGTTAGATTCTTGACCAGTTCTTCAGCATTTCCCTTTCCCTTCCAAAAGCTGCACTCTCAAGTGGGTTGGATTCTGAAGAATCCTATAAAGCCCTGTCTTCCCTTGAGGATGTCATTGCCATTTTGAAAAGCGTAAGGTTTTTGTGGTTACGCTCAGAGTTTCTCCATTTTTTTTTGTTATGCTTCATACTCAGGGTGTCAGATTCATATTTCTTTGAACCAACTTTCAGGATGCCTCTATTGATCCATCGGAAGTTTTTAACAGAATCGTCTCATCCATTTGTGCTCTTTTAACGGTGGATGAGGTTTGTTTTCTTACTTCTTTTGTATAAGTTCTGGTGTCATTGGATGTTTGAGGTCTCATTATGTTGTGCTATGCCATGTAGCTTGTAGCAGCCTTGCACAATTGCACTGCGGCTATATGTGACAAAATCAGGCAATCTGCGGAGGGAGCCATCCAAGCGGTTACTGAGTTTGTTTCAAGAAGAGGGAGTCAGCTTAATGACAATGATATTTCAAGGTACAACAAAGTTTGTTGTCGTAGATGGGCTATTTGATGACCTTGTTTCCCTCTTCTTATTTTAAATCTCTTCTGGCAGGACGACTCAGTCCTTGCTATCGGCAGCAGTTCATATAACTGAGAAGAATTTACGTGTTGAAGCTATTGGAGCAGTATCCTTCACTTAATTCCGTTAGCATATTCGATTTGAACATAAATTTGACACTGCTGTAATATATAAACTCACTAGCTTTTATCTCGTACTCTCCTGGTGTAATACTGTTACCTTAATCACATGAAGATCTCTGCACTGGCAGAGAACACACAATCATCGATCGTGTTTAGTGAAGTGTTGGCTACTGCTGGAAGGGACATCGTGACAAAGGACATAACTAGGATGCGTGGTGGCTGGCCAATGCAAGATGCATTTTATGTAAGTAGTATTCTCTCTGAGCTGTAATATAGAATGAGACGATTTTTTTCTCTTTCATGGTTTTATCATCTTCTACGAAAGTTAACAAAATTTTGGGCTGAACGACACTTGAGGGAGTTAATAACATTTTACAGATGGCACATCTTCTTAGAAGTGTGATTGTGCCTACAGGTTGGGTTCATTTGTAAGAATCTGCTGTTTGCCGCAATTTCACCCTGACTAGTAATGCTCAGGCAGCTTAATAATTTCTTAGTCAAAAAGAAGTATCATCTGACCCTTGTATTGAGAGTTATAAAAAATTCAGGTTTAGGTTTTCTTTATAAATAATTTAGGTTTATATGATGTTATTCCTTCTCTCAATTTTTTTTTTTTTTTTTTTTTTTTTTTTTTTTTTTTTTTTTTTTTTTTTTTTTTTTTTTTTTTTTTTTTTTTTTTTTTTTTTTTTTNATATGACAAGGCATCTCATTGTCAAAAAAATTTTGATGCAGGCTTTCTCTCAACATACGGAGCTTTCAGTTTCGTTCATGGAACACTTGATATCTGTTCTCAGTCGCAGTTCTTTAGTTAAAGGTGATTCACATAAGGATACACATAAGGGAGATAATACAAGCTCTTCTTCTGAAACACATGTAGAAGATGACTTACTTCAAGCTGCCATTTTTGCTCTCACTGCTTTTTTTAGGTACGTTTCTTAAACCATCAATTTTACTTGTTCGTACGTGATTCATTTTTGGTGGCTAATATACTAAATTACCAGAGGTGGCGGAAAAATTGGAAAGAAAGCTGTTGAGAAGAGCTACTCTTCTGTTGTTGGGGCACTTACTCTTCAACTGGGAAGCTGTCATGGACTTGCAAGCACTGGTCAGCAAGATCCATTACGGTAACTCCCCTACTTTCAAGAGACGTAAAATTGGTAGTGAAGCCTTTGTAATATTTTTTTCTTCTTGGCAGAGTACTTCTGACTTCATTCCAGGCTTTCTGTGAGTGTGTTGGTGATTTAGAGATGGGCAAGGTACTTTTTGACTTTAACATTAAACGGGTTCTGGTTAATTTACAGTATGATGACCTGGTACCTGTCTTTGCTTAGATTTTGGCTCGTAATGGGGAGCAAAGAGAAAAAGAAAAGTGGGTTGATCTTATTGGCGATATTGCTGGATGCATTTCAATTAAGAGACCAAAGGAGGTACCTAGTTATTTGTACCTTAACTGTTGTGTTTCACTAATTGATCATTGGTTTATTAGTTGAGTCAGTTGTGGCAACATGGATATTTTGATATGTGCATAGTAGTTAAGAACACATAAGAGATTCTTTCTGTGTAAAAATGAGAATAGGCAAGTCTAAACTATTCTTAAACACAGCCTAACTGACTTGGTAGTTTACGCATCGAAGTCTGAACTTATTAATGCTGAAACCTTTTTAAGCAGAGTCGCATAGAATAAACCCAGTGATGAAGAAAAGGGAGTTTACAGTTTCCCTTCAGACTTAGAACTTAAGTGTTTCAGTACTGGTGTTACAGGTTCAAAATATTTGCATAATTCTAACGAAAGCACTAAACCGTCCACAAAGATTCCAAAGGGAAGCTGCTGCCGCTGCATTGTCAGAGTTCATACGCTACAGGTATAATGTTTTCGGAGTCCTTACAACTTCATTTTTTTTAAGTTTCTTCTGCTAACATTTCTGAGTTGCAGTGGTGATTTTAGTTCTGTAATGGAGGAGATGGTCGAAGCACTCTGCCGACATGTGTCAGATGATTCTCCGACTGTAAGGCGCCTTTGTCTGAGAGGATTAGTGCAGGTAAGATTTATTCTGAGTACTTTTTGAATATCTATCTTGATTTTGTAAGAGGACTAATGCAAGAAAGAGTTACGTGGAGAATAGCTGACCAGTCGTTGGACATATTTAATAGCATTTGATGCTATGAATGTTTACTTGGAACATATACTAGAGGATAGCTGACCAGTCTTTGGGAATGCATAACTTAGTTGCTTTGGGGTTTTGCCAGATGCCATCTACTTGTATGAACCACTACACAACTCAAGTTATTGGTGTAATATTAGCGTTGCTCGATGATTTGGATGAGTCAGTGCAACTAACTGCTGTGTCATGCTTATTGATGGTAGTGTTCATACCCATTAACAACTCAATATCTGTTGAACTCTGTATGTCAGATCTATACGCAATTGCTTGAACTCCATGTGCTTGTTTTCCTTTGGTTAGGTCACAGAGACAGCATCTAGTGATGCTGTTGAACCTATCTTGTTGAATTTATCTGTTCGGCTTCGTAACCTTCAGGTAAGTTATCTGAAACAAATACGAGATAAAACAAAGCTTTAAAGTATCTAGAAAGTTCTTACTAACTGACTAAACCTTGAACGGAAGAAAAACGCTAAATAAGTTCTCTAAACTGTTAGGTACATTGTTTCTGATGGTTGTGCTTTGACACTAACCTTGAAATTCTTATTTGTAACAGATTAGCATGGACCCGAAGATGAGAGCCAACGCATTTGCAGCTTTTGGAGCATTAAGTAAATATGCTAATGGAGGGCAACGGGAGGGATTTGTTGAGCAGGTGACACCTTATCCTTTTCGTTTCCATTTCAATGATATGAATGAAGATGAAATAATTGATTTCAGCTTTAATATAAAGCTCATTTGGATGGATATGCTTAATGTCAGATTCATTCCACGCTTCCCCGCTTGGTAGTACACCTCCATGACGACGATCCTAGTATAAGACAGGCTTGTCGGGTAATTTTCTTCATATCTCCTTTTTCTCCTTTGCTTGGTTTGAAATAACTTCGAATCTACATATCTGTTATTGTTTGAATAGGTAACCCTCAAGCAGTTTGCTCCACTCATGGACATACAAAATGATTCTACTCTGTTTGATTCACGTGCTTTTGGTTCTGACGATAGGTATGTCCTATGAGTAGCAAATCTCTGTTGTGCTTAATGACCATGTTTATCCTCTAAAGCTGTTTATATTTTCAGAAATGACTATGAAAACTTTGTAAGGGAACTCTCTAGGCACTTGGTTCAAGAGTCAGAAAGAGTTGATACTTACATGGCTTCAACCATCCAGGTTCGGTTTTCTCAAGGAATTAAACATCATAATTGTTACATATATAAACTATATACAGGAAAAAAAATGAAGTGACAACGACCCGGTGCAGGCTTTTGATGCACCATGGCCGGTAATTCAAGCAAATGCAATACACTTCGCCACCACCATGTTATCACTCTCAGAAGATCAGCATATATTCTCTCACTACTATCCACAGGTATATTAGAGAAATTACATATGGCATGCTCATAAGTACTTAAGATTTTCTCAACCTCGTCTGTTGTTCAGGTGTTTGAAACGCTGGTTAACAAGATGACCCGGTCACAAGATTCAGTAGTGAGAGCGGCATGCTCATCAGCCTTTGGGTTGCTGCTAAGATCAGCCAAGTCAACATTGTGGAGAGGAGCTCGACTTGATCGGACCGACTCAGGTAGAAAAGCCAATGATCCCGAGTCTGCTAAGAAATAACATGTTTATTTCGGTCTGTTTGAATACCAACTGGTTTTACTGCGTTTGCGATATAGATCAATAGGTACAGTGTGCAACGTGAAACCCGTCCAGGTTTGTGTGTCGTAGTGTGTTTGTTGTACAGTGTTTTGTGCTTTTTCATCTTGTAAAAAGCGACTAGTGTGGTCGTTTTCATTACCGAACTCAGGAAAGAAACATTCACACGAAAGTGTTGTAGGCTCTGGACCTCTGTTCCTCTTTTGTTGATTGTGATTTTTGAGGCTTCTGGTCGATATAGATGTCTTGAAATTGTCCAAAACTTGATCTATCTTCATGTATTGTTTTATACTCTCTATGTTTCATGTGTCTTTTTAGTTTTTTGCACACAATTAAGAAAACATTTAATTTTGCATATTTTTTATAGAAAAACATCATTACGCATACATTTAATCATATTTCAACCAATAGAAAATTAAACTGAAAAATAAAATCAATAAATTATGCATTGAAATTCTAAAACGACACTTATTTTGTAACGAAATTTTTTCTCTAAAACGACACTCTTTGCGAAACGGAGGGAGTATTATACTAGATTTTGATCCGCGCTTAAGAAGCGTGGGTATTGTTTAGTTGATTATGAAGATAAATATTAAATGAATTTATAATTTTTTATTACATATCTATAATATTTAAAAGTTGTTTTCTTAAATATTTATTTTTGATATAATATTTCGAAACAATATCGTATAGATAATAAAAATAAGGTATGTATAGATAGTAAAAATAAATATTGTATATCAAAAATATAACGTATACCAAAAAAATATTGTATAGATAGTAAAAATAATGTATATATAGTTAAAGAGCATTAACTATTATATGTTTAGTTAGAGAAATATTAGGTAGGACAAAAAAATAATGAATTAAATGAAAAGGTCCAAACAACATTGCATATGTAGATTTTTCAAGACTCCTTCCTTTTAAATAGTATAGATGTTGGAGGTTAATCGATATGTAAAGTTTCAAACACAAATTCAATTTTATTTTGTTGGTTAGATTGTACTAATTTATGTGGTTTATGTAATTCTGAAGAATTGCAGTAGTGTGGTAATGGAATCAATAGTTTGTAGTGGTGAATCAGCATGGGTTCCGAAACAACCGACAAATCTTATCCTCTTCACTTTGTTCTCTTCCCTTATATGGCTCAAGGTCACATGATAGGTTTTGAAATTTTAGAGGTAAAGGCAATTCAAAAGAAAAAAAAATTTTTTTTTTACCAGTTTAGAGGTCTCTGTGTATATTAAAATTTATTTATTTTAATAATATTTTTTTAACAATTTAAGGTTCTAAAACCAATATTTAATTTGCTATGTCCCATACTGAAGACCGGCTATGAATACATTTTAATAACACTTTTATCTTATATACTTCAATTTAATTTGAAAATAGTTATTCTTGTCATTTTAGGACTTTCCACTGTGTCAAAATTGCTGATAACTAAATTTTATCTTATATTCTTTGATTTATTTTCAAGATAAATATTCTAAAAAGTAATTTTAGGGCTTTTTGTTGTTTCTTTGAGGTGGTTGTAAAAATGTAGTTGTCTATAAAGAGGACTCAAGAGTCAAGTTTGATTTCTGTTTTTCTTTTTCCAAAATTTGTATTTGCGGCTGAGAACTCTTCACAATATTTTCAACGTAGTTCTCAAGAACATTTCTCTAATTATTTTTGGCTTATAGTTACATGAATACAAAAGAACACATGTCCCCGCCACTAAATGGTCTGTACTAATAATCTCTGTGAACCATGTTGCATTTTCTTATAGTAACGCCATTTTGCTTATGGTCTCTCTTACATCACCATGTATATGTAAGAACACACAACCAAACCAAAGCAGAAAACAACTTCTCATGGCTTCAGAAACAACCCAACAATGTCCTCCTCCTCTTCACTTTATTCTCTTCCCTTTCATGTCCCAAGGCCACATGATCCCAATGGTCGATATTGCAAGGCTCTTGGCTCAGCGAGGTGTGACTATAACCATTGTCACTACTCCTCACAACGCTGCCCGGTTCAAGAACGTTCTTAACCGGGCCATCCAGTCTGGCCTGCCCATCAATCTTGTCCAGGTGAAGTTTCCATCTCAAGAATCAAGTTCATCAGATGGACATGAGAATTTGGACTTGCTCGATTCACTGGGAACATCAATACCTTTCTTCGAAGCAATTAACATGATGGAGGCACCGGTGGAGAAGCTCTTGAAAGAGATTAAACCTAGACCAAACTGCATAATCGCCGACATGTGTTTGCCTTTTACAAACAGAATCGCCAAGAACTTTGGTATACCAAAGATCATTTTTCATGGCATGTGTTGCTTCAACCTTCTTTGTATGCACATTATGCGCCAACACTACGAGTTTTTCGATAGTATAGAGTCTGATAAGGAGTACTTCTCTATTCCAAATTTTCCTGACAAAGTTGAGTTCACAAAATCTCAGATTCCAATGATCAGACATGGTGTTGGAGTTTGGAAAGAGATTTTAGATGGAATGGATGAAGGTGATAACACTTCTTATGGTGTAATTGTCAATACATTTGAAGAGCTTGAGCCAGCTTATGTTAGAGACTACAAGAAGGTTAAGGCAGGTAAGGTATGGAGCATCGGACCGGTTTCCTTGTGCAACAAGGAAGGAGTAGACCAAGCTGAGAGGGGAAATAAACCTGCCATTGATCAAGATGAGTGTGTTAAATGGCTTGATTCTAAAGAAGAAGGGTCAGTGCTATATATTTGCCTTGGAAGTATATGCAATCTTCCTCTGTCTCAGCTCAAAGAGCTAGGGCTTGGCCTAGAAGAGTCTCAAAAACCTTTCATATGGGTCATAAGAGGTTGGGAGAAGTATGATGAGTTACTTGAGTGGCTTTCAGAGAGCGGATTTAAAGAAAGAATCAAAGAAAGAGGTCTTCTCATAAGAGGATGGTCACCTCAAATGCTTATCCTTACACATCCTGCCATGGGAGGATTCTTGACACACTGTGGATGGAACTCAACTCTTGAAGGGATCACCTCGGGAGTTCCATTGCTCACGTGGCCATTGTTTGGAGACCAATTCTGCAATGAGAAATTGGCAGTGCAGGTATTAAAAGTGGGTGTGCGAGCTGGTGTTGAAGATTCAATGAGCTGGGGAGAAGAGGAGAAGATAGGAGTGTTGGTAGATAAAGAAGGGGTGAAGAAGGCAGTGGAAGCATTGATGGGTACTAGTGATGAAGCTATAGAGAGAAGAGAAAGAGTCAAAGAGCTTGGAGAGTTAGCTCACAAGGTTGTTGATGAAGGAGGCTCTTCTCATTCCAACATCACTTTACTCTTACAAGACATTATGCAACAAGCACAAATCAATAATTAATTGTATTGTTGCTTTTGATCGGATTATCTATTCATGTAATATGTTAGTTATTAATTAATCAAAATTCAGTTAATATGTTAAATCGTCTAAAATTGTTTACTTTTTACATATCATATTAATATCATATTAATATCCAAATATATTTTTAATAACTTTTTCTTTATGTGTAGTAGAGTGTAGAAACCTGTTATGGTGGTCCTGAGGAGTTCAACTTTGATATTGCTTCTAGCAGCCCTTTAGAGACTTATCAGCAGTTTTTTTTTTCATGGTAAATGTCATCAAGAACAATTTCCCAATGGCACAGCATGAAGCTTTGTTACTAAAGACGGTTAAAATATTTTTATAGGTTCTTGTTTTAAAGTTCTTTCTAATATGTAGAATGTAGTTGTCCAAAGAGAGAAATAGAAATGCTGTTTGAGCACATTATGCAACAAGCATTTTTAATGAAGTCTCTAATCAAAATGCTGTATGAATTGAGAGAAAAAATAATAAGAATAAATTTGAGAATGGGACATGGACATGTGAAGATATCAACATCGGGTGCTCTATTTTCTTTTTGTCAATAATGTGCATTTGACCAGGCCCATATCTTACGTTTTCGTCACATTCCTATACGTAATGATTTGTTTGAGATATACTCTAATATTATACGAAGAGATGGTGAATACAGAACAAGTAGTCAGAACCTAAATTTACTTAAAATTATCCAAACTCACCCACTTTAATTAGGAGATTATTTTTTTGCGGCTGTTATCTTTTATCCCTTTATCTCTCGACGTAGTTCCCAAAATATTTCGTTTATTTTTGGGCTTATATGAATACAAAGGAACACGAGTGCCCGTCACGAAATGAACTGTACTAACATGTGGACTATATTGTGTTTTGTAGCGAATAAGCCAATGCAATATTTTAAGTAAATTTAGGTGTTTTCCTTCTCATTTTATATTATTTCCTTGTCTTCCAAGTTTGTTTTCCTTCTCTCGAGTCAATATATATACATATATCTATGCAAAGACGAATATACAAACTCACATCATCCGAGTCAAAGCAAAGAAGAAAAAAAGTTAGAGAGAGAGAGAGAGAGAGAGATCCTCATGGCTTCAGAAACAAAAAACCAACAACTTCATCCTCCTCTTCACTTTGTTCTCTTCCCTTTCATGGCTCAAGGCCACATGATCCCCATGGTTGATATTGCAAGGCTCTTGGCTCAGCGTGGTGTGACCATAACAATTATCATGACATCTCAAAACACATCGAGGTTCAAGAATGTCCTAAGCCGGGCCATCAAGTCCGGTTTGCCCATTAGGCTGGAGCATGTGAAGATTCCATTTCAAGAAGTTGGTTTGACTGAAGAACATGAAAATGTAGATTCACTTGATTCAATGGAGTTGATCATACCTTTCTTTAAAGCAGTGAATATGGTCGAAGAGCCAGTCATGAAGCTCATTGAAGAGATGAAGCCTAAACCAACATGTCTTATATCTGACTTTTGTTTGCCTTATACAAGCAAAATCGCCAAGAAACTCAATATCCCAAAGATTGTTTTTCATGGCGTATCTTGCTTTTGTCTTCTGTGTATGCATATCCTACACAGAAACCTCGAGATCCTAGAGGCGTTAAAGTCAGACAAAGAGCATTTCTTGGTTCCTAATTTTCCTGATAGAGTTGAATTTACAAAACCTCAAGTTACTATAGCAAATGCTAGTGGAGATTGGAAAAAAATCTTGTCTGAACAGGTGGAAGCTGATGACACGTCCTATGGTGTACTCATCAATACATTTCAAGATTTGGAGTCTGCTTACGTGAAGGGCTACAAGGAGGCTAGGGATGGTAAAGTATGGTCAATAGGACCCGTTTCCTTGTGCAACAAGGTAGGTGTAGACAAGGCTCAAAGAGGAAACCAAGCAGCCGTTGATCAAGACGAGTGTCTTAAATGGCTTGATTCTAGAGAAAAAAGGTCAGTGCTATATGTTTGCCTTGGAAGTATATGCAATCTTCCTCTTGCTCAACTCAAAGAACTAGGGCTAGGCCTTGAGGAACCTCAAAGACCTTTCATCTGGGTCATAAGAGGTTGGGAGAAGTACAATGAGCTAGCTGAGTGGTTCTTGGAGAGTGGTTTCGAAGAAAGAATCAAAGAGAGAGGGCTTCTAATCAAAGGATGGTCACCTCAAATCCTTATCCTTTCACACCCTGCCGTTGGAGGATTCTTAACACACTGTGGATGGAACTCAACTCTTGAAGGGATTACCTCGGGTGTTCCACTGATCACTTGGCCATTGTTTGGAGACCAGTTTTGCAACCAGAAACTAGTTGTGCAGGTTCTAAAAGCGGGTGTAAGTGCTGGTGTTGAAGAGGTCATGATATGGGGAGAAGAGGAGAAGATAGGAGTGTTGGTGGATCAAGAAGAAGTGAAGAAGGCTGTGGAAGATTTAATGGGTGAGAGTGAGGAGGCAAAAGAGAGAAGAAAAAGAGTTAACGAGCTTGGAGAATTAGCTCACAAGGCTGTTGAAGAAGGAGGCTCTTCTCACTCTAACATCACATGCTTCCTTGAAGACATGATGCAACTAGCACAATCCAAGAAGTGATTGTATTGTTGCTATTGGTTATTCTTATATCATTGATCATGTAATATTTTATCAGTTATTAAAGATTTGAAAAATTATCAGTTATTTAATGTTGAATAATCGAATTTATATCAAATTATGTACAGTAAATAGTTTTTCCATATTCACACATTTAAGTAGTTGTAAAAGCAAGTTTATAATAAAAAAAAATTGGTAAATAGAGAGTTCAAAGCTACTCAAGTGGTTCTGAAGATTAAAGCTTCGATATTGCTTTTAACGACTCCTCTCAGAGCTTTAAACATATCATCACTGTGTTGTGTTTTCTTGTTGAAGACTTATCAACAACCCTTTTCCTCCTTATGACAAAGTTGATTTTGACGTATGCTACAAAGTATGGAGATTTGTAGTTTCTCTAGTTACTAATATAATATGGGCTTTGAAATTGTGTTACTAGAACGCCCAATAATATATCAAAGCCCATTAACTATGGTGCATGAACTACGAACCGTCTGAAAGAGTTTAATCCGAGGAGGAAGAATCAGTGAACTCACAATCATTCACCCTAAGGAACTCAGCTCGTTTCTGTATGTTGGAGTCTTTAGAAGTGAGTGAAGATTCAGATTCAGGTTCAGATTAATAGTGACCTCTTTGGTTGGTTCGTATATAGGAAACGCTTTTAGATTCCATCAACATAGATATAATTTTATAAGTGCAAGCTTCGAATCAAAGAAACACCAATGCCTTATTTTAAAGATTTTTACGAAATAATAAATCCTTATTTTAAAGATTTTTTTGTATTTACAAAATATTAATTGAATCATAAATTACAAAATATATGAAGGAATTAACCAAGTTTTCTTATAATTTGTAGTATAAATTTTGATAAATGCAAACCCCAATATAATTGAAATCTATGGAAAGTATAAAATCAAATCTGGAAAACGTGAATGGATGTGCAGTTGGAGCTACAATAAAAAAAACGTAACCAAGGGAAATATGGCATATCCAATAGAAGATTCTTAATTCTCATCAGGCTTCACAATATATATTTAATTTTATAAAATCAATAAACAAAAAGTTAAATCTATAGCAGTGTTAGTGTATACATATAGCACTACTTTCCTATATATGACTCAAAAGTCTCAAACAAAATGTTGCTTCACTTTTCCCGATTCAAATATTCTGAATAGTTTCTAAAATAGTTTTTAACAACCATAAATTAAAATTAAAATCTGTGGTTACACGGTATAACGTATATCATGGTTGCTCGCTAAAAGATACTCTCTCCGTTTCATATTACTTGTCGTTCTATGTTTATTCACAAATATTAAGAAAACATATGATTTTGTATATTTCCAAAATAAAAACACAATTACCTATATATCTAACCACATTTCAACCAATAGAAAAATAAAAACACAATTACCTATGAATCTTATTAATGAATTTTGCATTGAAACTTTAAAACGACACTTATTTTGAAACGAATTTTTTTCCCTACAACGACAAGTAATATAAAATGGAGGGAGTATCAGTTAATCACACATAGAAGCATACACTGAATGCATACACGTGAATCAACAACATAAATACATAAAAATTGATCATCACCGAAATATATAATCAATATGGTGAATTGGTGATCCTTCTGATGTAGATGTTTAATGGTTTACCTAACTATGTGCATATCTTAAGTTTAAAATACGAACCAAAGAATAACAAAAATAAAGTTGCATGGCCGAGATTTTAGTTGTTTGATGTTTTGTAGGCATTTTGCACGCACACTATATACGTCAAGTCATCGCATACGTATGATCCATCATAGGGTTTACCAACCTTCACACGTATTGTTTTTGTTTGTTTAATTTCATATATGTATTATTAATGTATTCATTAGACAATATAACTAATGAAATCGGATCCCATTTTCTTAAAGTAAAGTAAAAATGATTTTAAATACAATATATATGTATTTCATGGAGTGTGATTGGAGCTGAAGTGAAAAGGGTAGCCAATAGAAATCGGCATATCCCTCAGAAGATTCCCAATTTCTCAACCCATCATTTTTTTCCCAAATATTAAATATTATCACATTTTACCAAAAAGTATTATCACATGTATGTAACTTTGCTAGCGTAGAAGGGACATTAATAGATTTATGTATTTGTGCGAGTCTATAAAGAAAGCATAAAAGCATCATATGAAACCCTCTCTCCACAACACCGAACACATGAAGGTGGTGTTGGCTCTTATCGAAGAGCCTCAGGAAGTTTAATTGAACCCAGCCAGTGGGTTCTTCTATATATGTAGATTTGGGCAACTCGATCGGATCCTTTGGCATTTTCTCTATCTGATTGAAGAAGAAGAAGAAGAAGAAGAAGAAAGGAGATGATGTGTGTATCTTCTTCTTATCTTTGAGAGTTCTGTTCAACTTATGTCTTTTGATTATCTTTCCATCTGTGTGTTTGTAACTTGATAAGTTAGTATCCTATTGTTTTGTGAGTTGATGCTGAATTTTAGTATCTTAATGTTTATACTGTGTTTTACTTCTATGTTACAAAAAAGTTAATGATGAGATTTTTGCAGAAAGGGTGATTTTCTTTTTTGTTTTGTTTGTAGCATTGCTTGAAACTCAGGATAGGAATATGGCATGTAAAGATTTGTACTTAACACAAACCACTCAAAATCGAACTATGTTGTGAAATATATTCCACCAATTATTATGTTTAACACTAATTTTCTTAGAAACCTAAACCATACTATCATTGACCAAAAGATAATAACAGAAAAAAACAAAATATTTCTACATCCATTAATACAAAGATATGATAATGAATTTTGACCCCCCCCCCCCCCAAAAAAAAGAGATGATAATGAATCAATAGTCAAAATATTATGAAAGAAGAAAAACAGATACACAGTTAGATCTTAGTTAAAACCATAACACAATCTAACATGACATGGAAGAAAATAAATCAAACAATAGCAAAACACGTCTTAGATGGTGTTATTTATTGATATATTTTAATAGAGTTTAAATCTAAATACAATATACTTTTATTCAAACGATGATTTTAAATTCTATTTTAAAATATAATGTTGTTCAATGAATTATTTAAATCCAATTTTTAAAATTCAGTGTTATTCAACTTTCAAGAATTTTTTTTTTTTGTATTTTCAATTGATTTTAAATCATCTCTTATGGAATTACATGAATAAATGAGTTAATTCAAAATCCAAGACATACTGTAGAGATTTTAAAATTCTTCAACTTGAACTATCTTAAATTTTTAAAATTTGATGGATTACAGTATATTAATAATTGATTTTTAATTATTGATTAAATAAAACCCTCTTACTATTATCAATTTTACGAAAGAAATGTAACTAACATTTGAAAATAGACTGAAAATCATAGAAGAACAAATCCAGAAAACAAATGTATGTTCCTCAACCGCTTCTGCCAAAACTGTTAACTAGATCTAGGTGTTTTGGGTATCAGTTCAATTTGGTTAATTTAGATATTGAGTAGCTCGGATAAAGGATTAAAGGATCTATTTACTATTTGACTATTTTTAGTTTAGGTTTGTTTGGATTCAGTTCGGGTAGTTTTCAGTTCGCTTTGGTTTGGATGGTAAATTTAAGAATTAAAAATATCCAGATTTTTTTTGGTTCTTATTGGGTTTCAGCTCATTTATTTCAGATAGTTTAGGTAATTCAGATTAATATTGGGTATATTAGATAAAATATAAAATAATTAGGATGATTCAAATAATGTTTATGGATATTTCGAGTTGCTTTCGATATTTTAGATAAAAGTATCCGAAAATTTTTAGATAGTTTGGACATTTTATAATAATTTAGTTTTTCGAAATATTTAGATATTTTAGTAGATTTTTAAACTATAAATATATATTTAGTTATATTAAATGTATATATAATTAATGTTTTTATAGATTTGTATATCCGTTCGGTTCTCGGTTCGGTTCGGTTCGGTTATTTCAGATATATAAATATAAGAACCATTTCGATATTTGAGAGTTTTAATTCGGTTCTAGTTTCAAATATTTTAATTCGGTTCGGTTTGGTTAGTCGGTTCTGTTTTTTTGAGAAACTAAAGAAGACGAAACGCTTTATTTGCGTTGTAAATCAATCCGGGCCTTGGGCCCTGCTTTAACAATCGTCCCTTGTAAAAAATAACAAATTACAAAAATTGCCACTGTAACTTTGCTATCTTCTTCCCCAATGGCTGCAAAGAGAGTTTGGGTTCATCTTCTTCCCACAGATCAGCCTCCCCTGAACCCTATTTCACTCATCGATTTCAATACTCGATCGGATGCTAATATCTCCGCCGATTCGTAACCAACCGGTGGTTCTAAGACTCTTCTAAGGTTCGCTTCGTTTCTCTCTCTTATATGCCATGGTTTCTCCGATTAGGTTAACGCGTTTCCATGAATCTGTTTTCTTCTCTACTAATCTCAGCTTCCTTCTCCTTTTCTGCTCTGTGTAGAGTCCTCTTAGAGCAGATCCGTTGCTATGAAGAAAGAGTTTACGCCCGGCGGTGGCGGGATCAGTTCGGTTAAGCGGACGGCTTTAGACGTCGGCGATATGAGTAGGACTAGCTGTAAGCGAATCAAAACGACTCTAATCAATGGTTTTATCGTTTACACAAGAACGAGGAGGACTAAACTCACTAACCTTAACGAAGAAGATGATATAAGAACCTCAGATAGTCTTGAGGAGTCGAAAGCAACAACGGTCAACGACTCGATAGCTGAAACTAACATCACTGAGAGTTCTTGCTTTAAGAATACTGTTGTTGAGAGCTCCGTTGAGAAAACTGCTGCGGAAGAGCGGTTAGTTACTGGCAGCTTAGATGAAACTAACATCACTGAGAGTTCTTGCTTTAAGAATACAGTTGTTGAGAGCTCTGTGGAGAAAACTGCTGCGGAAGAGCGGTTAGTTACTGGCAGCTTAGCTGAAATTATGGCGGGTGATAAGGTCAGAGAAGTGGATACTAAGAGTGGCAGTAGTAGCTCATTAGTTGATGTTGTGATTGATGATATACAGTTTGAAGAATTGTTGCATGAAGCGGTTCCAGTGGAGATTCTTCCGGAAGGGAGCTTGGATTTTGAGGTGGTGGGAAAACCTTATTTGGCGTCAAAGAAGAATAGGCATGGTTCTTTAAAGCGTACGAAACAGATGTATAAATCGCTTTTGAGACTGAAGAAGTTTAACAAGTTTGTGCCTAAGGATGCAGAGGTTCTAGCAGAGTCAGAATTGGATAGTGAGGGGTTGGATGAACAGAACCGTTCTGTGAGTCTGGCTGACATGCCCAATGTAGTCCGCAAAAGGCCAGATACAGTGAGGGAACTTTTTGAGACTGGTATACTTGATGGTGTGTCGGTGATTTATACGGGTACTGCTCAGGTTGGGCTATTCTGTTTTGTTTTTGTATGCTTTTGTGACCATTTCATTCTAGCTTAATCTAAGTAGTGTTTTTTTTTTAAATGTTTTAGTCTCAAGGCTTTGGTCTCCGTGGCATCATTACAGATGGTGGAATTTTGTGTTCGTGTTCCTCCTGTGATTGGGCTAATGTAAGAATATGTTACTCTGCAACTCATAATGCAGGTTGACTATTATTATCTCTAGTTATTCTATTAGAAATATTCTGGTATAGATAAACTCATTCATTTTGTAGGTCATTACAACTTCCCAATTTGAGATTCATGCTAATAAGCAATACAAACGAGCATCACAATATATTTGCTTTGAGAATGGTAAGAGCCTGCTAGATGTTCTGAAGATTTGTAGGAGCGCTCCTCTACATTCTCTTCGAGCAAAAATTCTTGATGCAGTTAATAGTGCGTCTAAAGATAAATGCTTCACCTGTAAAAGATGCAAAGGTGGGCTGTTATAGTATTTTTCCCTAGCGTGCTCTAAAATGTATCGATTTCTAGATTATTTGGTCAAAATTGAAATTATTGACTGTGGTTTCCAGGCGTGTGCCCTGTATCCTCTCTTGGCCATAGAGGGTTACTGTGTTTGTCATGCTCAGAGGTAGAAAATTCTCATACCAGCCCTAGTGCTACAAGGACCCCAACTAGTGCTCCTCCGTGCATAACATCTCTGGCTAAGAGCAGATGGAAGATAACAAGAAAGTTGGTAACCTTTATTCTATGTTCTCTTAGTCATAAGGTGTCTCTTCTACTATTTATATTTCCATCTTATGTGTACTTGTGTAGCGAATTTTTTTTTTTTCTTTGGGCATCATGCATGAGTATAATAAATACTTCTTTCTCTACTGTCTTATTTTGCTTTTTCAGGCGATCAGAATCCACATTAAAGTCGCCTCTATCTACATCACCACTGGGAAATAGCACTCAGGAGATCACAAGAAAGTTGGTACCATTTTGCTGGTTTTTAATGTTTGTATGTGTTGCATCTTCATCAACCATTGCATTGATAGGACTCTTTTTCCAATTTTGTTGTAGCTTAAGCATGGTATATGTAATGTATGTCCTTTTTTCTTGAATCTGGTCATCAAAATTTTAATTACTACCTTACGTCTCAGGGCATTACGTCAAGCTTTGGTTGGGAAGGCTCTCAGTGCTTCTACAAATATATCTTCACATAATAAGTGCAGATCTGAGTTTAAGATGTTTGTATCTTTACGTCATGATGATATTAGCCAAACTAACGCTGATAGTAAAGAGTCATATTTTGACGTGTCTGGTTCCTTGTATTTTTGAAGGTTAGCCCAACATTCTGCGACCCTCAAGGCTGTAAAAAGCGTCCCCCTTTCTGTTTCTTCAAAAAGGAGGAGTTCTAGAACAACGAGAAGGTTGGTATCTTTTATTTGTAGCAACCTTACTTTTGTTTTTTCTTGCTGGTTTCGAACTATTATGTTTTACATAAATCTCTTTGCATGCAGAGATCAAGGATTGCATAAGTTAGTGTTTGAAAGAGAGGGATTACCAGATGGAACTGAACTAGGATACTATGCCCGTGGACAGGTTAGCAACCTTATCCCATGTGTGTTTATATATCTCTGGACCTGACCTTCTCTTTTAAGACATAATATCACTGTGGGCAGAAATTGCTCGGAGGCCACAAAATGGGTGCTGGAATCTACTGTTACTGCTGCAAGAGTGAGGTACTTGATATTATAAACTCTACATCATGATTCATGCATTATCAGTTCGTTCTTAATATTGCATTTTTCGTGCAGGTGAGCCCATCCGTGTTCGAAGCTCATGCAGGCTGGACATCTCGCAGAAAACCGTGCGAATTTTTCTCCTGTCTCTTTTATATTGGGTTTGCGTTCCTTCGATGTCTGATTAGTCTCTATTTGTTACAGTTATTTTTACATATATACATCTAATGGTGTCTCTCTACACGAATGGGCAATAACTTTCTCACAAGGCCGTAAATATTCTGCTAATGTAAATGACGACTTGTGTGTCATTTGTGCTGATGGTGGAAATCTTTTACGCTGCGATAGCTGCCCAAGAGCCTTCCACATAGGTAAACAGTTTTGCAGCATGCATTCCGAAAAAACTTTGCCATTTTAATCTTCAGAACCACATAGTCTTATAATACTGATCTAGAAAAAGGTATGAATATATCTATAAGCAGGATCACTTCGAAAAACCTTTGCCATTTTAACCATTTTGCTGTTTTTCAGATCATGTCTCTCGAGCAGTAGAGTCTCTTGATATTCTTATGTTTTGGATCACTGTTGAAATTTCATCACTTTTTCTCAACTTATCTATCTGGTGTCTATGTAGAATGTGTTTCCCTTCCAAGTATTCCTCGTGGTAACTGGCATTGCAAATACTGCGAGAAAAATTCCAAGAGCGAGACTGTTGGAGAATACAATGTTAATGCATCTGCACCTGGTCAACTAGAAGGAGTTGATCATACTGATCAGTTAGCTGGACGATGCATTCGAGTTGTCAAAAACATGGAAGCTGAAACAAATGGGTGTGTACTATGCAGGTAATTGTTCTGGCTGAGTCTAATTTATTTTTCTGAATGTGTTGTATGCTTAAAATTACTTTACTACTCTGTCCTTCGAGTTAGAAGAGCATTACCTGTTTGGGATTGTTTTACTAATATGTGCACGACCCAGTATATTAATCATCTTAGCTTATTTTTGTCTGCAGTGGTTCTGATTTTTGCAGATCTGGATTCGGGCCACGAACAATCATAATATGTGATCAGGTACTTTCTCAATCGTGGCGAGATCTTAAATTAGATTATTTGCATATCACACTAATAATTACTACTGTTACTTATATTTACATTGCAACAGTGTGAAAAGGAGTACCACATTGGATGTCTGAGTAGTCATAACATTGTGGATTTAAAGGTGACTGCATATAGCTCTATCCCCAGCTTATAGTCTTCTGCTTTTGTGCACATATTAGATCTTCCAGATTTTCATCTTAACACGGGATGATATGATATTCTGACAGGAATTACCTAAAGGAAATTGGTTTTGCTCTATGGATTGTACGAGGATCAACTCCACTTTGCAGAAGTTACTGCTTGGTGGTGCTGAGAATCTTTCAGATGATTCTTTGGAAATAATACGCATGAAGCAAGGAATAACTGATGTTGATTCCGTCAGTCATCTAGACATCAGATGGAGACTGATCAGCGGCAAAGTTACTTCTCCTGAAAGCCGGATGTTGCTGTCTCAGGCATTGGCTATTTTTCATGTAAGCAGTTTTGCATTTATAACTTTCTCTCTTAGCGGATCCTTTTTTTCCAATCTGATAAAGTGGTACCTTAAGACAAAGTACGAATTGGCGTAGCTTATAGCTACTCTTTTCATTTAGTATTGGCTAGAAAATTATGGGGCAGGGTAACTAGCAAAGTGCAGCACATACTACACGATAGGACAAGGAAGGTTGCATAGGTCTACAATTATCTTTAGTATAGTTCCTTAAAAACTTAAAATCATGTTTGTTTTGTTTCATCTTGATTTGGTTAGTTTCTACGAACATCTCTATTTCTATACCTCTACAAGTTAAAAATAAAGTTAGGCATAACCATGAATAAGAAGTACTTCTTCTTGAAAAATTGTTATAAACTTCGAAATGCAGGAGCTTATTGCTTTACCTTTGTATTCCGTTTCGTGGAATCATCATATTTCTAACGTTCCTTTAGTTTAGTTCCTCAAAACTAATACATCATGTTTAATGCTTTTTTTTTTTGGCAGGACTGCTTTGATCCTATAGTTGATCCAGTTTCTGGGCGCAACCTTATCCCAAGAATGGTTTACGGGTGAGGACTTTTCCATCATGTCTGCTTCAAGTAGCCTGATTTTTGATTCCTATAACACTTTCATTAACGATCACAAGAGCATTTTTCGTTTAGGAAGAGTATGCAAGGACAAGACTACGGGGGAATCTGCTGTGCTGTTTTGACTGTGAAGTAAGATCTTTTCCTCGATTCTATCTATTCTGTTATTGCGGTTAACCATTGATTTGGCTTTGTTTTCGGCTTCTAATTTATGTAGCGCAACTGTTGTTTCTGCTGGACTACTACGAGTATTTGGCCGAGAGGTTGCGGAACTTCCATTAGTTGCAACACGCATGTGCTGCCGAGAGAAGGTAAATGTCTTATTGGGACTATCTAAAAGATAAAATTATTGTAACTTGTGAGGTTCCTTTCCTTTCTTAACCGAGTTTCATGGGGTTATAAACAAAACAGGGCTACTTTCAATTGCTATTTTCCTGCGTTGAGAAGCTACTCTCATTCCTGAATGTTGAAAGCATCATGGTTCCAGCAGCTGAAGAGGCAGAGCCCTTATGGATGAACAAATTTGGCTTCAGAAAACTCGCACCTGAACAGGTAAAATCCCCCATGGATATACGACTCATTCATGAATTGTGTAGTTTATGTTCTAATAGAATCTCATAACAATGAAACATTTTATTATTACAGCTCAGCAAGTATGTAAAGATGAACTACCAAATGGTGAGGTTCAAAGGAGCATCCATGCTGCAGAAACCGGTTCATTCGCACCACATCACTGACAAGAAAATCGAGGCGGAAGACAACAATTTTGATTTGAAACAACCTAAGGAGTCGTTACAGATGGATGAAAGAGTCGATGAGTGAATTTTTACAGTGTGTATATTTTGTAGATGAGAAACGACACTCTTTTTGTTTACTTTTTAGATTCAGATTTTACCTTTTTGTTCTTACTGGAAAGAAATATTTTAAGAAAACAAAATGTTATAATTTGGATTACATTAACATTGTTTCTTTCAGTTTCTTCTCATTGTCAAAGTAATGAATGTGAGTTATGAGTTAATGACTGTAGAATCTATAGCAGTTGATGAATAAAAGCTTAATAAAGAATGTTTGGTGTGATACACACTCTCTCTCTCCAAGTTTGGACAAGAATTGCTACTTATCTTCTTGGAAGAAATAGAATTTATGGAAAAGGGGTTTAGAGTCTGTGGGTTGTAGCCACCCATGGCATATAATATTAGTTTAGTCTCAATCATTATTTGATCTTATGATCTATAGGTTTTGCATATGATGTTCATGTTTTTTTAGTTGAACTAACCATGTTCGAAAAAAACACATCTATTTTCTTGAGATGCTTTAGCATGGTTGCCATGAAGGATATAGAAACTAGTGTTTCACCTTTAAGTCTATGAAGAAGAGAAGACGAAAAGTAGAATTTGAAGATCTTTCTCTTTGATTCTCAATCTCATTGAGCTTCGCTTGAGCCGTCGTTGCAAGCTCGGTTGCATCGCTAAAATATGGAGAGAACACATTCAATAAGGAAACTACTGAATATATGATTAAGGGAATCTCTAAAACTTACTTAATTTATTGGGCCATAGGCCCATTAAGAGAAAACAGCGTCCAAGCAGACTTTATCACCAAGTCAGAGTAGAGCAGAGCAGACTTTATCCTCGTATGAGATATTGTGCGCCACTGGTGTGCGCTTCATATCTTCCAAGGTTAGTGCAACTGCAAATCGAAGCAACCCACCGGTGCTACTGGAAATGATGTGATTAATCTCATTAGTTACATGTAAATTTTGCATCATTTTCTTTAGGACAATTACTCATTTGTGTTTTGCTTTCTTATCATTAGCTTTTTTATTATTTTTTATGACCCTAGCAATTATTCATTTTGTGGTTTGCCCTCCCCATCCAGCTTTAGCTGTTTGAAATTTACTGAAATAGCTTCTTAGAGTACCCTCTCTTTTAGTTAGGCAATATTTTCACGTGTTCATGATTTTTAACGAAATAGCTTCTTAGAGATTCATGATACATATAATTAAGCAACATATTCACGTTCTGAAGAAATATTGGGAGATGCTATAAAAGAACCAGCCTGTTTACACTCCTCTTTTTAATAATCATATTTCCACTTTCTTTGTTTATACAACCAGGTTCCCCATGTTTCTTTAATCTGCTAAAATAATTCATTGATGAGAAAATCCTTTTAGCAAGTGTTGTTAACTCAACCGGAAAAACATCTTAAGAAAAAAAACAGAGATCACAGAATTATCGAGTGACACTTGGGATGAAACTAAGTCTATCCCGAATCTCTTGATAGTTAACAAAAAATCCCCTTTGAAAAGAGCTTTCTGAGAATTGGATCAAGTATTTAGATATCAGCTCTGTCTTTTAGCTCTTTTGCATTCCAGTCTCTAGGTTAGATGCAACATGTTTCTTAGAAAACAAGCAAGACTCTACACTATCCTTACTTACTCTAGTAATGAACTATATTTACGCACAGAGGATGGAGATTCGTGGATGCCTATAGAATATACTTTAACCTTCCAATAAGTCAATAACAAAACTCATACCGAGAATTATTGTTTCACAATCTTGATGAATCAAAGATCAAACCAATAATAAGAATACTCTCTTATTAATCACTTGAGGAAACTACTCAAAACCTCAATGTTTCTCAATCACTCACAAAAGTCATAATCATAAGACATCCTAGATATCTATATTTATAAAACATAAAAGTCCTAAACACACTAGACATATGACAATTAGATAACT